>CM046850.1:28310346-28835346 GCA_025618425.1 Heliocidaris tuberculata
TCCCTCATGCACCCCGCTTTTATTATGATTTTCAAAGTAAAGCTGAGAAATAAGCAAGGACACTTTTGTTGGATTTGGTTGCCAGTTGTAAACATTGTGCCTCTAAGGGTATGAATATGACATCTATAATAGTAGATATATAGACAATTTTGGCAGGACATCCTGTAACTGCCTTGTAAAGTACCCCATCAAAGGTTAAACTGTATTGTTACAAATGACAGAAGCCTGTTTTTCTTGGACAAAATAAAGTGGGTATTCCACCCCAGTTAAGCTGTTTTCAGATAGTAAGAGTGACAGGTATCTTGATCACATCTCTGATGTTGATTGTTCTTGTGGATCCTAGTTTGGCAAGGTCCATTCTTTCCTCTCTACCATGATATGGATGCAGATCGCATGAAGTTATCTACATTGTACATGTAGCTGATCCAATGGCATTGATCCTACAACACGATGACCCATGGTACCATGTACTTTTGAGCTTTCCTGAACAACTCTTTGAGGTTGTTTACTGTTTTTGCAGATCCTGGTTCGGCAAAGATCATTCTTTCCTCTGTAGCAATACAGGTGTAGATTAATTTGAAAGTGGTTGATCCTTGTTCTGATCCAGAGGCACTGATTCTGTTGTGGCACACCTTATATAGACTATAGTCCAGTGCTTTAGGGATTAGAGCTTAAATTTTCTAGAATACATCTATAAAGTTATCAAGCTGGATCCAATGGCACTGATCCAATCACTTACAGTGCAATATTCTTCAAAGCATTTAGATTACCTCTATAAAGGTACATGTATCAATCTTTTCCAACTTCCCTGGGCCCCATTTCATAAAACTAGTTATCAGTATCGACTGCCCCATTTCTATGACAAATTTGCTCGCAGCCAATCAGATTCAAGGATTTCAGTAGCTTTTAACATTTATTGATAACAATTATTGATAACATGTTTTATGAAATGGGACCCTGATCCTACAATGGAATGACCTACAGTACGATGCTCTAGATCTTCATTAGCTCTGTAAAGTTTTCTATCTGATCCTTGGAGTGGCAACGACCCTGGTATGATCTCACAGTCTACTCTACTGAGTGATCTACTTAAATCCACATTAAAGGGGCCTATATACAAGTGTGATGAGTCTCTGTCAAATAAAAAAGTAAAAGATTGATAGCGCAGAACAGGAGTAATCGATGATTAATTCCTTTCATTATCTTTAATCCACCCAAGGTCAGACTAGACACAAAGTGCAGTCCACGGAAATCGACACGCTCCCTTGTCCGTGATTTGACTGTATGTTTATCGGACTCGGTGGAATAACAGGGAAATGAGAGCTTTGTTGAAGTTGCATTTAGAATCCCAGGAGTATTAATGTTTTCATTAAGTCCATAGCCACCAGAGGCTGGGTTTCCTTTGACAGCGACATGTTGTGATGTTTGATCTAATTTGTAGTGGATTAAAGTGGACATTTGAGGACGTATAGCCAGGGGTCCTGCAGGTGCAGCAGGGTTTGGAAAAAAAGGGATCTCTTCATGAAGGGAAGTCTTGTTTATTATGAAGTAACATGTACTGTGGTCATGGAAGGAAACAGAGGATCAATCTTTTTCCACATCAGTTCTTCGGTAATATTTATTTATATCCGTCTTCTGGTTGTCTACCGGTGCATTGTACTCTCCAAAGTAGGCCCAGGTCATGGATTCTAGCTATAGACTAGTCAGGTATTAAGGGAATGGTTTGTGAATGTATTTTGCAGCGAGTTTTAATTCTCCATGATTCATGTGGAAATTGGATATTTCTTTGGATCTGATTGGTCATTGATTGATTCTTCCAGAGAGTTACTTGGAGCAAATGGTTTTAAGCAGTTAGTTAGGAAAGTGTTTGTTACCCTGTGGTTTAAAAAAAAAGTGTTGGTGAGTGACCCTGTGATGTTAGGAAAGTATTTGTACACTGTAAGTAACCCATCAATATTTGTTTCTGTCTGCTTTAGATAAACAGACAGTGTTTATGTGAATAGAAATTGAAACAGGATAGGCCTACTTTTATCTGTGTGTGTTTAATCGTATAATGTCACAGAAGCACCCCTCAACCGGCTGAGTTGATACGAGAATAGATCCTGCGTGGCGGGGTGTTTCCTAATTGAATTCAGCGCATTTGAGTCTGAGTGACTTCTTTGTTGAATCATCCGTCAATACAGAAGGAGGTCCGCTCTTCCCTGCGCGAACGATTATTCTGCAGCTGCACGTCACCTCACGACTTGCTGTTGCTGAATGACGGACAGAGTGGGCAGAGCAGCGTTCGTTGCCATTGTCTGACTGTCAAGATTGTTTTCTTGTAGTCTTCGAAGTTCAAGTTTGACACGCATGTGACAATGATGTGACTCATTTGGAACTTGGAACATGGATTGTTTGACTAGCATTCATAAACAGCCATTCTTGAGGGTTGACGCTCCCATACCAGATGATTGTTAACAGCTCTTGGATCTCTACCCCTGGATTTAAAATAATGGGAACAATTCCCATTTCTTAACTCGAGCCAAACTTGCAGAACCTGCAGAACCTATAGAACCTGCAGAACCTATTGAACCTGCAGAAACTTGGAGCATTGTGTACACTTTGTACACCGAGGACAGATATACTTGTGCTTCCGGGGAAACTTAAGCGATATTTAGCAAAGATGATGAAAACAGCGATAGCCCAGTTTGCTTTCCAAAGTCAATATAATCGGAATAAGACTCCTATACCCCCTCCGAGGAGAAAAACCAACCCTGCCAGGATAAAGGTCACCAAGCAGGTAAATATATGGCATGTGTAAAACTTCACTAGATTTTTGAAAAATAATCAGAAATGAACTTTCAAGAGTCAAATTTAGGGTCCTATTTCTTTGTTTCATTGTGAAAGTTAGCTTTAGATATTGTCCATTGAAATGACCTTCAAATGTAAGTAACTGTTTTTGTTTCAGGTAGAAATAGACTGCCTAATTTTAGTCTAAACTTTTAGCTAAACATTAATGTTCTTTGGTGGGATACATTGCTCACAATTTAGAAAGGGTTGAAATGTGCACAATTTACCCTCTGATTATATAGGAAGCAAGGAATACACAGATTAAAAAACCTTTTGATTTGTGCTAAATAATGCAGGCAGTGAAGTTTGGATTAAATTGGGTAGCATATATATGCCAAAAGTTTGGTCACAAAATGAGTGATATTTCAGCTGTCAGTAGGCTTTGTCTTCAGAGAGAAAATTTATTTCACAATATGCAGAATTATATTGATTTTGTGTGAAATTTCCAATTAATGTATCAAGTGTTTTATTAATAAATTGATGACAATTAAAGCACTTAAATGTTTAATTGAAAATGTTTGAAAGTACCATGTAATCAAGTGAATAAGGGGAAGTACAGTGTGTATATGCCTTGGACATTGGAGACACTCAAAGAAAAATCATCTTAAAGGGTACCAATCACCACAAATAATTTTGCTCTGTATGTTAGAGGTTTCATGTCGTTATACTGTATTCAAAATATGGGCTATTTCTATAAAGAGATATTGCATTAAAATTACACTCTCTATAAGCGTAAAAGCGACTCGTAAGTAGACTACTCAACGCACTTGTACATGCTCGCCAAGATAAAGGCTCGTGCGGAACCAAACTCGGAGTTCGGTTCCGCGTGAGCATTTTCATGTGATCCTTTATTTCCTTCATACTCATTAACTGTTGACCTATAGAATACCAGACAAAGTTCTTTGAGGTTGATTTTATACTTTCTGGCCGTAGACAAATTATTTTTTCAGGTAGTTGGTACATTTTAAAGGTAATAAACAGTAGTGGTAACAAAATGAAAGTTGGCATGAAACTGCTCAAATATAGTCTCATATTGTTCGGCTTCAATAAAAAGATACATGAGTGAGATAATCCGGTATTCTATTCATGATTTCCGGTGATTTTCAGTAAAATAATTCAAATGATCGAATATCAACGGTTACCTTATACCCTCGCTAAGGACCACCTACCCCGACGCTCCCGGCTCAACGGCGCATAGCGGTTCGCACACACACACTGTTTTCACATCAAATTACAAGCGCGGTACCGCGCTTGTAATTCGATGTTTATTTTTTTGGACATTTTAGCCATTTCTAAACCATTTTTCTTCAAACAAACGTCACCTATGTTCGAAATTAATCATTTCACAACAGTATATGTAATAATTTCCATTCCAGCTGACAAAGTAGTTAAATATCCAAAGCGCCACCTTTCCCACTACTGTACGATACCTTTAAGTACAGTGTAGATCACTCCATTATAATTTCTATAAAAATAAACCAAAACACATAGTTCATGTATTTGTTGTAACAGTCTTCACCAGTCAGTATACATGAAATTGCTGTAATAAGAGAGAAAGAAAGAGAGAGAGAGAGAGATAGAGGGAGGAGGAGAGGGGAAAAAAAATTCAAAGAAGACAGAAGTGAGAAGAAACAGTGGAGGAAGATGATGTTTCTCATTTCTCATTGTTCTATCTCACTTCGTCATGACATTCCCTTGCTCCTCTTCAACAACCCTTGAAAACAATTGCTACATTAATGGTGCCAAGGTTTCTCTCGATGGATTGCAGCAGGGGAACGCTAAATCTTGAATGCCTGCTTGATTGGAATATACAATGTAGGCCGACTTGCTCACCGCAAAATGTACAGTGTGTATCATAAAACAGATTTGATTGACATTTGTACACTGGCTGTATTTTGAAGAGAAGGTTGAGTTCTGGGAAAAGTCAAAAATACATGTAGTTTGTGAGCTTTCTCATTCTTTTTATGTTAGTTTGGAAGATTATCATAGTAGATATGTCCCCTGAAAAGGATCACTCTTCAAATGCTCTCACATTCAAAATATGACAAGAAACAGCTGAAATGTTCGGGCCGAACATTTGTGTGTAGTCCCATATACACATTTCTGTGTGACTCTCAGCAGGATTGAGTCAATTTCTTATCATTTTGGTGATTCCAAAACCTTACAGCATAAACCAATTCTTTTGTGCATATAATCAACCTTTCCCAATTGCTTTGAGACAGTTTCTTTCACAATTCAATCTCATGACCAGAACTCAACTTTATCTTTAAAGCACTATGTGGTACAAAGAGTTGATGTGGATTTACATTTCTAAGATGTTTCCACCCCTTTTCTGTATAGTGGAGATTAAAATACTGGTTTGATGGAAATTCACAATATTTGCAATGCAGACTTCTGATATCTTATAGCGTTTATGAAAAACGAATTGTTTGGAATTTTATATTTTCTTTATGATGCACTTTTTGCTGTAAAGTGTGTATCCGTTTTAATCATTTGTCGGTTGTGACCTTCAAGAGGAAAATCTTTTCCAGAATGACTGTTTTGTTGAACTTTAAATGTTGCTGAAGTACCAACTCTGTTATGAACTTATACAAACGGTTTTATTCTGTATTCGCATTGTCAAAGCTGTTAACTCATTAGCTCATTTCTTTTTTTCTGGTCCTGTAATGTGATTATAGATTTGTAAGTGTGTTCAGTGGTTAAATTGATGCTTTTTTTCTGATGCATGTAAATTGCTAAACTTTATAGACCTGCTTATCAGTTGGATGCAGATCGATATCAATTGATTGATTATACTGTATAATACAACTGCCCTTACGAAGGTTAGTGGGAAAGATATATATGTTGTGTTTGGGAGAGTTAGACTACAGAAATGTGTCACTAATTCAAGTTACATTCAATACCTGCTAGCTTTGATGATGTCACTCATTTGATGTGATCCTTCGTGTTTAGAGCCTTATACCTCACTAAGCGTTCTAAATCCCTACTCATTCAGTATGTGATTAACCACAATGATAACAAGAAATTAAGGATTTTAACACTCCTTCCAGAGACATACTGAATCGTAGTCTCACTCCCAGGCTCTCAATTGATTCATATCCTATACTCTTAAAAGGAGGGCAATTTCCACTAAAAATAATTTGTATAACATTATGAGATATTAAATCTCTACTAATAAAGTATGTACATGTATGACATACGTAATGGTTATCGACGGAAGAAAATAAAGGAAAAAGTAATTAAAATCAAGGGCTGCATGAAGTTAATCTTTGTTTGCGTGTGACGTCTATAGGAGTGCCTTCTCACAATTGACTTTACCCTAAACTTGCAATATCTGTTTACAGAGGTAAAACTTATCATATCATGTAGTAGAGACCAATCTTTCTAGTACTCACTGCTCCACACTAACCCTTTTTCGTAGGGGTTCAGACTGAAATTTTTAGGATCTGTATCCCTGATTCCCACATTAAATTGTGAAATTGTAGGGGTCCCGACATAGGTCCCAGGTGTTAGTTAGTGTTGAACCCTGCAGTACCTGTATAAATTAGGATCACAGTCATGAAGATGAAATGTTTCGATTGCAAACTACCTCACCGGTAATTATTAGAGTGGATTTTTGTTTTCACCACATTAGGCTAAACATAGAGTCAAATTAATCATGTCTAAATGTGTTGCCAATTTGTAGATTCAATGTTGATCATCATAAGATCACCTTGCATGCTGACATTACTCACAGAAATGTTGAACTGCTCTTTGATAGTCAAATCAATTTGTAATTTAATCTTTGACAGTTTTCAACATTTCATATTTTATCCCCTCCGGTCCACCACATTTTTGGACCATTGTCACAAATGAACTTTCAAGAGTTGAGTTTTGGCTTAAAATGTTTTGTTTCATTGGTAAGTTTGGCTTAGAATATCTTCCATTTATATAAACTTCAAGACAGAGTTTTATTTTTATGCTTCTGGAAGAAAAATGTTGAACTTATTAATAGTCCAAACACATTGATCAACTCTAAATCTGGGGTGGATATTGCTGCCCACGGCAAGGATGGGTTTAACTTATGTTTATGCTTTCAAGTATGTTCTCAATTTTTTTTTTACCTAGAGTAACGACATGCTTTGTTCCTTGTTATAATATTATAAATTACATGTTCTGTTTGTGTTAAAGTACATGTAGGCCTATCTGTTATTGACATTTGATCTATCAAATATTGTTTATTTACATAAAGATGTTAACTCTAACATTTTTTTTTTCCAGTCTTCTGATCCCACCAGCAAGTTCCACCCTTTCAGCAACCTCTCAGAGCTCGTCAACAGCTACAAGATTACCAATAACGGTCTCTGCTGCCCTCTACAGCATCCCGTAGAAGCCAAGAAAGAAGAGGAAGACCAAGACACAGGTATGTTAATTGACGTCACAGAAAATTTGATTATATGACACTTGTTACATGTACATTTGTGTTTACAGTGTTGCAGTTATTAATGGGGCTACCCTTTTAAAAGAATACTAAATAGATCGATAAATGAATAAATAAATAATTGCTCTGCAATCAATGTAAAACACTAGTTGAATTCTTAACTTAAAACCTTTACCAAGCACTATATAGAAAGATCTACCAATAACCCTAAACCTTAACCTAACCCTAACCTCACCCTAACTTTAAACCTAACCTGCATCCATAACTTTAGACCTAACCTGCATCCATAACTTTAAACCTATCCTGCATCCGTAACTTTAAACTTAACCTGGGGGGTGTTTCACAAAGAGTTAAGTTGGACTTAGAGTCATGCGTAAGCACCAATGCGCATCTGGTATTTAACGTGTAAACCCATTGATAGACTTCCCAATAGCGCGTCCCCTGAGCATGATCTGACCAATGAGGTGATGCGTAATATACAGCACGCAACGAGGAATTTAAGTGCGACTTTAAGTCCAACTTAACTTTTTGTGAAACACCCCCCTGAATCCCAATGGCAACCCTAACCAAAACGCTAACATTTTACATTCATCCTTGACAAAATAAGGCCTGGAGAAAATGCCACTGGAGGATTATCTTGGAACAAGTCCAAGCGGATAACAATCAGATTTCATGAGAGGTGATCTTGAGTTCTGTGTATGACGGAAAATAATTCACATGGAATTGAACAAAACTTCCTCTAAGCGTTCCTAGAGAAATGAAGTCTGCTTAATGATTTAGGAAGAAAATGAGTAATGATAGATACAGAAATTGAGCTAGTTGCCCTGACTGCTGGTATGGCATGTGTGCGAATGATGGGGTTTGGTTTTCAGTGAAAGTGATTTTGAGCAGGTTTTATTAAATTTGTTATATTAAATCACTTTGCTAGTGCGTGGTCCAAACAACTTATCCACATCATGCATGTTTAACAATTCAGAATTACTCAAAGCCAGTTTCTCTTAACTAAGATACAATTCCATTTCTGGAACTCAAGATTAGCTCCAAATTTTTATGTCTGGATGCCCCTATAATATAATACCATAATGCCTTAAAATGTTTTCTTATGAAAGCTCACATTTCAAAGTAATTTGTTTTCTTTTTATCAACATTGTCTTCACTGATTATGCTCAATACTTGCCTTGGAGTAAGCACATGCTCTCAGACAAAAATTACCTGAAGTAAAATTATGTAGAATTACAATGGACAGCAGACACGGGGAGTTACTTGCTTCATAACAGGGTCATTCAGACTTACATGTGAACCTTCTTAGTTTGTGTGAATGGGGCTTTCACGGAATTGTTAAAGGCAAAGTAACATTTTCTCTCAAAGTTTAAACTTTCAAAACTGTCTTAGAAAAAGTAAACAGCCAAAATTTCTTGCGAAGAAATGGGAAATATTGAATGTCCGAGTCAACCTTTTGGAATATAAGCGAAGTACATTTCCAATATGTGATTAAATGATTTCCATAAAGATAAAGCATCAAACTTGACTTTAACAGTGATAAGAAGTTAATGAAAGTACAAAACGAATGACAATTTTTCATGACCAAGGCTTACCTTTGCAAATTATTGTATTATATAATCATAATATCACAAAGTTGAATTTCCAGCAGTTTAATTTCTGGAAGTTTTTTTTTCTGCAGTCAAGTGTGAGCGGTTCTTTACTTTAGCGTTCATGTCATGTTCTTAAGATGTCTCAAGTACAGAGCATCATGTTCGTAAGAGGTCTCAATTACATTTCTTCCATGCTCATTGAAATCATCCAGAAATTTGCTTTCTGGAAGTTTATTTTCTGCAGTCGAGTGTGAATGCTCCTTTGCTTTGACGTTGACGTCATGTTCTTAAGACGTCTGCAGTACGGAGCAGCACTTCCTCTATACTCATTGAAATCATCCACCCCACGTCGCTATGGTTTCTATTTTAGGGGTCTGGGCGAAGCGAGGACTTGGCCCGACTGTCAACAAGAAGGCAAAGAAAAACATTTGTGGGGAATTTCTGATCAGGAAGTTGGCTGCAATTCTATCTGATTGGGAGGATATGAAAATCTAAATGAAAAACTGTCAAGAAATAGTTCTCTTCCTGCTCCACATAGCTCATTTCACAGTTCACATGATGTATATTAACATGGTCAGGTTATGGGAACGTTCGTTTTTTTTTCTGGTATCTTGTGTTGAGCCGAGAAATCGATGGCAAGTCCAAGTGGTCACGTGAAAGTTTTGATTACCCATTTGTTGCTAGTCACATATTTTTGACCAGCAGTTAGCTATAGCCTATTCATAGGGGTAAGGGTTGGCTATATAGGGGTAACAGGGGGAGGGGCATTTTCCCCTTAATTGTCCCCTAATTTCACTCCCCCATTTGAATGTTAAAAACCCCAAAATACCTTGTTCTCTTTCATTTCATCCACCTAGGAAGACAAAAGTGCCTCCTAAGAGGCTGGTATCGACACATATTAATTCTCCCTGGACAAATTTCTATACATTTTTTTAGGAGATGGGGGCTGCTTGTCACATTAGTTTTGAATTGTACCAGTTGTGTGTGCAAATTGTAATGTTATAAAGTCATTGGTGTAATGATAGGCTGAACACTTTGACTGCTAACTGAAAATTGCTTTAAACAAAGCATGCTTGACTGACATTTTGACAGTTTTTAATTGCAATGTCAATCCCATACCACAACACAGCATAGCATAATTATCGGTAGTACCCGTTAGTGGACATCTTGGACCTCATCTTTCGCTGCCTCATATTAAAGAAGAAGAATCCCACAAATGAGCATTGGCAACAATCATTGTCAGAAACATCAACTTTTCTTGCCTTCCCTACCACCATCTCCTTCCCCCAGATGATGAAGATAAGAAACTGTCCAGTGATATCTCCTGATCCTCCCAAGATGGTCTTCACCATTTCCTACAAGCCAGGCTAGAAGCCATGAATCTCACCCCCTGAAAGGAGCAAACTTCGTAGGAAGGCTCAAGTTAACTTCTCTTCTCTTCTCTTCTCTGCCATCTTTTAGATGATGAAGATGAGAGACTGTCGAGTGATATCTCAGGGACATTCCAAGATGGTCCTCAGCATCTCCTGCAAGCCAGGCCAGAAGCCATGGATCTGAGCACATTGGAAGGGGTAGACTTTGTAGGGAAGCTCAAGTTGAATTAATTTCTCTTTATCTTCTCTTCCATCTTCTTCTCTCAGATGATGAAGATGAGAGACTGTCCAGTGATACCTCAGGGTCATCCCCAGTTGGTCCTCAGCATCTCCTGCAAGCCAGGCTAGAAGCCATGGATCTCACCCCGCTGGAAGGGGTAGACTTTGTAGGGAGACTCAAGGAGTATGTCAGTAAGGGTGCGAAAGAGGACAGCGAGGAGGTCAGGGCAGGGGGCGGCCACGCCTCTCATTTCAGGAGCATGATGATGGCTTCTTCAAAAGAACTCACAAGGTAAGAATACTGATTCAAATTCAACTCTTTTAACATGCAAACATATAAATTTTGCAAAAATATAATGATGATAGAGAAAGAGAGAGCAAGAGAAGAAAGATCATTTTAGATTATGTGATCGCATAGCAGGAAAAATAAAGGGTTGGACAAATGGAAAAGGGAACAGAAAGAATGAGGGAGACAAGGGATGGAAAAAGAGTGTGAGAAGAGATAGAGGCCTGTCTTCTCGAAAGGCTCCTAGCTTTAAGCCCCCGCCTAAGTGTGTAGATTTAGGCCACCGAATTATGGAGAGCCAAATGTCACCCTCTTTTAATCCTACAAAATCACCATAGTTCTGGGACTGAATGCAAATACAAAAACCGACACGATAGAATTGATTTCTGATGCTCATTTCTTGCCAGAAAATATTTTTTTTCTTTATTTTGTTACTTAAATATAGTAATTTATACGGGACTTAGGGGTTGACGAATTGCCTTCCATAAATCAGCGGCCTAAGTTAAGCGAGGCTTAACTTGGGCCCTTGGAGAATACGGGCCAGAGACAGTAAGAAAGAGAAAGAGAGATGCATGTTGACGAAGGGGGAGTGAGAGAGAGAGAGAGAGAGAGAGAAAGCAAGAGAAAGCAAGAGAAAGCAAGAGAAAGAGAAGGAGTAAGAGTTTACTTCTGTTTCTGACTGTACGGTGTATCAGCACCCTTTCTTACCCCCCTCCTCCGTATCCTTCTGTCCATTGACGCAAGTCACATCCTTGAGCGGCTCTATTACTACTCTCTCCAGATTTACCACGTACATGTAAATATTGAGAACGTAATCTGAGGTAGCTTCATATGGGGATGTCAGCAGGTGCTTTTCCATTAGCCCGAGCAAACATGGGCTTGAGAGTTTAGACCTATCAGCACTTTTTGAGAAAATGTTCTCAAGTTTGAAGTATCTGTCTCCATTAGTAGAGTCAAACAATCGATGCTCACTCGAAATATTAGTATGAGCTACAGAGCATGTTATAGCCTGAGTGTGTCTTCAACGGTGTGAATGAGTCTGCTATTTGGCCAAATAGTGGGCTAAATCAAGAGCAAGCCTAGTTTCATGATATACACTGTAAAACCTGAAGCTTTCGGGTGCATTTGATGTTCGCAAATTCCATGAGTGGTTTAGACTCTTGAAAGTTTCATGCCATGAGATTGTTGAATTATAACTGACATGACAGTAAATTTTTGCAATTAGTGAAAGTTTCTTGCTGTGAAAAGGCCCGTCGTTTAGAAATTGCGAAAGTTTCATGTTTGCGAACGTTTCTGGTTTTATAGTAGCCTGCTGTTTTTGCCATATAGCGGGCTAATTCATGAACAAGTCCTTGCTTGCTTTGGAGCAAAAGCTCCAGCTAAGATCTCAAGTGTAACAGTGAAATAGCTTGCTATTTACATCTTCTTTGCATTTAGCTGGAGCTAGTTCTGATCTGCTAATTTGATGGGGTCAGAATTAGCAGGCTATTTTGATAAATCTAGGTAATGGAGATGGGCCTAGTTTGCTGTACAGAGGGTAATTCCCCTTTGAAAGCCCTGACAAGTGTTCCAATATCTAGTCAGGATTGTTGAGTCATGAAAGACAAAGGATTACAAACTAAGACTCTTGATGAGTCTTCAGTCCAGTGTTGGAGAGTGGCCCATCTTTAAGAACAGGTGAAAGAATGTTTATCCAGTAAGATTTCCTGTTCTTCTTATCTCTTGCCTCCTTCAAGAAACCTCAGCGCTTCATCAGAGACAATAATTTTCATTTTTAGATTACTGTCAATACTCTTTTATGACACCTTGCAGAGGTTCAATTGAAGTTACATACATGTATGTCACCTTGCTTGATGCATTTAATAAGTTACAATTCAAACCAAATTGTAAAAAAAACAGGAAAAATACAGTTGCATCAAACCTTTTAAGAAATATATGTTGAAAAGATAAAACATGATTTCCAAAAGGTGATAAGAAGCAGGATGACATAGTTGCTGACTTTTGTCAGGAATCCCTTTGTAGTTAGTCCTCTAGTTATAATTTCTGTGTTCTTGTAATATCACTGCAGTCAGAAAATAACTGATACCACTTTATCTCTTTCTAAATGTTGATCATTTTTCTTAAAAATTCCAGGGGTGTTTATCTCTACATACTACAGTAAACCACATCAGCAAAGAATTCAACTGCTGTAAAAGCAGAAATGTTCACAACATGAAACTTCCACAAATTGTAAACAACAGTCATTTTCACAGCAAGTAAATTTCGCGATTTGCAAATATCTAGTTTTATGTTAATTATGCTTCGATGAATTCGAGGCATGAGACTTTCGCAAATCTGAACCACTCATGAAATTTTTGGTTTTACAGTTACTTTCACAACCATATGTCAGCATGTTAAAGGGAAGGTTGAGTTCTGAGAAAGGTGAAAAATAATTTATGACCTTTCTCATTCCTTTTATGTCAGTTTGGAAGAACATCATAGTAGAAATGTCCCCTGAAAAGGATTTCTCTTTAAATACCCTTACTGTATATTTGAAATATGAAAAAAAATAGCTGAAGTGTTCAGGCTGAACGCTCATGCCACGTCTGTGTGCAGTCCCAACTGTCCCATATACCCATTTCTTCGTGCGGTGCATGTGCTTTTGAGTGAGTTTGGTTTGATTTCTTATCATTTTGATGATTCCAAAACCTCACAGTATACACCAATCATTATTTAGACATGATCAACCTTTCCCAAATGCTTCAGACAGTTTCTTTCACAATGTAATCGCATGACCAGAACTCCACTTTATCTTAAATCTACATGAAGTCTCTTTATCCCTCCTACATGTCTACATAGTTTCTTGTGCTTTTGTAGTGACAGTGATTGACTAATAGGCTTTTTACACTTGATTTTTTAACCACGTACTATCCTTAAGCCCGGACTATTTTTTTCTGCTGTTCTCATTTGCAGTTTTAGTCCCATACTATCTCCCTAGTCAGAGCACTTAGCCCTACCTTTGATGGGGCTAACCCTGCTTTTTTCAAGGGCTTTCGTGGAGTTAGCCCTCTTTGGTAAAATGCAATGTGAACAGATAGTGAGCTAAGCTTAGTCCCGTACTATCGGTGGGGCTAAATCCATTGTTCATTCCCACCGATAGTACAGGACTAAGCAAAATTTTGTAAGTGTAAAAAGCCAATAAGGCTATACATGTAATTAGCAGTGTTAGGGTATATGAAAGTGAAATACTACTATTAAACTAGTTAAAGAGATTATATTCTCTATGTTATGGTGAAATAGTATAATAGATCCTATTTATCTGAATGGTAGAACTCCTGGAATAATTTTTCGACATGTATTTTCAAAAGTTTAATATTCCCTTTTATAGATAAAGTTGAGTTCTGGTCATGCAATTATATTGTGAAAGAAACTGTCTCAAAGCAATTGGGAAAGGTTGATTACACTGTATGTCTACATAAGAATTGGTGTATACTGTGAGGTTTATGAATCATAAAAATGATTGGAAATGTACTTACCCAATCCCGATGATAAGCTCATGCACTGCACACATAAGTGGGTACATGGGACTGCACACACATGCAGCATGAATGTTTGGCCCAAACACCTCGGCTATTTCTCTTCATAATTCAAATATGAGGGCATTTAAAGAGCAATCCTTTTTCAGGGGACATTTCTTCTATGATGTTCTTCGAAAATGGCATAAAAGGAATGAGAAAGCTCACAATTTTTTTTCACCTTTCCCAGAACCCAACCTTCTCTTTAAAACCAAGACCATTGTTCAATATTACCAAGCCACTTCCTTCCAATACAATACTTCAATACAAGAAGAATAATGCACTCAATATTAATTGACAAGGGGAAAGCAAAGCGAAAGGGAATTATTCTGTAATTTCCTCTTGACGCTGAACAATCTCTGCCGATGTCATGGTATTGTCCACTCATAAAGCTTGCTTCAATGTACAGTCACAATGGCTGGCCATACAATTTGATGACCTACATATGTATTCACTATTGCTTACCTCTTTTGTAAAAATATGTTTTATTGGTGCATTATACAGGTACATGACCTTAGCTACAGTTGAATTTTGTAATTGAACTTGACACCATGTCTTTCACAAACATTGAACACTATAGGACAAAAATGAAAGAAAAATTATTTTGTCTGGCATGACCCACATTGCACTTTCAGTTTCAGTGTCAGTTTTGTTTTGTTTATTTTCATTCATTTCAGATAAGAAATGTGTACATACAATGAATACAACGCATACAAAATCATTTACATCACCATTTTTGCTAGGAATTTATGTAGAACGAACAGAGTTCTAACTGGAATAAAAGCTCAGAGGCCTTGTCAGAATAAGTTCTCTAAAACATGTATGTATATGTAGGCACATTTAAAAAGTTATAGTTGCACATTAACATAAAACCACGCACATGTCAAATTACATTTTTAGATGTACAACTTTGAATACATGGCCTTTCAGAGATTTTTAATGATCTTTCTTTATTAAGAACCTTAGCTCATGTATGTCTTAGCCCAAGGTGGGCTTCTACCTGAGCAACTTTACATGTTAGGCCAGTATCATATCTGAGATGAAATCAAATCAAATCAAATCAAATTATGTGAAGTGTCAACAATCTCCAATGCTGAATAGTTCAAACATCTGACTGTACAGCTTAGGCACTGGAATGTAATAACCTTGCTAAGAACATATGGAATGAGATTGCGTGTAGAGTGCATTCATGTTTTGTTCTGAATGTTTATGCTCTCCGAGTCCTGAAATTTCTTTCTGTGAAATTCTAATTTTGTTGTGAGGTTTGGAGAGATCAAGCAGGGTATCAGGTTTCACATTGGATGGATTAGAATGCAGACTGATGAAGAGAGATGAAAATAGATGTGTTTTTTAAAGGTAGACCCGTAATGAACCCATTCCGTGCTGTGCTGTGGGTGTCAATCCTACCCAAAAATATATAGAGTTAAATTATGTGTTTTGCATGAAGATGGATGTTGGAGAATCAGTTACAAGATTTATTAAAACAGTCCACGTTGTTGTAATAACCACAGAGAAAGCAAGCTACAAGCAGATGTGGTTATGCTTCTCTTCTCTTTATTAGTAGATCTGACAGTGTAGACACTTGATAATAATAATAATAATGGCTACTTATATAGTGCTCATATCCGTCACGCAATGACCACTCTCCACCATATGTTGAGAAAAATTTCTTGTGGTTGTGTAGAAAGTTATACTACAGAAGTAATATCATTGAATTTAATTGGTGTTGTTTATGTCTAATATTTTCCATTTCTGAACAACACAAAAAGAGGAAATAAGTACAAAATAAGGACCTTAGTGCTGTGGTGGGATTTGAACCCCATACCTTGTGATCTGCAATCCGGTGACTTATCCACTAGACCACAACACCTCAACACCTCTACACCTCTAAGATTGCAGTATCGTTATAGTGGTATGAAACAGCTGTCTTATACGATTCCTCTATAAAGATAAAATAAAAAGGCATCTTAAGTTGCAATATCCAAGGAAATTAAAACATAGTTTGTTTGAAATTATTCTGCCTATGGGAATAATATAACATTCATTTTAACTTTTTATCGAAAATCCCAAGAAAAATAGCCAAAGATATTTTCACCGTAATTATACATCATCTACCAGGCATGCAAATATCTTTGCTATGTTTAGAAACAACAGAGTTACTGAACAATAATTATGACTCTCCTTTCATAGTCCAAATTTGTCTTGTCTTTTCTTGAGCAAATGAAATAACAATTCTTTCAAATAATAGTTTATTTTGTACTTATTTCCTCGTTTTGTGTTGTTGAGAAATGGAAAATATTAGACCTGAACTTCACCTGTTAAATTCAGTGGTATTACTAAACTGTAGTGTAACTTTCTACACACCCACAAGAAATATTTCTCAACAATTGACAACAAGTCTACCCTCGCTACGAATCACCCCAACACTCTTTGAAATATCATTCCGTGGGGTAACCTGACCGTTCGTTAATTACAGTGATATTTTCCATCACTCTTAAGTAGCGTAAGAAAATAGTTCACACATGTGTTATCTTACACACTCAAATAACTCTCAAAATCATCATAGATTTACGTTGCTCTATCTGACGGAATATAACAACCATCGTATCATAGTCTTTGATACCAAAATGGGTAACTAAACTAAAATTTCGCCCTGAACAGTAAACCCAAACTTTCAAAAGGTTTAAGACACGCTTCTGATTAACAATACATGTACATGTGAACCTGACTATCATACACAGTCAATGTTTCAAAATCATTTTTTAACCCTTTCGAGACAATTTACCACATTTTGTGGTTTGGCTCAATAACATTTGATTCAGAGCTCTAAAAAATATACCTGATGCATGAGTAGAAAGAGCACAAATTTCTTCACCCACAACGTCCATTTTTGTTGTATTACCATATTGCGTTTAATGCCAGGAATTTTGAAAAGGAGAATAAGCTTTAAATTCCTTAAATTGGCAACACATTGAGAGGTTCAAAATCATTATTTTTTTATCAGGATTGGAAAAAAATTCCAACTATTCGACAAAATTCCATAACATGTGTATTGTTTTCAAAGATATTACACCTTGTTAGAACCGTGAAGCACCGAAAGAAATATGTTATTGTTGCCACTTTGAAAAACAAAATGTGATAAATTTGGCCCTTAAATCCTGTCCTGTCCTGAAAGGGTTAAAGAAAGCAATAGCAAATTAAGGAATATCCAAAACATTCCTAAACAACCAACTACATTATTGAGTAATAGTACAACTGAGAATCTACTTACTTTTGAAAAGGAAATACAGAGCTATATCGGAATCAACCACAGGTTGATGGATGGCAAGTACAATCTTGGTTTCGGCTCTCCCTTAGCCTCTCTACCAGCCATAAATGTAAAACATGAGTACGATTAATTTGGAATGAAAGTACTTATCATCTTTCAAATAAAAAAGAAATGGCATTCTACGAAAATGGCTTTATTTTGTCTCTGAAACAGACATTTGTACCTTCATGGTGATGTTTATTACCGTAGAAGATACATGTATTTTATGCCCGATTTTACAACAAAACAAAAGATTTGCAATTACCTGTACATGTATGTAATTAAATTCTTGAAGGTTAAATACTTGATGGCATTGAAGGTGGTAAGGGTAAAAAAAAAGTGGTTTAGGAAGGTGTATGAATGATATTGGTGTTGAAATTGAGATAAGGACAGGTTTAAATGCTATTGGTGTTGAAATTGAGATAAGGACAGGTTTATATGATTTAGTTTAGAAGTAATCAGGGATAATTGGGTTAGAAGGAGGTAGGAAAGTGTTTCTCGTTTTCTTTCGACTTGCCTTCCTTTTTCTTGTCTACATGTATTTTTACTGTCTTCCTATCATCAGCCCCTGCTCTCTTGAATTCTTACCCTTAACCATTAGAAATACATCTTCCCTTGATGATTTTTAATAAGCCTTTTAGACCTACCTTTTCTTACAGTAGTGTTACGTTTCTTCTTTACTTTAGATAAGTTAATATGAGATTATTATATATTATATATATATATATATATATATGTATGTAAAGCACAAGGAGAGTTGAGTATTAATTATTATGTGCTAAATAAATTGAACGTTATTATGATTATTATTATCATTTTTTTTTCTTTTTCACTCACTGTCCTTTCCATTGTAACTCTATTTTTCATATTCAACTATTCAACTTCATGTTGTTGTTTATGTTGCATTTAATTGCCTTATCATAGCATACATGTAAGCAAATGTTTGTACCCCCCCCCTCTCTCTCTCTTCTCCCTCTCTCTCTTTCTCTCTCTTCGCTGAGAGTATTTTTATTTCAGGATTGGCACATGGGGTCTATCTCTCTTTTCTTCTTTCACTCAGTTAGTATTTTGTATTGTGCTGTGAAAAAACATATATGATAATCTTATTAAAACTATTTCTTCTGTTTATCTCTCATTTTTATAGGCAACTGAGAATCTTCCAACTCCAGTTGGATGCCATGCAATGTCTCTTTGATGTGCAGCTTCCTTCCAATAGGAAGTTCACCCTCCAAGATAATGTGAGTATTAACCCTCCCCTATGATAAATGGAACCATCCTGTAATCCATATTAGAAAGGACAGAAAGAATAATAATTATACTAATGTTTTAATAAGAATTATGGTTGATCTAGAAATTAAAACTTGAAAGTACTGTATTTTGCTGTATTTCAAAACCACCACTTTATCTCAAATGTAGAAGAAAAACAAAAAATAAGGAAAGAAAATAAAAGAAAAGGGGGAGAGAAAAATTAGTACTTACTTAAACATTGTATGCCTGTAAAAACCTTGCACCAAACAAACATGATAGTAGGTACATGTAAGTCTAATTTCAACTGTGTGTAAGAAATATACCTTTTTGAATAGACCATTTATACATGTGGGTACAATGTAGAGTTGCTGTGGAGGAATGTAATGTGTTTTTGTATTAATTTGTGTTCAACATGCAACATGTCACAATTCACAATTCACTGTTTTTCGCTGTTTTTTAAAGCAAGATTTTAGTTCTGTTCCCACATGTAGATATAGCTTAAAGAAAAAAATCAAGCTTCCTATAATCTTTGTTCTTGCAGTCTCCCATAGAGAGCAGCCCAGAGAACCTGTACAAGAGATTTGCAGAATGTGAAAAGCAGGTCAAAAATCTTGAGTCTAAGGTCAGTAATGTGTATGTGTAATTGGGTTTTTACAGATGTGTATCAATCAGATATGATCATTTATGTTCTGGGACTGACCTTTGACATCGCCATCCAAGAAAGACATGGCTCCGTTTTCGAAGTTGGGTTCGATCAGAGTCAATTTGTAGGTTAAGACACAGAGCTGACCATACCGTGGACACTACCCCTAGACCAACTCACATCTCCCCAGTAATCAGTAATCACTGTCAAAAAAAAGTCTTCATGCCAGGAATTTGTAGAATTTTCATAAATGTTTTGAGATTATAGTAAAAGGTTAATTGGAATGTACATCAATTTAATCTGTTTGCCTTCTTACTTCCTGCTCAAAACTACAGTGAATAAGATATTGCCAGACCTGCTTTAAAGATAAAGTTGAGTTCTGGTCATGAGATTGAATTGTGAAAGAAGCTGTCTCAAAGCAGTTGGGAAAGGTTGATTATATAGCACATAATAATTGGTGTATGCTGTAAGGTTTGGAATCACCAAAATGATAAGAAATTGACTCTATCCTGCTGAGATTCACATGCACTGCACACAGAAATGTGCATATGGGACTATCCACACAAATGTTTGGCCTGAACATTTCAGCTGTTTCTTTTGAAGAGCAATCCTTTTCAGGGGACATATCTACTATGATAATCTTCCAAACTAACATAATAAGAATGAGAAAGCTCACAAATTATTTTTTAACCTTTCCCAGAATTCAAGCTTCCCTTTAATAGAAAAGCCACCCAATGGAAACAGAAAATTTGTCCACTCTAGGCAGAAGGTCTTGCTGGACAGGTCCTGTACCACATGTTTCTTTATTTAGGGAGACAGTTTTGTGGACAGGTGGCTTTTACAGAGACATGGCCACTTAATAGACCAGTTTGATACTACATGCACATGCTCACATATCCTGGTCAGCTGGGGCGGTATTCAAACCAGAACGTGCAAGTTAAGTTAGCATTTGGATTGGCAAAGTAGAATGGCTTAACTCATATTCAGATCAAATTTAAGCACTTTGTTTTAGCAAGCCGACTTTAAAGCAAAATACTTACTGATATCCATTGTGACGTCAGATATGCTGTGCAAAAACATGTGCAATAGATGCGTCGCAGGAGATGTGCGCGTATATGATTTGCTTGTGCGCAGCTTATACTGCGCTGCTTATAGCCACATACCTGCCAATCAAGTAATTGGTTTAAGTCTGCTAAGGAGCTGTCTTAGACTTAGGGTAAAAACTTAGCCAAATGATTCAATCAAATACCAAAATTGTATTTTATCTCAACCGAAAACTAAGTAAACTACTCATATTTCATTCTTACGTATTGAACTGAATACGGGCCCTGGTCTTGAAGGTCAGGAATTTGCTATATTGACCCTTTAAAGGTCTCAGATTAACTGCCCACAATAACTTGGCAGCTTTATCTAATTACAGGTATTGTTTGAGAGTTTAGGTTTACATGTTGGCAGGTTCATTGTTGCTATAAAATATGAAGGATGTGATGTTTAAAGATAGATTTTTAAATTATGAGGAAGTTTAATCTGTATGTATTGTACACAGCGTCACTGTAGATACAAAGACCAGTATGCATTTGAGGACAGATTGATTCCCTTATTTTAAATATATATGACTTGTCATTTGCAGGTCAAAGCTACCCTCCGTGACCTCTACAAGCCAGACTCTCATAGCCCATCCTCCACATTGGTTGCCAAGACGACCCCTCAACCTGTATTTGATGCGGATGATGACGAGCCTGCTACATATATGCCTGTTCCTGAGAGCTTTCCGTCTTCTAGTGACAGGGATATGAAGGAACTACCGACACGCAATATTCTTCCAACTCCCTTTGAGGTAAGGAGACGTTTTATAGACAGGGAGGATAATAATGTTGCATTGGTTCTGCAGTAAATGCTTTGGCCGCAGTTTGCTACGCAGTCATCCTTCACTCTTACTAACCAAACTCTATACATGACCGTAACAGTAACCTTAACCTTAGACTTAACCTAAAACCCAATTTGTATTTTGGAAGTGAGGAGTAAGAGTTTGAACATGATCAAATGTTATAATAATTTCATGTATAACTTTGTACGACTACCAGTAAATATGATGAATCTTCCTCATATCAATATTTGAATCTAAATTGTGGGACATTGAAATGCTTTTAACCAGAGTAAAGGCCCAATTGGCGACAGATTCAGGACAGACATGCAACGGGGGGGGGGGGGGGGGGGGGGGGGGGGGGGGGGGCGTTCCATCAAGTGTCTTGTCGGTGGTTTTTACCGACAAATTTGCTCTCAGCCAATCAGATGCAAGGATTTCGGTAGCTTATAACAGTTATTGCAACTTGTCATTGATGACATGTTTTATGAAACAGGGCCCAGATCTGATGTTGCTCTGTTTGGAAACTGATTGAAGAGCAACTTCAGGTACATCTGTTAGTCTGTGTGGCTTAACTGCAGAATACCCCACCATGCATCTGTGCAATTTACTATGGTCAAGGCTTGGGTCAGGGTCAGGATCAGGGTTAAGTCTTAGAAACAGGGTTAGGGTTAGTTGTGTGGCAGGATATTTTGCAACTCTTTCGTTTATGCTCATTTATCACTGCAATTTTAAAAATTGTTTTCATATGTCTCCTATTTTATCATTCAGGTGAAGGTACTCAACGTTCCATCTTTGACACATCCAAAGGTCAAGTTGACCATTGACCTAGCGACCGGTCATCTGGTGGTGGCCAAAATAACTGGCAAGGAGATGAATGAAGATGTGCAGCTATTGACTCATGATAAAGGTACAAAGGAGAGCCTTACATGTTGAAACTTTTGTGTTCTTGCATTGTCAAAAGGGCAAGCCATGGAGTTAACACACAATTCAGCATTAAAAAGTTTGGAGGCCCACATTATATTCACAGACAAACAATATTTAGGTGAAGTGGTTAATAAACTCCTTATGAAGAGGTTAAGAGTTGTTATGGACTGCTATCTTAAACTTTACTTTGTCAAGGTTTGATTTCACAGGGTTGTGTTGAGTGTTCCAGTCATTTACTGTACAGGGTATTAAAGAATACAATTTTTATTGGCTGCAGTCAGTGTAAAGCTATTTGCTGAAGATTTGTTTATCTTTGACAGCCATGAATGGTAATTAAAATACCATTATTATCTTATAACCGAAGGAGATTTGTTAATGAAACTGAAACTACAACCTCTGTTGAAGTACTTTCAGGCTTTTCTCAAAATAGTTTTCCTAATCATCCTTTGAGGCTTCGATGATGAAATACATTGGCAAATACTCGCTATGCCATTTTAGGACTCTTTAGCTGACCATATGTAAATTCATTTGCATTAACATCAAGGGTGTTATTCTGAAAACTATTTATGTTTTAGTGAAAGGTATGTTATTTATCATAGCTTAATATTGGAGTTGGCACAGATGTCTCGATGAAGGAAACGCATATGCAGCCAGCTATGCACAGACATTAATTATTATTATTATTATTATTATTATTACTTAACACTGCACTTTTCCCATGAGGCCCAAAGCGCTTACAATAAATTCAAACAGTTGAAAATACTTGTAGTAAGAAAAACAACGTTACAACTACAAACTGCCAAAGAGTTGTGTTTTCAAGACCTTTTTGAAGCATTGACTGGTGAAGACTGTCTAATTGTAGTGGTAAATCATTCCAGTATTTTGAAGCAGATACGGTAAATGTCCTATCACCAGCCAAGGTGCGAGTAACTGAATACATGTATGTGAGATGGAGAGGATCACTGGGTGACCTCAATCTCTTGGTAGAAGTATATAAATTCAAACAGGTATCCAAATATCTTGGAACTTGATTATTGAGGATTTTATATACAAACAAGGGTAGCATAAAAATTAACCTGAGACTTATCCTAATTCAGATATTTTTATGGCAATTGACAAACATAAAATATAACATAGTTTTTAGGACACCACCCCAGAGATCATACGAGGTAATGAATTTCTTGTTTAACATCTCCTATTATATTTATAATCAATTTTTTTTCAATTTTCAGTTGCCCAGCTGATCAAGTCCAGGACGAGTAATACCAAGCTTGCCATCAAGCTGAGCAATGGCAAGAAGAAGGAATATGCCTTTGAAGATGCAAAGGTAATGTCATTTTGCAAGACATTAATCTACTTTGGCCAGTCTATACCCAGGTGTAGTAGAGGGGAACCTTGTAGCAAGTAATTCCTTTAAAGCTTTCAATGTCTTACTGCAGCTTGGCTAAAGCGAGGGTAGTAGCGGTACTATGTAGGTCCTATGGGGAAAGGGAAGAGAACTTTTTCTTTAATTCTTTTCGTTCTTTGGTTGACTTCCGTCGCAGGAACAGTGTCTATAGAACATTTTACACCAAACAATGAGGCAGTCCTTTAAGTCAGTTTCTTGCAAATGAAATGTTCATGCTAGTGATGTATGACTTGGTGTTTTCCTCTTCACAGAAACGAGAGACATTTTGTCAGATGTTACAGTACATGAAGATGGTTCATTCTAAGAGTAAGGAGGTGGATCAGATCTCAGTCTTCATAGGCACATGGAATATGGGTGAGTCTCTTGTCCAGGTCTTGTTTTGCAGGACTTGCTCTTGGGACAAGTTTTACTTGGTCAACATCCTACAGGAACCAATTTTCTAACTTGAAGTCTGGACGAAACACTGGACCTAACTCAAACTAAAACTCAATAAGCCAGTTCGTAATTAATACATGGTACAAATGACCTTGAAATGACCCTTATTTGTACGGGCATGCGCATCTGTTATGATGGATGCGCTACTAAAATCATACTGGTGCGTGCATCATGGTGCACACAATATGAAAGCGTTTTAAGTTCAATTGAACAAATGACCTATATTTGCACATGTACAAATTTTAATTACGAACTGGATTATTGCAATCATTTCCCTCATCCTATATCATTGATGAAAGGAAGCCGATCAGTCTTGTATGAATTTTTTTTCTTTACTGCATGTGTTCTTTTTTTGTCCAAAATATACAAGTGCAAAGTATCTTGATGTTTCATTCATGACTTCCAATGAATTTTAGTGGAAATATCTGAAAGGAACTGTAGATCGCAGATATACATGGCCCCATGCTAGGAATCTTTTTTCACTCATGGCTTTTTACAAAATTTGTCTGTTGCTCATTGATGTTGTTGGGATTTAAAGTGCAGGTCAGGCATATGAATTATTTTTAACCTCTCGTTTCTTTCATTTTCCACTTGAGGATAAAACATTAAAAAAATCCCCACAAACAGCAGATTAGTTTTTGGCAGCTTTTTTGCTATTTTTAAACTGAAGTCAAAGAAATCTGATGAATGTTTTAGGGTGCTGACCAAAAATATTCATAAGCTTAGCACATTTGCTATCTTTTAGTCTGTAAATTATATATGTTTATGCTTTCACCCCACCAGGTGATGCCCCACTGACATGTCAGGGAGATGGAAAGACGAGTGATAGATTCCAGTTTAATGCCTCATGACCTCTTTTTCTATGTTTTGACCCCCACCAGGTGATGCCCCGCCCCCGAACTGCATCACATCATGGCTGACATGTCAGGGAGATGGGAAGACAAGGGATAGCCGTCTGGTTTACATGACCCATGACCTCTACGTGATCGGAACTCAGGAGAGCACTCTCAGTGAGAAGGATTGGATCACCAGACTCAAAGCTGAGATACATCGCATATGCGGGATGCCTGGAGATAAAGAATACGCTGTGGTAAGAAGTGGTTGATGTACTTACATTAGATGCTTTGTGTGGGACTAAGATGAGATGTAGCCACAGAAACAGTGAAAAAAGTAAGCAGGGGCTAAGGGCAATTAGTTCTTGAAAAAGCCACCGTAAATGAATAAAGAGCCACCGTCAAATAATATTTCTGCCCATTGGTCGTAGTGCATTAAAATCTCTGAACACAATAGGTGGACTTTAAAGTAGCCCTCGCGAAAAGAAATTTTAATTTTTACACTGCACAGAAAAGTGCAGAACAACTTTGAGTCATATTGATATCAGACCTGTCAAAAGTCTATTAATGATTTTAAGCCAGTTTGGCCTTTTTTTCAGAAATGTAAGGCCTTCAGTACCCCGTAATTTATATTTTGAATTTTTTAAGACCACTAGGAATTTCGATCAGGAATAATCGCATGTTTAAGTTTCCAGATGTATTGAGATCACAATTTCTTTAAAAAACAGATCATAGTTTGATCCTATAGTTTACGTTGGGCTTAAGTAGCAATGATGTCATCACTTAGTTTAATGTACCTTGAGCTACGTATACATGTCAAAAGCTGAAAGGGCTTAAATTAATGTAAAATAGTTAATGCTCTACTGGTGCTCATCACATGACATATTCTTTGTCTTTTTTCTCTAATGGTGACAGTGTGTACTCTGTGAGGTATTAGATTTGCGGTGCTTGTTAAACCTGAGAGCAAAAAGGCTTTAACACTATATGTATGTAAAATGTTATTAAATGTATTTAATGCCCTTCTAGTACTCATGAGATGATTTTTAAATTTTTTTTTTTGCCATTGCTCTCTCATTTAGGTGACAGTGTGCTCTTTGTGGGGTATAAGAATAGCAGTACTTGTAAAACCTGAACATCAGGATCGGATCAGTCACGTTAGGGAGTCCTCCGTAAAGACTGGTATAGCCAACGCCTTGGGTGAGTTCCGGGGAAAACCGTATTCTGTAGCTGGAATAAAGTACATACATTCATAGAATCAGTATACTTCATTTGACATCTTTCATTGTTTAAAGGCAAGCTAGAAGTTTATGGAGACAAGCATTTATCAATTTGAGAGGCTGTACTGAAGATTGATTCATGATTCATTTTTCTTTCTTTTTTTCAGTATAATTTTTAATTCTGCACCTTCTATGGCCCAAACAAATTTTTTGTTCTTTATAGTTGTGTCTGTGTTGTTTATTTTTTTCTGGAGCTGTTCGGTAGTTTCCTGTGACTGCAAAGTTTCCTGTGAATATTTGCTTTACATCTTTATTGCCATATTCATTTGATACTTTTTAGTCCATAGTAGTCCTGATGTTTTTTTTCATTATCTTTTGATCCAGAATGTGAGGAATTACACATTATACAGAAGAGAAAGAGCAAAAATCTCAAAATATTTGAGTCTATTTCCAATGTACTACTTTGTGCCGCTCATGAATAAGAGAGTGATTTAATCGATTGATCATTAAAGTCACTAAATTGGCAACGCAGTGTAAAATGTGTAATCTTTATTTTCATGTACAAATTGGCAATTCTTCTGTTCAGTTTTGCAATTTTCATTCAGTTTGGTTCATTTGATAAACACTTTAATTTTTTTCAAACTATGTAGGAGTGGAAAATAAGAACAATTGTTGTCAATTGAGGAGGGAAAACTTATTGATTTCGACCAACAGAAAGCTCTGAACTGCTATGGGTTAACCCTTTCAGGACAGGAATTATTTAAGGGTTAAAGTGATCACATTTTGTTCTTCAAATTGGCAACAATAATATTTTCTTTTAGTGCCACATGGTTCTAATAATGTGATGTTTTTAAAACAATATTCATGGTTTGAAATTTTGTTGAAAGTTGAAAAATTGCCAATTTTGATGAAAAACAATGATTTTGAACCTCTCAATGTGTTGCCAATTTAAGGATTTTAAAGATTATTCTTGTTTTAAAAATTCCTGGCATCAAACGCAATATGGTTATGAAACAAAAATACATTAGTGTGTGCAGAAATTTTTGCTCTTTCTACTCATGCATCTGGTATATTTTCTAGAGCTCTGAATCAAAAGTTATTGAGCCAAACCACAAAATGTGGTCAATTGTCTTGAAAGGGTTAAAGAGAAACAAAAAAACGGTGGGACAAAGGTTTCAAAACATTTACCAACAAGTACTCTGTAGAGATGTTTCTAACATAGGAGTGTAATTTTTGAGAATAGCTGCGTTTGATTTTCTTTTGGTTTGCAGGTAATAAGGGAGCAGTTGGTGTGTCTTTCTCATTCAACGGTACGTCTTTCTGTTTTGTCAATTGCCATCTTACATCAGGGACTGAGAAGTGTTTGAGGTAAGCAAAACCAGATAGGAAGAATTCTTCTTTTTTTTTTTTAAAGAAGACAATTTAACCATTTCAATACTGAGCTGGAGATAGCTTAAGGTGGAGTCTGTGGCATGTACTAATATCAAATTATATCCAACAAGTTAATTACTTTGTATTCTGGCTTTGGTGGTAGCATTTAAGCGTAGTTTATATCCTCTAAGCTCCCAGCTTCCACATGGATCAATATGCTATTTGGTTTTAAATATAGGGAAAGTGCAAGTTATATTGTGAGTTAGGATTATTATTTTGAGTCACTTGTAATTTGTTTATAATGCTGGGATTTCTCAAGGAATGATAAATACCACCCTCTATCTTTGATTGTCTCTGTATTTACCTTTTGTCTTGCTGTTCCTCTCTGTCTCTATATGTGTCTCTTCTTTTATCTGTTACCTTCCTCTCTCTTTCTGTTAATCACTCTGTCCATATGTCTGTCTGTCTGTCTGTCTGTCTGTGTCTCTCCTTTCTCTTACTCTCTCCATGCATCTCTCACTCTGTCTGTCTCTCTCTCTCACTATACACCAGGCGGAACAACAACTTTCACGATATCCTACGAGGTCTGAGCCTAGGTGCCAAGGGTCTAAGTCTCTTTGATCTCAACACCCAGTTCCATCATATTTTCTGGCTTGGTGACCTCAACTATCGTATCGACTGGAATGTCCAGGTATGTTTACATTCTATTGATCTCTGAACATGTGGTGTACAATCTCTAAAGGTGCATGTACTTAATCCCTTTTGCAGACTTACACAATTACACAAAATTCCTCGAAACTTTGCACAGGTTTAGTAGATATCCTGTAGATACTGCCTATTAAATTTCAAGGTCACAAGTTCTATAACTCCTTTGGAAGAAATGAAAATCTTGTACAGTGCCATTACCCACACCTGCTGGGCACTCATTTTGCTTGCTCTAAAATGTCTCTTAAAATTCAATGTTCTTAGTATGTGTTTCAAAATGGCTATTTCTCCATTATTCTCTTTAATAATATTATTTTTACAATGATATCACAGCATGAAATAGATAGGTCTTTAGAGTTGACATAAAAATGAAAAAAGAATGTCATAAAATCTTAGAATTATCATAAAAGATCATACCTTTGGTCTTCTAGCTTCTAGTTCCTCTTTGGAACTGTAAAGCACTTTGATCAGTTACTAACTGGAAAGGCACCATATAAATGCAGGTATTATTATTGGGCCATTTTTGCACCAAATAAGATACAAACATGTATCCTATTGCTGGTGTACTGATACATGTACATCCATGACATTACCCATACTGCTTCAGTTTGTTCTATAAAGCGTTGTCATGAATTTATATCATTGCAGGATATCCTTACCAACATCAAGGGTGGACATTATGAAGTGCTGTTCAACCATGACCAGCTCAAGATTGAGAAAGATCAGGGACATGTCTTTGTAGCCTTTGGTAAGATGATTAGCAGTTTCAAGCAATTTGCTCATTCCTTGCTGTGATGTGCGATGTACTAGATGATTTTGTACATTGTGGTATACACACATTCAAGCTTCTCAGCAGAAAAAGAATTTACGCATGTTTCAAATTGACAGAGATATGGCTTTATGGAATCCCATGGGGGTGATCTGAGAGGACCAAAGCAAATTTGCAGGTTGAAAGTATGCACTGACACATTTACTGGTCCATATCGAGTGAAAATTCGTAGTGGACATGATCAACTTTTCCTAATTGCTTGTAGACAGTTTCTTTCAGAGCTCATTTTTTTTCTAAGAATTATCATTTGTGTTGTTAAAATGAAATATACATGTACTTTAACTTGCAATTTGGTATTGATGTCTGTGATTTGATCTTTATTCCTTAATTTAGAGGAGGATGACATCACTTTCCCTCCAACCTATCGCTATGAGCTGGGTCATAGGTCAACTTATGCTTACAAGAAGATCAAGAAGACTGGGGTAAGTAGTGTAATGAAATGATTTCCCCTTTCTTGTCTTTCAACTGCTTTTGTAACTTTTTTTGTTCGCATCTTTATATGATTATTTATCTGAGTGGACAGTCCCCATATCCTTTCTATTTCTTTTTTTTTTCTTTTCTCTCTCCCTTTCTCTCTCTTTCACTCGCTCCATTTGTATTTCTTTTTACCTCTCTTTTCACTTTCTTTCTCTCTCTCTCTCTGCAAGTCTCTCTTCTTTCCTCTGCATCTGTTTCGTTCTCTCTTTCCTTATTTCTGTCTATCAATTTCTCTTTCTATATCTTTTCATCTCTATTTTCCTACACACATACACACATACACACACACACTCTCTCTCATTCTCTTTCTCCTGTCTCTATCTCTCTCCTTTTTTGTCTGTCTATTTCTGTTATATCTCTTTCTATTTCTGTCTTATCTCTTTTTATTTCTCTTTCTCTCTCTCTGTCTCTCTCCCTCTCTCCAATTCCTTTGTCCTCTCTCTTTTTAGAAATGAAACTGGGTTTAGTCGGTTAAGTATGGCTGCAAGGACTCACATTGTAGTTTCATTTACAGCCTATTATACATGCTATACAGGCTATCAGTGAGATAAATTGGCTGCTGGTCTCTTGACAGATGTTTGTATTTGAAATGTATGACTTGTTGTATGAATGGTTTCCATTTTAAATGCTCCTTGAATATTCATTCAAGTGATAAACCTCTTCAAAGAAATGCTTGGGCAAATTAAAAACCGTTCTAAGTGAATGGAAAGTTGGAGTGGAAAAAAATATTTAATAAAAAAAAGTAGCTATGTGTAACAAAGGCCCCTATGCTTACTCAATCTGTGTGTTACAAGATATAGCAATGTTAGAGATAAAATTGAGCTCTAGTCATGCGATTGAATTGTGAAAGAAACAGTCTGGAAGCAATTGGGAAAGGTTGATTGTACAGTACATAAGAATTAGTGTATGCTGTATGGTTCTGGAATTACTAAAATGCGAAGAACCATACAGCATACACTAATTCTTATGTACTGTACATAAGAATTAGTGTATGCTGTATGGTTCTGGAATTACTAAAATGCGAAGAAATTGACTCCTTCCTGCCGAGGGTCACGAGCACTGCACACAGAAATGTGTTTATGGGACTACACACACATTTGTCATGAAAGTTCGGCTCGAGCATTTCAGCTGTTTCTTGTCATACAATGTATCTTGAATATGAGGGCATTTGAAGAGAAATCCTTTTCAGAGGACATTGCTTCTATGATAATCTTCCAAACTGACATAAAGAGAATGAGAAAGCTCACAAATTGTTTTTCACCTTTCGCAGAACTCAACCTCCTCTTTAACCCTTTCAAGACAATTGACCACATTTTGTGGTTTGGCTCAATAACTTTTGATTCAGAGCTCTAAAAAATATACCAGATGCATGAGTAGAAAGAGCAAAAATTTCTGCACAAACTATGTCCATTTTTGTTGCATGATCCTATTGCGTTTGATGCCAGGAATTTTTAAAACGAGAAAAAGCTTTAAAATCCTAAAATTGGCAACACATTGAGGGGTTCATAATCATTATTTTTTCATCAAAATTGGCAATTTGTAAAATTTTTCAACAAAATCCTTAATATTTGTTATGTTTTCGAAGACATTACATCTTATTAGAACCATAAGCACTGAAAGAAAAATATTATTGTTGCCAATTTTAAGAAGAAAATGTGATCAATTTTGCCCTTAAACAATTTCTGTCTTGAAAGGGTTAAGCGTACAATGTTTTACCAAGGGCATTTCTAGGCATCCTGTATGGCCGAGGCATTATGAATGAATCCAGGGTCCTGTCTTATAAAAAGAGTTGTGATTGATTACAAATAATTTGCAATTGATCGCATCAATCGCATCTCCTATCTCTTTGTACAGAGATGCGATTTATATCAATTGCACATTATTTGTAATCAATCGCAACTCTTATTTAAGACGGGGCCCAGATGTGAATAGTTCCGATCAAGTTGTATAGTTCGTTCTCTTGATTCGGTGATTATAGGTCAGTAGGCTAACAAATTTATGGAGAAAATTTATTGACATAATGAATCTAAGTAATGCATGTACTGGTAGCTTGTACTAGGTGTTAAAGAAACAGTGGACACTTTTGATTGTTAATAACTCAAAGTCATACTTCGTATCAGACTGAGGTTTTTACTTTGTAAAGATGAATGACGTAAAATTTATTGGGAGAAAGTTTTATGACATTTCTCTGAATACTTTTCTTTAAATATTGCTCTGAATATCTAATTAGATTTTTCACCTTTTGAAAAATCAAGGCCACAAAATCTGTGTGTATCAGTAATTAATTCAGAACACAACAGTTGCCTTTGTGCGTTGCAGCTGTCATTTATGCCAACCTTTTGCTGTCCAGTGTCATTAATGAGTGTCCACTGTTCTTTTAACACCTACATGTATATGTAGTGGAATGTGGATGAGATACATTCAACTGTTTTCTTTTGTCTATTTCATGCCTGATTTAGATTCGTATCAATCAGCCTTCTTGGTGTGACAGGGTGCTATGGAAGTCATACCCAGATACTCACATACTCAACACCACCTATGGTAAGTCAACATTAATTTGTCTTTAATGCCCACATACTCAACCCTTCATGTGGTAAGAAATTGCTCTCATATAGATCATTCTCCTTCTCTATCACAATTATCTCTGTATAAAACCCTTAACAAAGTGATGAATAAAATACAGAGATTCTTGCAATACCATTGGTCGAAATGAGGTCACATGATGAGGGATGCTGCATTGACCTTTCAACTGATTAACTTAATGTAATTTCTGTTCAGATCAGTTCAGATTAACATTTCCATTACCTTGTATCTAAGTTTTATTCAAATTGGTTTTTCTTAATATTTCCAGTTTTAAATTTAGTCCTAATTGATTTAATTGATTGTAAAAATTTTCTGGTTTTCATTTATTTCTTAATAAAGGTGTTTCTCTCTATTTTTTCGCTACATGTATTTCTGATCCTGGTTATGTTATTCTATGCTCAGGTTGTACAACGGACATTGTCAGCAGCGATCACTCTCCTGTCTTTTCAACGTTTGATGTCGGCCTCTCTGCTTCCACTGTCATTCCTAAAGGTGATTCACTTAATGAAAATCTTGATTTTAAGTTGCATCTATAATTGAACTATACTCAGGAGGGAAATGGACCTTGTGACAGATTTGCCCCATGCTAAATAAGTTATCCAATAAAGTCTACTACTACAAAGTCTATTTTCAGCAGCTGTAGACTTTGGATGCCGAAAACTATGATGATGATGGGGAAAAAAAAGGTACTTATGGCCCCTGGCTTTGAACCATGTGTATTCAAAGTTTTATTAGTTGCATTTGAATTCACTGTTTCTGGTACAGGGAACAGCAAATTTGGTTTGAAGTTTCAGTCAGCAATGTAATATTGTGATTTATCTGTGTCTCGTTAATATAAAAGACGGCTTTGCATCTTTAGATATCTTAAAGATAAAGTTGAGTTGTAGTCATGCAATTACACTGTAAAAGAAACTGTCTCAAAGCAATTGGGAAATGTTTCTCATGTCAGACAAGAGTTGGTGTATACTGCCAGGTTATGAAAATGAATATATGGGACTGTACACATATGTGGCATGAATGTTCGGCCCGAACACTTCAGCTATTTCTCATCATATTTCACATATGAGGGCATTTGGAAAGCAATCCTTTTCAGGGGACATTTCTACTAGGATGTTTTTCCAAACAGACACAAAAGGAATGAGAGAGCTCACAAATTATTTTGCACCTTTCCCAGAACTAAACCTTCTCTTTGACTTTGAAATTTTGCAGGCATCTTGTCAAACATTTGTAACAACATATCTCTAAGATAAAATTCTTGTATTTGTAATTCTTTTATCTGTGTTTTTGTTGTCATGAGTAGAACAGAGCGAGGGCGGTGCACAGAACGTGAAGATCATCTTCACCCAGGTGGATGCTACCATCATCACCAGTATGTGTAGCAGTCGCTTCTATCTCGAATTCTTCTCGTCATGTCTAGAAGGTAAGAAAGAACCATTTCACTTTCTAGGATATAGAGTATAGGGGTCATTCCATGAGGTTGGGTCAAGTTTTCTGACTTATGAGAAGTGCATGAGAAGCCTTATTTTCTATTTGTTTTCTTATTGGTGATTTGATTTTCTTGAAGTTAATTGTTGTAGAGCTACCTTGATGAAAAAAACAACAACACAAGCTCATGTACAAGGTACAGTACACTTACATGGTGGAGGTGTCATCGTTTAGTGGATATGTCACCGTACTTTGTACCACATAATTGATTGTAATCCCTGCCACATCATTAACGTCTTTTTGCAAGACATTAATCTTTATTTGCCACACTCCAAACCATGTGAAGTGAATGGTTAGGAAGAAATTCCTTTAAAGGTGCTTCATCCCTTTTGCAGACTTACACAAATCCTCAAAATTTTGCACAGGTTTAGTAGACATCCTGTAGATACTGCCTATGAAATTTAAAGGTCACAAGTTCTATATCTCCTTTGTAAGAAATGAAAACTTGCCTTTGTCGCAGAGGGAGCTATTCAGGTATCAACGCAAGTACATGTACTAGTAACAGTCACAAAATAATTTTAAAATTACGCGATTTTTTTTATTAGTCAAAAAAATATGTGTTACCAAATTGTTGTCATTACTGACTTAAAAGCAAATTATAATCCTTTTCCCATCTGCACAAGTTTTCCAATTATATTTCTTTTGTAATTTATCACATAAATTCTAAATTTCTGGCTGCAAAAGGGATAAAGTACCTGTAATGTTTTAGTGCCTTAACATGGCGGCTTGACTTTAGTTTGGATAGTATTCAACACTTTTGTACCTGAGGAAATAAAAAGCGGATTATGAATCCAAATATTATTACTATTATTAATAGTGATATTACAATAATACAAGTACCTCAGACTATGATGAAATTTTTACAAAATAATTTTTAAAATTATACAACACCTCTACAGAAATACATGATATGATACCGTAAAGATGGTCTAGATCTCACTTTTTAATTGGTTCAAATCTGTTTATCTTTGATTCAATCCTTCAGCCAAGTCTGAGAAGAGTGGCTACAACTCAATGTGTCAGCAGAACAATACACTGAAACTCACCCAGCCATCATGGAATAAAGACCAACTCATAATGGTAAGATCATGGGGGCGTTTCATCAAGTGTCTTGTCAGTGATTTTTACCGACAAATTTGCTCTCGGCCAATCAGATGCAAGGATTTCGGTAGCTTGTAACAGTTACTGTAAATTGTCAGTGAAAGCAAGTTTCATGAAACAGGGCCCATGATACTGTCTGTTGAGAGCCAGAAGGGTGTTGTGAACTTAGTTATCTTTTGTGTTATAAGATACAGAAATGTGAAGCTTACTATAGAGATGTTGTGGTTTAGTGGATACGTCTCCAGACTGTGGACCATAAGGTTCGCGGTTCAAATCCCTGCTGCAGCACTAACGTCCTTTGGCAAGACATTAATCTACATTTGCCACACTCAACCTAGGGCCCTGTTTTATAAAACTTGTTATCAATAACAACTGCCTCATTTCTATGACAAATTCACTCTAAGCCAATCATATTTGAGGATTTCAGTAGCTTGTAACTGTTATTGTACATTGTTATTGATAACAAGTTTTATATTAAGTGGATACCTGGTAGGATTTGTTCCTTGAATGCACTGAGTGCTACAATTGCCGGAGCTAAAAAGCCACCGCAATAATATTCAAAGTCCTTTAGAAACGCATAGAGACGTTATATCGTAATGTGATATTATTATTATTAAATTATGTTATGCAGCTGCATTCTTTTTGAGGCAGTTTAATAGGTCATATGAGAGGAGGCCTAACTTTCTTCCTCTATTTCAAGGTTCCTTTCTTATTCTGCTTTTATTCAAATCAAATTGATGTCAGGATGAGTTTTCCCTTTCAAGTGTTTTCAATTTAAAATGAAATAAAGCACCACCTATTTTCTTCCCCCTCTTTCCATGCCATTACCTTGTTTGTTTGTTGCAGTTGAATCCTATTGTATCAGATGTGGAGTACTTGGAAGAACAGTTCATCTTGGTGGCTGTCAAGTCTGAAGACAGCGACGAGTCTTACGGTAAGAATTTACAGGACCCCTTCCCCTAAGACAAACCCCTCTCCCTCTGTATCTTACAAGTTTATTGTACGGGCAAACCTTCTTTAGCAACCACCTGTATAGAAAGATCATATGTCTGTGACTACCACATTTGTTTGTATCGTCATGTTTCTCATTGAAAGTTAGCTAGCTCAAGCGCATGCATGCATGCAGCATGCACACACGTACGTAGCTACTGTACTGTGTGAGCTAACTAGCGCAGCTAAGTGAATTCTATGCAGTACGTTTATCACCGCTAACGGGACTTTTTTGACACTTGGAAATTATTTTGATGTAAGTATTTGGGTGCGCTTTGCTCACATTTTGTCTCCCCCAAAAAAAAAAAAAAAAATCCCGGCCCTAGCGACAATTGCCAGTGGCATCCCTGTTTTATCAAAATTGGCAATATTTTCAGCTTTTCAATAAAATCCCTAACCATATATAATGTTTTCAAAGACATTACACCTGATTAAAACCATGTAGCACTAAAAGAAAAAAATATTATTGTTTGCCAATGTGAAGAACAAAATGTGATCAATTTAGCCCTTGAATAATTTCTATTCTTTGTAGGAGAGTTTGTTGTATCATTACGCAACCGTTTTGATTCCTCACCGGTCCCTTTCAAGAGCATCCTGACACATCTTGGACACAAGACAGGAGAAGTAGAGTAAGTCTTGAATCACTTGGAATGCTGATAATTCTTCAGATTAAAATTGACATTTATATGATATCAAAATACATTACTGTAAAGCCAGAAACATTCGCGTGCAGTTTACGAGTGGTTCGGATTTGCGAATGTTTAATGCGCAAAATCATGGAATCATAATAGACCAGGGGGTGTTTCATAAAGCTGTTCGTAAAGCTATGCATGACTTTACGAGCGACATGAATATGAAGTGCCAGATAGGGTGCCCAAAGTTTTTCCTGATATTTTAATTATGTGTGACTGTATTTCCAATAACCTCAATTAAATTATGGCAAAATATATACTTTGCATTAAAGATGTTTGTTGTAATAAGAATGTTAATCTGTATCTGCACAGTTCAACTTTAGTTGATGCAGTTAAAAATGATTGGGCATCCCATCTTGCTTGTCATATTTAAGTCATTCGTAAAGTCATGCGTAACTTTCCGAACAGCTTTATGAAATACCCCCCTGTTCACGGTTAGCACATGTCCCAAATGACCCTGAATATACACAGATCTTTATTTAACATGGAGAAGTCCCACTTTGTACATTTGAAATAATCACTCCTACAGCGATGGAGGTGCTACATAAATAGCCTCTGTTTCCCCCTTTCAAAGAATACTTCCACCTGTGTATCATGGAGTGCACTGCTTGTGCATAAATGAATAATGATTGCGTAACTTTCATGAGCACGTATCCAGTATTTTGTCTCCGTGTATTTCACAATTTGGTCTGCAATGACCTTTATCTGCTCATGCGCAGACTGTAACCGTGAACTGGCTTATTGACATGACACTAAATTTTGGGCAAAATACGAAAGGTTCTTGCTGGAAAATGGCTGTCGTTTGCTGGTCACAATTATTTGTATTCTTTTTTTTTTTTTTCTTTTTTTTCAAGCCCTGATAAATCAAGGTTTCAGTATTGTTTTCTTGGTCCCAGGGCAGTTAAACGAATTTTATACATTTATGTTATTGGGCTGATGTTTCTATTAGAACTTGTTTTGACTTAACTTACATGTATGTATGTAGTTATGGGGACACTTGCATTGCCGAGCTCGATGTCTGCGTAACCAGTTTGTTTTCACACTGATGGAATAAATCGCATTGTTATAGGTCCCCATAATCACAGTTTTGTATGTTTACCGGTACATGTATCTGGGAAACCTACATGTATATGTATAGTTGGATGCTCCCAAGATTTACTTTTTCAAATCCGTATTTTTAAAAATAATCTTACGCTTTACGAATGAACAGGTAATTGATTTTAGGAAAAAACTGACAATTAAAGGGGTAGTCCACCCTGATATCAACTTAGTTTTAAAAGAAGCAGAAAAATTAAAGAAGTTTGAGCAAAATCTGATAAGAAATGAGAAAGTTACAAATTTTTGAAGATGTAATCAAACAAAAATAAATTGGCAACTCCGTGAAATATCTTGCAAGCTCCCCTCCTATATGCCCTGTACTTAAAAAATTATTAATTTCCTTTTTCTCTCAAGAAAATATTTTATCATACATGCATCTTAGATATAATCATTTCACTTATGCTTTTACACAAAACCTGTATGATACAAATCTATTCCTTCATCAAAAACAAAAAAAATTAAAATTTATGAATTTTTGTGTATGTTTGTGATCTCTTTCTTTACATGTTCTGCTTCTTTTAAAATCAACTTAATATGAGGGTTGACTTTCCCTTTAAATGATAAAACAACTGATTTTCTCTGAAATTTAAGATTGTGGTCCATTTACCTATTGATCCTATTTTCTTTGTGTGCAGGGGAATGGTACATGTGAAGTCAAGGGACGAGAGTCTGTATGGTGGCTTCAGGAAGGCAAAGACATATGGTAAGTTGTTAGGAAAAGATATCTTCATACAAATTACAGTAGCAAATACATGAACAATTTCCTTTTTGGGGGGCATTATTGGCTATAGAAAAGCTACCAATGATTGTTTGTTGTAAGGCCTATTAATCTTGTCATAGAATTATGTAATTGTGTTTATCTGTAATTGTAACTTGTTTAAGTGTCTTCACTTAGTGTTTCTTCTTCTTTAATCCAATTTTACTTAACCTGAGAGTCTTGGCCTCACTGGGGATGCTTTGGGCAATCTGACATTTGCTCTTGGCTTAATTTAACCCTTTCAAGAAAATCAACCACATTTTGTGGTTTGGCTCAATAACTTTTGATTCAGAGCTCTAAAAAATATATACCGGGTGCGTGAGAAGAAAGAGCAAAAAATGTCTGCACAAACTATGTCCATTTTGTTGCATGACCATATTGCGTTTGATGCAAGGAATTTTAAAAAGGAGAATAAGCTTTAAAATCCTTAAATTGGCAACACATTGAGAGGTTAAAAATCATTGTTTTTTTTATCAAAATTGGTAAATTTTTTCCACTTTCGACAATATTATTAACCATGTATATTGTTTTCAAAGACATTTCAGCTTGTTAGAGCCATGTAGCACTAGAATAAAAATATTATTATTGCCAATTTGAAGAACAAAATGTGATCAATTTAGCCCTTAAATAGTTCCTGTCATGAAAGGGTTAAAGATGCACGGTTAGGGTTAGGGTTAGGGTTGCAGTAGGGTTCTAGGTTAGGTTAAGTGTTAACAGTGGATTGAAGTTTGAAGTGTAGAAAGTTGACCTTGGAAATATTGTCTCCAGAGCGTGTGTCATTCGATACTACTGACAAGGTATGTCAGTAGAGGCTAAAAGGGTTAAGAACCATTGCTGAAATCTCAATCAATGAAAAATCTCAAAAATCAATATTGACTTTATTTTGTTTATTGTCGTATGATTAGAACTTGTGAAGTTTGAAGACAAAACAGACAGCATGTCATCAGGGGATGTTAGCGATGAGAGCGCATCGGCTAAGGCTGGCTGTAAGTCTAAAGGTAAGCATCAGTAGAAGACTCCTTGTACAACATTCTTAAAGCCATCATTTTCAGGTTTAAGCGGTTACAACGTTTGCACAATAATGAAGTTTGATTGGAGAAGAAGACCTATAGGCTATAATTATTTAGTTAATCTTTTTTTTCTTTTCCCAGCATCCATGTAACTCCTTTCATTTTCCTGCTATTTTATACTCACTGTTTCATGATTATGTCCTTTGCCAAATAAATGATAACTATTTTGAAAAATAATTTTCTTCTGCTTGGTAAGAAGTTCAAAGAGTACATTGAGGCTGTAAAGAAATTTCTGAAAATCTTGTTTAGAAAGAACAATTCAGGGATGTAATACTGTAAAACCCAAAACTTTAGCGACATAAAACTTTCGCGAATTGTTAATGACAGCCAATTTTGCAGCAAGAAACTTTCACGGATCGCAATAATTTTATGTTGTTTCAATTGTGATTTGATTATTTTGCGACAAGAAACTATTGTGAATCTCAACCACTCGCGAAATTCGCGAAAGTTTCACGCAAATTTCTGGTTTTACAGTATAATGTATGACAATTACGACAATGGGAAAAAGTATTAGTTTATGCCTGCTTAAGCATGGAGATGTGCATTTTGTTAGATGTGCACATACGCTATTTTAATATATCACACTAGTAAAACTGCATATCTTCAATTTTTATTTTAAACTAAAGATACTTCAGTTATTTTTTTAGGATTATACATTTACATGTACATGTATTTCCATCTCCAGTACAATGCATATATTTATCTATATAGGTTAAAGATAAAGTTGAGTTGTGGTCATATGATTTCATTGTAAAAGAAACTGCCTCAAAGCCATTGAGAAAAGTTAATCATGTCTGCATAAGAATCGGTGTATACTGTGAGGTTTTTGGACACTCAAAATGATAAGAAATTGGCCCAAGTCTCGCTGAAAAGCACATGCACTGCACACAGAAATGTGTTTATTGCACTGCACACACATGTGGCATGAATGTTTGGCCCAACACTTCAGATATTTCTCGTCATATTTTAAATATGAGGGCATTTAAAAAAGCAATCCCTTTCCGGTGACATTGCTACTATGATGTTCTTCCAAACTGACATAAAAAGAATGAGAAAGCTCACAAATTATTTTTCACTTTTCACAGAAGTCGGCCTTCTCTTGAATGTGAATCTGTTCTTTCCGTTTCTTTCACTATCTCTTGTGTTCAGTTTGCATTATTGAAAACACAAAGAACAAGATGCGACAGTGGGTCAACAAGCAACCCAGTGAAGATTCTTCTAGGAAGTCCCAAGAAGCTGCTCCTCCCATACCTACTGCACCCCGCCCTAGAGATCTCAATGTCTCCAGTGGCTCACTGACCCCTCCTCAGAGTGACCCTGCCCCTGTGCCTCCAACGAGGAGGAAAAATGGTCTGAAGGTATCGACAGCTAAGGCGATGGGACAGAATGGTATGGCTGAAGACGATGACCAGCCCCCACCGCTGCCCCCTCCACGTATTGGAGCAAGTCCCATGAGTGCTAGCCCTATGAGTGCCAGCCCAATGGGTTCCAATCCGATGAGTGCCTCCGCGATCAGTGTGAACCCAATGGACGGAGGAGAGTATATGGGACTGAGTCTGGATGCATTGCCTCTGAACAGATCCTCAGCGGGAGACCAGTCAACAGGGCCAGAGGTAGGAAGAGGGTTGAACCAAGTCACCAAGCCCCGTCTAAGAGGATGTCGATCAGTCCCTGCCGAGTCGGACACCCCTCCTCCTCTCCCTTCCCGCCAACCCGCACCCCCTCAGCGCTCGCTCTCCCGCGATGTAGCACTTCCCCCACCTCTCCCTGCTAGGCCAACACAACCTCCTACGTACTCAGAGCGATCGGATTCAGAGACGTCTGACGAGGGATTGGTCTGTGGTCATTCACCACCAAGGAGATCACCACCCCAACTTCCGGGGCAGCAGAGGGCTTCTAAAGTGAGTCGGTTAAGGGATCACTGGGAGCGCCGCTCTAGCCGTGATTCGTCTCCGGAGAGCAACCGTTCTAGTGTGGATAGAGGAGACATGAAACCAGCACTACCGCTCAGGATCGCTGAAAGAATGGCTCCGGATGGTCGCCCTTCTTCGTCTTCCACCGATGACGGTCAGCTGCTGCTGGAAGGACTTCCACCACCTCTCCCTAGCAAGTCTAAGCAGAATACTCCTCCCAGAAAAACAGGCGAGACTGAGCTGGAAGTAAGTATTCTTTTCTGAAAGCGCAATCTTGGTAATTAAATGTCTAGTCCAACCTACCCAATAACGATAACTAATAATATATCTGTGATCAAAGGGCAGGGTCTATTAAGCCAGTTCGTTATAAGCTTATGGTGCAAATGACCCTGAAATGACCCAATTTGTAACGCGCACATGCATTTGTTTTGGTGGGCGCGCTTCTTGTTATAACATTTAAAATCATACCGGTGCGCGCACCGTTGTGCGTACGAAATGACAGCGTATAAAGGTCAATTGTATTCTGTACAAACGACCTTTATCTGCACGTGCGAACTGGCTTATGCAGTCGCACCTGATTTAGTGACCCCCTGTATAGATAGACTACCTATCTATGTAGTTCTCATTTTTGTTCCCATGAGCATTGTTTCACATTGAAACATGTATCAAAAGAATGTGTTCCAACAACCTGCCCATAAAGAATGCTAATCCGGAGTCCTTTGAGTGGTTTGTACGTAGGCCCAGATGTTCCGGCTTTTCTGTTTAAAAGTTAAATTGACTGAATTGTGGATTTTGAATCTTTCTCAGTTTGATAAAATAAATTGGGTAACATTCAGCCCAAAATGTTATTGTTTACAGTGTAAAGAGAGGAATATTTAGTTTCCAAACTTACACGTTTCTCAAACGCATTTGGGGGTAAGTATCAAAGTAATATACGAATGTCACTTCTATAACCATTAGTTAAATTTTCATTTTATAGAGACATTGTTCAATTTTTTATATGCACTATGTAAGAACACAGATTAAGGAATATTATTATTATTATTTATTACCAAACACAATTGGGTGGCTTTTCATAGTCCAAACGTAATTGAAATGTATAGTTATCATTATTGGGTATGTGGAACCAAGCCTTAAGACTGACGCAGATTTTTTTTGTTTTTGTTTTATGTGCGAGTTACAATAGAATAGGTATCTGTGTGTTTATGTTTGTATGTCTCAAATGCTATTCAGAGCTATCCCAAAACATTTGATCGCTTCACTCCTTGTGTATGATTTAAAAAAACAAAATCTTTTTTATTTGTTGGTTTCGTAACATTTTGCATTGAAATTTCCTTTTCAAACGTCATCTTTGCTCTATCCTTATATTTTGGTATAGATCTCTTTGAAATAATCATTTTATGAGACCAAAGTGAACAATTTTAAAATTTGCACCACTGGTAGAAAATGAATGAAGTCATTCTTTTATTTACCTCTTTCCACTTCTCACCAATCATATTAAAGATAAAGTTGAGTTCTGGTCATGTGATTAAACTGTGAAGGAAACTGTGTGGAAGCAATTGGGAATGGTTGATTATGTAGGACATAAGAATTGGTATATGCTGTAAGGTTTTGGAATCACCAGAATGAGAAGAAATTGACTCAGTCCTGCTAAGAGTCACATGCACTGCACCCAGAAATGTTTATGTGGGACTACACACATTGTGGCATAACTGTTCGGCCCAAACATTTCAACTGTTTGCTGTCATATTTTGAATGTGAGGGCATTTGAAGAGCAATCCTTTTCAGTGGACATATCTGTTATGATAATCTTCCAGACTGACATAAAGAGAATGTGAAAGCTCACAAATTATTCTTTACCTTTCCCAGAACTCGACCTTCTCTTTAAGTAAATTTCATTTTTGACATACATGTATTTAGTAGCTCTCTCTTCATCCATGAATATCTTCATTATATGATGTGCCCTATTAAAGAACTAATGCCACTTGAACACGTTTGTATTTTTAATGATATTAGGCATGGGCGCAAATCCAGGGGGACAGGGGGACATGTCCCCCCACCTTTTTGAAGATAGGTGAATGTCCCCCCCCCCCCCCCACCTTTTTTGTTGTTGTTGTTGTTTTGCTTGTCAGAGAATTTTGGAGGAAAACTAGGCCCAAAAAATGTGATAACCTTTAACAAAATTTAAATCATGTGGTGACCCCCTCCCCCCCCCCCCCCCCCGAATTTCAAAATGGATTTGCGCCACTGAGGGGCTACTCCCGTATCACCGATAATAATAACAGTAACTAAAATTGGTTGTCTGAACTTTATGAAGAAAAAGTATTGGATCAGAAAAAAAAATATCAGTGCTTAAGACTCATTAGCATAAATCGATGATGAGAATCACTGATACCAAATACCTTTTCCACATAAATTTCAGGAGACCAATTTTATAGTTCTAGTTTTTGTCATCTGTGATATGGGACTGGCCATTTAGGCACAAACTGTAGCCTGTCTCCTATGGAGATAATGATTTCACAGCACTCAATGAAATTGCGTTATACCGAGTCCAATTATAAGAAAAGAAAAAAAAAGTCGCAGGGTATTACTCTACATACTTTTGACCCTGTACAAAACAGTTTTGTTCAGAGAATTAAGAGAAGATAATTGCTACAAAATTAAAGAATATCTTTATAATAGATTTATACTGAAGCTTTTCATCTTTAGCCCACCGAACACTATATGATCAACTACGATCCGATTTTGGAAATTAAACGCAATAGCATTAAATAGAGGCATTTTAACAAGTAAAAACTACCTGATTCGGGTTCCAAACAATAATATGAATACTCAACATAAGAAATTGGTGCGATGTCAGCCTTATATCCGGAATAAGGGCTAAATCAGTTTTGAATTGTAGACAATCGCAGGACTGCTCTGACGTCACTACGATTTGGAGCTGATTTGGCTTTTCCTCCGACAAGAAGGCTCGTAATAGGTCGTAATTTCGATTTTACAATCTATGTAACTTTTCAGAACCTCAAACATATTTTATGTGTTTAACTGTTTATATCTAATGCTTTCTTTCGGTCTTAGACCGATCGTATAGTGTGCAATGGGCTTTACACTCATTAGAGTAAAACACAAAAATAAGTAGAAAGCCAAAACACCATGCCCAGTATCCTGGTATTTGCTGGTTATCTTTTTGGCACACTTACTTCACCTTTAGTTCTGCTTGTATAGTTTGATTTCGGCTTTCTTTTCATTCTGGAGTTGTTCACCAAGCGTACCCATATCTCTCCTGTTTTGCAGTCGCTGCACTGGCTCCCTGTTAAACATCGCATTATTTTCAAAATTTTGTTGCTCACTTTTCACTGCGTTCACAGCTCTGCTCCCCAATACAATACCTCTTTAATTCAAAATTACACCCTCGCGAGATCTTTGCGCTCATCCACTTTCAGTTCTCTTGTGATTCCTAAAGTCACAAAATCTTGGGGGGAAAGATCACTTGCCCACGCATGTCCTAAATTATGGAATAGCCTTCCTGAAGACATCAAAAAGTGTATAACTTCTGATTCTTTTAAAAATCATGTAAAATTATTTCTGTTTAATTCTTAATTATTTTCTACATGCGCCTTGAGCACTCCACAGAGTGGATTTGGCGCTATATAAGTTACATGTATTATTATTATTATTCTCTAATGAGTGCAAATTAAAAAAAAAGCTTCAGTACACGTGTGTCCCTATTTAAAGCACTTCTTCGGTTCAGAGAATTGAGTACTACAAAGCTTCATTGATTAGAGGGAAAGCTGAAACCTAGAAACCGGCTAGATTATGTTAACATCACATAAATGGGCAATTGGCATTAGCTTTATAGTGTGACATCATTTTCAGTCTTCTATTTCTTCATAACTAATTAACTATGTCTACAGTATTATGTTTTATTTGTTTTTTTTTTAATTTCCAGATGAAATTCATGAGAACTCATCATAATCATGCTCCTATTCAAAAACTAAACATAGCCTCATTCCCTTTCCATTAGAACTAGTTTCCCATTTTAGAAAATTTGTTGCAGTGTTTTTAATATTTGTTTATTATTGGTTTGATGGTTTTGTTTATGATTTTCCAAAGTATCCATATTATTTCTGTGTAAAACCCTTTCATTTTGCATCCTTTCTCTCAAACATGTGTTCCTTTTCTTCCCTTTGTTTTTTCTTTGTGGGTGTTGTGATTAGAATTAGTGTTTTATTTGGTGTTTTATTTTGTGTTTTATTTGGTGTTTCATTTGATGTTTTATTTGGTGTTTCATTTGGTGTTTTATTTGGTGTTTTTATTTTGCTTTTATATTTGGTGTTTTTATTTTGCTTTTATTTGTTTGATTTCCAGATGAAATAAAGCAGATCACATCTTGCTCTATATCGTTCTAAAAGAAAAAAAAGAACAAAACAGAAAGAAAAACCAATCCTTAATTCCACCTCTTGCCCCTCCCCTCCATCCCTCCCTCCTGCTGGGTATAACAGGACTATGACAGCCTACGACGGCCGATCACCATCACCGAGTGGCTCAGCAACCTGGGACTGATGCAGTATAAACAGCAGCTTTACGACAACGGCTGGGACAATGTAGCATTCTTGGATACGATCACGGATCAGGACCTCGTCGATGCCAGGGTTGAGAGCTTCATGCATCGTCAACGCATGCTGGAGAGTATCACCTGTATTATGGCCATGCAACGATGATGATGATGATGATGGACCTCAACGGTGAGGACCTGGACCACAACAGCAAGGACCTGGACCACAACGGCAAGGACCTGGACCACAAGAATAAGGATTCCGTACCATGTTTCATAACTCTGGCAGTTACTATCTAAGAGAGGTCTGGTGGATGCATGTAATGTCAGTTATACGGCAATTCTACTGCAATGAAATCACACAAAAACCCTATATTAACCAGAAATAACATGAATGAATCATCAATAGCCACTAGTTAAAAGTTCCTCCATGCAACATTATATTTTAATTACTCCTAGATTTGATAAGATACTATTATCTGCAGTAGCAGTTATGGCAGACAAAACTGATCAAGAATTAAATCCAGCTTTAGTGAATGTCGGCTTGGTGTCAGTGATGCATAGAACTCACATTCAATCCGACATGTATTTTGAATAGCGCCAAAATGTATTTGCCAATTATCCTCGACTACAGTTATTGTTTATGAAATTGACGGTTGTCATAGAATGATTGTGAACATCTTTGAATGCAGATTTGAATAGGTGTGTCTTAAAGGAAGTATTGCTTTGTATCTCAATTATCTGTGAATTACTCCTCCCTACTTGTTTAAGGAGAAAGTCATGTGAGCTGCTGTTTGCCTATTATATTTGAATTATTAATCAGGATGTGTTTAACAGTGCAAGTTTGATACGTCTTTCCAGTACATTACATATATGACAATCGCATCTTTTCTTTCCTCTAACTTGCAATATGTGTGTTGTGAAATTGAGTGAAGGCAGTACATGTAGGCCTACATCAGAGTAACTTCAGAAAATCACCCTCCTCCCCCCTCCCCCCCCCCCCCCCCGAATGTCATCAAAAGTTTACTCCCATTTTGAGTACATAATGACAGTTATGCATGGAAGCCACTTTGTTGAAATTAGTTTTCTTGAAAGATTACCACTCGCTTCTCTTAAAAACTCATTTTGATTATTCTTTTGGCTAGGAAATGGACTTTAAAGTGTACCAATCACTTAAAAAAATAGTTTTTGTACAGCTAGAACGTATAAAATCAACCTCAAAATACTTTACCTGGCCTTCTATGGGTTAACGATTAAGGAGTGTGAAGAAAATGAAGGAAAACATAAAACCTCCTCGCGCTGAACCCAACTTCAAGTTCGGTTCCGCGTAGGCCATTATTCTCTGCGAGAGCGTACGGATGCATTACTAGTCGCCTCACAAGTCGCTGTTTTGTTTATTGGGAGTGTATTTCAACTTGTAATATCTCTTCATAGAATCAACATTTGAAGCTCATATTTCAAATATAGTATAGCCACATGGAACCCCTAATATACAGAGCAAAATATTGTTTGGTGCTTGGTACCCTTTGAATAATAATGAAACCATAAGAAAATGATAGGTGCTACACATACATGTACATTTGGACCTGTATGTACATTTACATGACTTGTACAATTTCTTGCTTAGAGTACTTAAGTAGATTAAGCATTAGATTGGATTCTCGGTTCATCTTTATACATTTGAGCAATCAGTGTGTAATTTGACTTTCAGGTTTAAGTTCAAAGGTTTTTTCTATATACTTGTATGTAAATATAACTGGTATGTGTATGTGCATGAGAATAAAAGTAAGTATCCAGAAATTTACCATACATTATTTATCGCATATGGATGAAAAAGTGAGGAACTTGTGTTTTTGTATCTTGTGATGTGATTCTGTCTGTGTATTAAAACTGTCCTGTAAATTTTTCTTTTTTAGAAGAAAATTACATGACAGGCCTTCTGTAAAACAAAATCTATTTTTCTACCTGATTATATTAATGTATATGAAGCAAATGTAGTATCTACATTGTGTAATGATGTGGTAAAAAGGAGATATATATAGTGAAGAGAATTGTAATCTTAATTGATGTAGTACCATGTATACATAGAAGTGTTTTAAATTGTAACAAGTGTATTTTCCTTTTTCTAAGTGCCAACTCTCTGTGTTTTTACTATTGCATAAGCAGCCTGTATAAAAAAAAAAAATGTCATAATTGATAAGTAAGACACACTCACTGATTGTGCAATCACGTTTTCCCTCTCTCCGAATTGCATGTACAGTGGAAACTCGGTATAAAGAGCTCCGATTTAACAAGATAATTTCGCTGGTCCAAAGTCTCTATGTTCTTTTGTTTTTTTACCCTGATACAAGGAAATTCCTGATATAACGAGATAATTTTCATGGTTCCAAGGTCCCCGTTATACTGAGTTTCCACTGTAGTTTTATTCACAGTAGCTGGCCCCTTGCATTTATCTCGATTTATTGATTTACCTCCATAATTTCAATATTATCTAAGTATATATATTCTTTGTGTAATTCAGTTGTCACACTTCATTTGAATCAATTCTGATTTGTATCATTGTTGTATGCAATGTTTGTATTTGATTTCTTAATAAATGCAGAAATATCTGCTTTAAGAATTAAAAAAACAACTACCCCAAAACAAGCTCCTGGGACAATTGCTTCGCGGTCAGTTTCTGACTTTCACCCCTGCACCCCAAGACTATACAGGGGGTTCTCGTTTTTCTGAAGATTTCGTTTTTCCGAAGGTTCATGATTCCGAAGGTTGGTAATTCCGAAACGCAAATTTCCCATAGCAGGGGGTGCGTAATTCCAAAAATGAAATAGAGTTTATAATTCCGAACATTTGATGCATTACTCTGATACTCCGAAGGTTCGTAGTTCCGAAAATGAAATGAGGTTCGTAATTCCGAAAATGCAATAGAGCCCTAACTAACTTTTCGGAATTACGAACCTGCAGAAATATGAACCCTTTTTAATTTTCAGAATTATGGGAACCCTATTTGATTTTCGGAATTACGAACCGTTGGAGTAAGGAACCTTCGGAAAAACTTTGGAAAAATGACATGTAACTGACTTTACCTAGCCCTACCCCTAAATATAACCTTAAGCCAAACCCAATGGCCAGAATTCACAAAGGTGGTTTCAATTCAGACCATGGTTTATGCAGATTTCGTGGTATAAATACGCTTGATTTAGCGCGTACACTTAAAGATATTCAATAATGAACGTGCGCCAGTCGCGCGTGGTTGGCAAAAGCGCTAAATTCACGCTAGTTGCCATGGTTCAGACCATGGTTTATGTAAATTAATTTAAAGAAACCATGGTCTGAATTTACATAAACCATGGTTCATTATTGGATATTTTTAAGTGTATGCGCTAAATCAAGTGTATTTATACCACGAAATCTGCATAAATCATTGTCTGATTTGGAACCACCTTTGTGAATTCCGGCCAATATCTTTGATTTAAAAAAAAAACTAATGCAAATGTCAGATCAGGTTCATAATTAAGTAAAGATTAATTTGCTCTTTTGTATCGACATCTATATATACCTTTTTTATTTTGCATTTTGCGTATAATGTCCAATTAAATTTTAAAGTTGATACAGTTCATTTCCTCTTATTTTGAGGATAACTTTCTTTGAAGTTTTATGAATGAATGAATACTTTGGTTTCAAGAAATGAGCAAGTCCAAAAAGAATATGAGCTGTTAAAGAGAAGGTCGAGTTCTTTTTCATTCCTTTTTTGTCAGTGTGGAATTGTATCATAATAGAAATGTCCCGTGAAAAGGATTACTCTTCAAATGCCCTCATATTCAAAATACGACAAAAAACAGCTGAAATGTTCAGGCCGAACTTTTTTGACACGTGTGTGTGTGTAGTCCCATATACATATTTCTATGTGCATTGCATGTGACCATCAGCAAGATTAACAATTTCTTATCATTTTGGTGATTCCAAAACCTTACAGCATACTTAAATTCTTATGTAATGTATAATCAGCCTTTCCCAATTACTTCTTTCACAATGTAATCGCACGAACACTAAACTCTATCTTTGATATTTAAAGGGGAAGTTCACCCCGAAGATTACTTGAGTTTAAAAAATGCAGAAAAAATAAAGACAAATATTGGCGAAAGTTTGGACAAAATCCGTTAAAGAATAACGGAGTTATGGACTTTTGAAATTTTGATTTTGTGACGTCACATGCGAGCAGCTCCTCCATTATGTAATGTGATAAATATTCCATAAAATACAGTTTTCTCAGAAAATTTAGAATATTTTCGTCTGTGCATTTGATATATTGTCAGAAATGTTATTCAATACTAGATTCTGAAAAGAAACAATATTAATTTATCGTGGAACGTTAAAAAAATGTGAATATATGGAATATTTATTACATGACCAATGGGCAGCTGCTCGCATGTGACGTCACGAATCCAAAACTTTAAATACTCATAACTCTTTTATTATTTGACCGATTTTCATCAAACCTTCGCCAATATTTTTCTTTATTTTTTCTGCATTTTTTAAACTCAAGTAATCTTCAGGGTGAACTTTCCCTTTAATATTTCAAAATTCTGGGACCTTCGAATTTTCATTCTTGTCTGGTTTTGAATATGTCTTCCCCTCTAATTGAAATTTGCAATTAATCAACCTTTATGAGCATGGCAAATGTAGGAAAGAAAATGGTTAATCTTGAAATCATGATATTGCAAGAAGAAACTATTGGCCCAGATATAGGGTAAGTTATGTACATGTATATTGGATTAATGCCAAAGTAAGAATTTATTTGTAAATGTGGAAAATACCCGATATGTAGACAGAATATTGATGTATTTCTTAAATTTGTACTCGTGTTGATGTATACATTGAGCAGTTACACTGAACTGTTTATTAGTTTATTGTTAGATGTATACAAATACAGTATGTTATAAAACAGAGTGAGTGAATTCAGTGTCGCCTTTTGAAGTACTTCTAGTCTAGTTTGTATAAATTGTTGTAGATCGTATATTAGAATGAGGAAATCAATGTAAATATGGAATGTTGCATATTTTGGCTGAAGTATATAATGGATGATAATCGTGTCACTTTGTATATATGAAGATATGTATTTTGATAATAGTTTTAATGCTGACAAAAAAAATTCATATGTTGCCATGTATATGTCAGTGATATATTACTTTTGTCGAAAAATATTACAGCCAATCATGTATTTTGAAAGGCATCAAATTTAACAGTAGGAGTAAGAAAAAACTGTGAATAAATATTTTTCCTAATGACCAAATGCTCTAAGAATTGACATTAGCACCTTAGTTGGGCCATTTTTACTTGCCTAAAATAAACTCCTGAAACAAATTTTAGTGCAAGCAAAAATTTGACCTTTATTGTTAACAGGCTAGTAAACCCAAGTGCCGGAGTAATTATGGCCTTGAGTTTAATTGTATATTAACAGCACAGATTTTTTTGTTGTTGTTAGCTTCAATTTTGCTTTTTATGCTTACCTGCTGCGCTCTATATTGGTACATTATATATCTTTATTGTTCTCATTACATCACTTTTCTGCTGTTTAATTGTGAATCTTAGTTGTATATACTTTTTGAATAAAGAGAATGGTAAAACTGTCTTCCTATTTCTTATGAATATATGTTTTCATACTAGTTAAGTAATTTCCCAGGCCTGTATGCAGATTTGTATCGGTGGAAACAAGAATATTGATCAGTTTCATTCATCTGTATAATTGCCTCGGCAGGTTGAGATGATAAGTTTAATTTAAGCATCAGTGGATGGGGGGGGGTTATTTTGGGCACATATTCCATATAAAATCCAACCTGGCATACTTAGTACACAAAAGGGAGAAAAAAAAAGAGAAAAAGGCACAAAACTCCCCCCCCCCCCCATCCGTAGCAAAAAATCTTGACTGGTAAGGCAACTGAAAAATGTGACAACCTTTTCTGGGTGTGTGCCCCCCCCCCCACTATCCCCAGTAATCAATTCTAAATGTACTCCTCCTCTTGTGACAATCAATTCATAACAATTTTATTTACCGATATCAAAGGGTGATACATGTACATGTATTTGTGCTTTGAGAGTAAGAAATAAACAAATATAACAGTTCACTTGATTTATGAGAAAAAGTGGAAGTTGTATAAGATTTGTTTACCAATGAGAGAAGAAAATGTAAGAAAATCTTCAGAAGTGTATTATTCATAATAAAAGTTCCATGTAAATCTTGGTCTGATGTTGTCTGCTTCAATGTAAATTTTTTTTCATAGATGTAGACATTCCATTTGGGAAAGATTTTTGTTCTTTCTCCCAATCTGTTCTCAACTTTCAAATAAATTGTGAAGGTGCTCTGTTTTCCTGCTGTACATGATCACATTTTTAAAGGGCAAATGTTAACCAAGACTTCAATTTTACTTTTTTTGTCATCAGTAATTAAAGTGGGGAGAGTATATACTTAAAATTAAAGGTTCATACTTGTAGTGTACCTAGTATAAATGCAAAGAGCTGCATGTAACACCCTCATATCACTGATTTTTCTGTTTATTTTCTTCAACTGCATTAGAGGCAATTTGTCGTCTTAAAGGGTACCAATCACCTAATAACATGATTTATCTATAATGGGGGGGGGGGGGGACCTAAAGCTACGCACTTTGTTTCCAGCGGCTAAAAATTCACTTTTTCAATGATTTATGCAAATTTCTTTTATATTTCTTGGTTCCACATATGCTTAGATTAAATCCCTGAGAAAATTATGGACAAATGTCAATAACATTAATTTTCAAGTCGATGTTGATACCCATGTCGAATTTGGTTGACAAAATGAAAGGGTCCTAAAGCTGCGTGCACGTAATAAATTAATGCAAATCTCGATTTTGAAGCTGACTGATGTGAATTTCACCCCGATTTTCAAATATTGATAATGTCACAAAAATAAAGGAAATTTACTTGTTCTTTTTGGCAAATGTAAATGATAATCTTGTTGCTCAGTCACATCAAAAGTTTGGAGCATTGAACATATTTGCAGGGTGCATAGCTTCAGGACCTGCGCAGCTTTAGGACCCCTGACCATACAGCAACATTGTAGAATGTCTAAAATCAAGTTCCTCAAAAATCTTTACATGGCATTCTGTCAGTTTGACATTTGAGGTGTATGAAGGAAATGCAGGATAATGTAAAACTTTGGGCCCAGAACCCAAGTTAGACTCTAATGCGGGCTTTATTTCATGTGAGTGTATATGGCTCCATCGAATAGACTACTCACAAGTCACTTTCACTTTAATCAAGTGTGTATTTAAAATTGCAATACCAGTATCTCTTTTTGAAGTAATGTTTTAGAGCTCATAATTTGAAGAGAATTTGAGAGCAAAGTGTTTTTTTGGTGATTGGTACCCTCTAACATAGACTGAGGATATTGGGGCAATATTCCATTGAAGATATTCCACTTCTAACTTCAAATCATGGCCTTTCGGTGTATATGTTACTTGTTGAAATGTGAAACTGTATGAGCTTGTATAAATTGAGTCAAGAATTTATAATTGATAAAAGAAAATCATATTATTTTTGCTACATTCAGTAAAGCTCCAGGGTGCAAATAAAATATTTCTATGTAAAGATAACAATTTAGTACCTATTGCTTTATTTTTGTAGTTTGTTATGTGATTATATGACATACAAGCAAAATTCCTATTATTCCATAGCAGTTCAGTGTCACCGTTTACTGTGGATGATTTTGTATCATTTTTTGTATCCAGATCCAGGATATGAAGAAGTACTCACAATACATGAGCTAAAAGAGCAAAAATCACCAACACTTTTTAGTCCATTTTTGTTGCAATATATTGAGCCATTTAATAATTTGATTATAAACAATCATTAAAGTCTCTAAATTGGCAATCCAGAGTGGAATTTATAATCACTATTTCTATGCACAAATAGGCAATTTTTAGTTGCATTGTGCTTTTCATTCACATTTAATTTAATTTTTCTTGAAGAATGTGAGAGATAAGTATACAGTACTTGGTGCCAAATCATATGGACAAGGCAAAGTTGAAAATTTTGATCCTCAGGGTTAGAGTGTATTACTAGGTACACTTAATATCAATAGCTGCAGTAATTCTCAGAAATTCCCCCTTTGTGGATAAGCTACCCCATCCCCCTCTTCAATATCCTATGTCATGGCTCATTGTCATGGCTCATTCAAATAACTTTATAAAGTACACAGATGAAATAGTTTGTGAGCTTTGCAATCCACAGAGTTTTATTCAATTTATGATAAATCTCCAATTTCAGAATTTTCAGAATCTTAAAAGAATATTACTATTTATCAATCATCATAAAAGGCTAAATCTATGACACCCCTGTCCAAAATATTAAAAGATTGGGTCGAGTTCTGGTTAATCGTGAAAGGGATTGTGTACATGTAGAAGTTGTCAGAGAAAGGTGGAATATGTGTACACAGGAATATCTGTTTATTGTGTGGTTTCAGAATTATCAACGAGGTATCGAATAGAGTAAATGTTGCTAAAAAAGAAAAACGTTGCATACATACATGTATATGGGTATATTTACAGTACGGGAATACATGTACATGTACACACATGTGGCATCAAAAGTGTTTTTTCACTTTACTACATGTAGAACTGAACCTTCTCAGAATTGTCCTCAATGAATGTTAGCCTGAGACAGACTAGTGAGAGAGAAAATTCTCATACAAAGAATTTATAATAGAGTAAGAATTTTTTCGACAGTTGAAATCACTGATAACATGGAGTATCTCCCCCCCTCCCCCCTCCTCCAAATTAGAACCCATAACATGTTCAATGTCACAGATGGAAAAGCTGCTGACAATGAACTGATCATGCTTTGGCACTATAAAGTTCTTCGGTCCATTACTGATTTTGATTCAACAAGAGTGTTTCTGAGCAAAGAAGACTCAGAAGAAAGAAATTTGTCCCTTGATTTGAGCATCATCTGCAGCTACATTAGAGTTACAATCATGCACCAGTGGATGGTCTCTCATCACAAATTCTGTTCAGTTCTTTAACGTGCGTGATATTTATGTCGCTGTCGACAAAGATGATCATCACTGCAATGCAAAAACTCATATCTCGCCACCCATATCGGTGTCCCATGATGTGGCATCAATAGCATACCTGCCAACCTTCCAAAGCTTAAATTACACGGACGATTTCAGAAAAATAGAGCAATCTAATGTTCATAACATTAGTTAAAAGGCCAAAATAAGCAATCATTCCTCCAAAATAGGGATGATGATGATGAAGTCTATTGGACAACAAATGATTTCTACATCTCTATCCACTTGGTCCTGGGTAGCTATCAATGTCCAATGAAGTGATGCCGATACAGTTGATGATGTCGATGTTGATCATGAGGACGCTGGTCATCACCAAACTGAGATTGTTAATATCTTAATCTCTACCAGCTTGTTCATAGCAAGTGATCAGTGCCCCATGAGGCAAAGGTGATATACAGACAACAATGATGATGTTGCAGAGGAAGCTTGCGATCACTGGACTTTTCTTGGTCTCCAACTAGTTTGGTCTAGGCATCCTTTGAATGTCCCATGACCCCCAAGACGATGACAATTTCCACTGTGACAATGTTGACCATGACAGTGTCGACCAAGACAATAACCACCATTGAACAGAGAAAAGTTTCCTTCAACTCTGTCGGCTTGGTCTTAGCATGCTATGAATATCCAATGAAATGACGCTGAAAGTGAACACGATGTCGATCATGAGGACGGTGGTCATCATTGGACCGTGAGCGTTTTCTTGATCTCCATCAGCTTAGTCTTAGCGTGTTCTAGTCTGTGTATTGCCATCTGAGCTTCTTTCTGTGCTGAGTAACTAGATCCCTCATGGGGCTGCCCTGTTGAAACCTGAAATTGTAAAAAAAAAAAAAGATGGAATTCATCAACAAATTTAAAGTGATTTAGTCAAATGTCAATTCAAGACAGGTCTACAGAAAATTGAACACTTAAAAAAGAGCAGAACTTATTTGCACAAGGTCACTATTTTCAGCAACCATGGATTTAAAGAAACCTCAGTATTTTGGTACTGCCTGGTACTATGTCCGCATTTTGGAAAAAAAGTATCTCCCATCTTTTTTATTTGTATATATCTAGGAAATCAAACAGTTAAAAACCCATGTACAGTGGAAACTCACTATAACGAGGAACTTGGGACCATGAAAATTAAATTGTTATATCAGGAATCTCCTTACATCACAGTAAAAAAAAAAATTAAAAAATACAAAGGCCTGGGACCAGCAAAATGACCTTGTTATAACAGGAATCTTGTTTATCGGAGCTCTTTATAACGAGTTTCCACTGTATAGCTTAGGTGAGCCCCATCCCCCCCCCCCCTCAATTCTTTTCCTCAGACTGACTTACACTATTCGATCAAGAGCATGAAACTAAACTGCTGACAAAGCTGCAAGTTCCACTGAGTGATCACCACTACAGGATCAGAGGATTAAAAACATCCAAAGCAGAAACTACATCTGGCGACAGTAAGAAAACGTTAGTTGGATAATTTCTTCAACTGAAAGTTTTCGAATTTAGACCTAAATGAATGCACCAAGCCAAACAAAGGTTAGATGAGTGATTTAAGGGGAATCATAGTCTAAAACCCATGTAATTTCTACAAATCTTGACCAGATAGTATTACCTGTGACAGATAGTTGATCTGTTCCATAAGTCTCTTCTCTACAGCTTCCAGGGTCTTGGCAAATGTTTTGGTGTTGGAGTCGATCTGTTTCTCAGCAGGTCTGTCCTTAGATAGTTCCAATATCACCTTCCCTGTAAATAAAAAACAAAAAACACAAGAGAGGAATCAGTATCAAAATCTAACTGAACCAACCAGAAGTCGATGAAGTTCTAGTGATAACCTGTTGGATATGAATATGATTTGTTTATGGTATAGCATGCAATATCCATGGACCGAAGACTGGGCTTGGCATTCAACAAGTTAAAGTTATAGGTCATTTACAAACCATAAAAGGGCTAATGAACCAAAATGATTACAAACTGTAACAGGAAGCAAGAATAAAAAGTGGAGTAATCTCTGGGAGAAATAATTTTCACAAAAATGAAATTAGAATAGAGTCAGCATATTTTGTGAGGAGTGCAGCCCCGGGAATTTGGGGCGGGGTCATATTCCGAATCAGACTGTCTTCTCTCTCTTCAGCTCGTTTTCTTTTTAAAAATCTGTTTGTCTGCTTTCTAGTATGTCACCTTTTCCTTCTGTTTTCCTCTTCTCTTTCTTAATTCATCCCCTCTTCTCCCTTTGAGATTGCTTCTTCTTTAAACTTCTTAAATTGCATATCAATGCTTTTCTTTCTTTTGAATACATTTTTTTTCCTTCTTTAAACTCTATTTTCCCCATTTTGTCTTTCATCTTCTGCTTTCTTTCTTCTGTTCCCTCTTCTGTTTAACATGCTTAACCTACATGGTACTCCTCATTCTTCTGCTTCATTTCCTCCTTTACATTTAATATGTCATTGTAGATCTTTTTTTATATATATTATTCATTTCCACTCCAGTTTTTTCTGTTCCTACCTTCCCCTTTTTAATTTTACTTTTTTCCCCACATTCTTTTAAAAAAATCTCATATTCATCCTCATGTCTTCAAAGTCAATTCTGTTCCAGATTTCAAATTAAAATCTTCAGTAATATAATAGCGCAGGATAACCTCTGGTCAATATAATAAATCAAAGCAGAAAATTAAGGAAAACAACGCCTCCCGCATGCCGACATCTCAGTCACTCACAGTCACAGTCACACTCAGGGAGTCAATCACTCTGCTTGGTGAAAATATCCAACCATCAAATTAGTTAATGTAATTGGAATGTTATGGAATCACCATCATAATCATGACCATTATTCAAACCAATCATAACAACAAAAACAAAGTTTCTAGCCCAATATTTAAATTAGTAGACTAGGCATAGTATTAAAGTTAGACATGGATAAATAAAGGAATTCAGACTTCAGTAGGTCTATTCAACAAACCCTAAATTTGAGTTTGAATAGCGCGGGGAGAATCAATGACAACGCACACAAAAAAACATTCATTCATCACAATTTCCGTGTGCAAATCTGTGTGCAGTGTGAATGCAGCATCGTCTTCGTCTTCGACAGAAAAAACATGACAAAAAAACATTTAATTAGTCTCAAGGCCTTTCATATACATGTAACTAGCCCGATATAGCACATGAAATTTTACCTGCTTGTTGGACAACTAGAGCTATATCTGTTTCAATACTCTCCAGTTGCTTCAGTCGGTCTTCAAATCCAGATGACATGATGATATTATATTTACATTAAGCCTGCTACAAAAGCTGCGCTGGTACAAATGGCATACAAGAAAACGAATCCCCGTACAAAATTATACAGCATGCATGCAGCTAGCTAGCTAGCTAGCTCGGTAGCTAGCTAGCTGTACTATTAGCGCGCGCTATATGCATATGCCATGTTATATCGTAAGTGTATACAATATGCATGCAGCGCAGCTGAGCAGTGAGGCATATGATTACATTAGTATTGTAATATGGACGATTCCATTTGGAAGGGGGTGTCAACCACATCAGCAATTATACCTCTCGCTTTCCAAATCAGCGGTGCCTGTCGTCATGAAAATAGACATAATTCATTCAGTTCAGTTCAATTCAATTAAATATACCACTTAAAGCAAACATACGATGCAATTAATATTAATATTAATATTCAATTTAGTATACCACTTTAAGCAAACATAATGATGCATACATAATACAAAATACATATATAGCCATCTATAGGGCCTATTTCCTTATATTGAAAACGCATAGGCACGTATTCTGAACTCCGGTTTTTAACTTAAACTCCAGTTTAAGTTAAACCTAAGCTTTAATTAAAACTGACTTAAACGGCAAGTCCAGTTTAAATTTCTGTACAAAGTTAAACCACACTAAACTGGAGTTTAAGTTAAACCTTAGTTCAAAATGTGATCTTCTAAAACTGGTTTTAAGGGAAGGTTTAGACTGGGTTTAAACCACACTTAGACGGCGCGGTTTAAGTTAAACCAGAGTTCAGAATACGGGCCACAATATTTACAGTACCTGGTGCCTATAATGAGTTATAGTCAAGGGTGTAAACAGGTAGGGGACAGGGGGGGGGGGACATCATATCATTTGTCCCTCTCCCCACTTTTTGGGTTCATACCCATTACTAAAAACCTGAAAAGCACTTCCATCTTGTTATTTTGCATGCCTTAAGTTTGAGAAATACTCAAATATAAATGTTCAACCACCCTTGTTGACATTTGTTGCCTTGTTGAAATCATCCCAATCCTCCACTGCATAAGCTTTTAACAACATGATACAATTGGCTTGATTTCTGCTACACAGTGCATTAAAAGGCCCATTTTCGATGGCAAAACTTCAAAAAGTCCCTACCGTGGGAGGGAGGGAGGGCATCCCCCTTCCACACCTCCCTCGCTCAGTGTCCCTCCCCCCCCCCCCCCCCACACACACACACTTTTCAGAAGCTGTTGACGCCTTTGGTTAGGGCCGGGGGTTGGGATTTCATTACGAAAACATTAAATACAAAAGAATATTTCTTGCTCATGCCCCTCAGTGAGAGGCTGAGACTATACAGTCTACTAGCTACTTTCATAGACGTTAGGCCTAGGCTTATATGATTAATCCCGAATATCTAAATCAATGTGTAGCCCTATAAAAAATCATCTAGCCCACCCAGATCAGACAATAAAACACCTTTTATTGAATAAAAAAATGAAATCGGTAGAAATGTCAACCTACGTCTATGAGAGTTTGAGAACTAATTGAGTCCAAAGAAAAATCAAAGTTAGAATTATTTGAAGTATTTTATCTGTTTCTTTCATTTATCTAAAATAATGTTTCTTGGACATTTTCAGCAGTCAATTATATGTGAAAAGGCAAAGTTCTTCGGAATGTGCGGAGCCCGTTGAGCCCCCTCCTACTTGATCAGCTCCTTCCTCCAACTTCCAAGGATCGAGGACAGTACCCTAAAAATTTAGAACTAGCCTACTGTTTTTATATATAAAAAGAGAAGATAAGTACCTCAGATTGACAGAGGTGATAATTGTTTTCTCGTATCTAACAATATTTTCTGTCAAACGCGAGAGAGAGAGAGAGAGAGAGAGAGAGAGAGAGAGAGAGAGAGAGAGAGAGGGAGAGAGGGAGAGAGGGCCGGAGAGAAGGGGGGGGGGGAGAGAGAGATTAGCTTGCGCTGATAGAAAATATTTCTTTATCCCCTACAACAAATAGAATAGGCTGTGAATGGGTCACCTTTTCGCCAATCGCAATCGTCGTTCTAGAAAGCTTGACCCTGTAATATTTACTGAGTGTTTTAACCAATTAGACGAAGGCTCTTACACACAATTCCTGGCGTGGTACACGGTTCAAACATCGGAAGTAGGGAGAGGATCGTTCTGAGAAAAACGGAGTGTTGTATCGAACATTTTGTGGATTTTACGCGATTTACAACGGAGAAGAAAAAATCTTTGTAAGTATTCCGAATCTGCACTCTATTACCAACCAGAAATTAAATTTGAAAGAAAATTTATATTACAGAATGTTGATGATTGCGGTGCAAACATGAGCCTTATTTTCATGTTTTCTTGTGTCTGAGGCCGGGAAACATGTACAATTACAGTGTAGATTGTGCCGCACCGCGCCGTTGTGTTTGTCGGCGTAATCGTGGCAAGCCTTTCTCCGTTTCTCTTTTTAATGGGAAATGACAGATGATATCTCCTTGATCTTGAGTCTGAGGAAGTTATCGTGGAATATGGCATGGTAGTGAATTTATATCACGCTATAGTCTGTTGTATGAAGAATTGATATGTTGCAGGATTCAAGCATTGTCTTCTTCATCAATTTTATGATTGTTGTTCTGTTGACATTTTTTTAGCCGAGCAGCCTAGCCGAGGACAGTTGAACTGCAGTGCAGTGGCCATGCAGGTGCATAAAACTTTAAGGGGTGCAGAGTGCATGGACATTTTCAGAAAAACCTGTCGTCATAAATTGACAATGTTGGCCGGGCTATTGGTTCTGCTATTTCCCTCCACTTGTGTAGGGAGTGAGAGAACTTAAAGTCATTTAGATTCAAAGATAATGTATCAAGAAGATGATCTAGCCGAGGTCGAGGAGTAGGTATAAAAAGTTGGAATATTAGGGTCTAGTCAAGATGGAATTAGAAATGACAGTCTGACTCTGAGACTCTGCTAAGGCATGATACTGATAGTTGATATTACATGTATAGTGGAATTTTAAAATTAAAATGGCACCAGATGGTTCTTGCTGAATTGTGTGTAGCCTCTTCACATTAGAAATTATTTTCTCACCATTTTGGCATTGCCATTGGCATTGAATGTGAATTATGTGGGTTCTATTTCTAACATAAGTCATTAACATGATTAACATTAAAGGGGAAGTCCACCCTGATAAAAGTCGGTTTCAGTAGAATCAGAAAAATCAGAGAAACAGATCGGTGACAGTTTAAGCAAAATTAAATTTAAAAAGAGAAAGTTATGAATTTTTAAATTGTAATCAATCAAATCTAATTTGCAACACATCTTTTTAGGACCTCTCCCATTTGTTCTATACTGAAAAACAATATACCTACCTGCCTCAAGTGAGTTGGGTAGGTTCTACATTTAAGGGAAACCCAGTGTTCTGAAAGAAAGAGGACAAATCAGAGAAGCAGTGGAGAAAGTTTGAACAAAATCAGAAAAGCAATAAAAAAAGATATAAATTTTGGAAAGTTTTAATCACTATACATAGACCCCCTCTATAGGAATTTCAAATTGGCCAAATTGCTAATGTCACTGTGGTGTTTTCGACTAAACTCCCCATTTGCTCCAGCACACAAAATTACTAAGATGTAATTTTTTTCAAAATGTATTAGTCTGTAGGATCTCTTTATTTTTAAAGATCTATAACAATATGTTATCTACAATATATTTTCATGCCTCCACCCACCAAAAAAAGGTGGTGCCGGAGATTGTGTTTTTGGGTTGTCCGCCCGTCCGTCTACAGGTATGTCCGTCCGTCCTGCTTTCTCATTCTCATGATAGCTCAAGAACCACGTGAGGTATGAACTTCAAACTTGGTGTTAGCATGTATCAACATAGGAAGACGATCTGATTAGATTTTGGAGTACGTAGGTCAAAGGTCACAGAGGTCAATTTCTGTAATTTCAGGTGTTAGCCTTGTTCTCACGATAACTCAAGAACCATTTGAGGTACATGTATGAACTTCAGGCTTAGTGCTACATTCACCACAGGAAGACGATCTGATTAAATTTTGGGGTAAGTAGGTCAAAGGTCAGAGAGGTCAGTTCTGAAATTGCAGGTTTTTGCTTTGTTAACACTATATCTCAAGAACCAGAGATAAAAGGAGATAAAGTGATCAGACTTTGGGGTCATATCATGTAAACTGTAAGGTCAAATGTCAAAGAGGTCAATTGACATGTCATTGTAGGCTTTTTATTCTGGTTATCACAATATTTCAAGAACAGTTTGAGCCATCAACTGAATTTAGGTGGAGGCATAGGAGACGCGGTTGCATTCATCTTGTTTGAGACTTTGAGTACTGCCCTGAGGGTAAAGGTGCTTAGGAGAAAACCTCAAAATAATGAAATTTTAGTGTAGATCTATGACAAACAGGAGAGTTGACTGCCACTGTGTCACAATCAACTCACCAAATTGCCAATTTAAGATTCGCTTAGATTTAATGATCTCATTTTTCAAACATCCATAACTTTGTTGTTCCTTGTCCGATTTCTTTCAGGCTTTCACCATCCTTTTTTCCCTATTTTTCTACTTTCACACAAATGATCTTATTTCCAAGGTTGGATTGTCCTTTAACTTAACTACAGTCGACACTCCACACGAACAAAAGAAATAGTACCTATTCAATTGCATGATCGCACGCACGCTCTAATCCTGTGCACCGGTGCAATCTTCATACACATAGCTTTCGTTGCATTGCATTTTCGGTCGTCTTTTACATTGGATTTTTTCGAGTAAACCGCCATTATTTATGCGATTATTTGAAAATAATTGCCATGATTTGAAAATAGATAACAGTGCAAACATTTATTATCAAATATTTTTTGTTGTACATAATAAAGGCATTATCATTTTGAGAATTTTTAGTGCAATAAATAATTTTTCATAATTCCGAAGTGATAGGTCACTGAGTGAAAACTTTCTAAATTACTTACCATTTTCTCTTCCTATAGATGCCCTCAAAATTTTTATAAAACAATCCTCAAAATTCTGAAATCCATTTTTTAACTGTACACATCTCTTACATGTACTTGAGAACCTGCAGTCACGGGCAGATGACATAGTATAATTATATAATAGAGAAATTAATTTATTTTGGCAGCAGAACAGCAACAGTCTTGTGACTTAGGGACCATATTGTCAGATATTAGTCCCGTAAATACTATTCTGACAATAAGTTAGATCCTGTATTGAAATGAACATGTATCAAAGGCACAACAAAATAAACAGGCGACTTCACCAATACATATATAGTAAAAATAAATTTAATTCAGAGCCATCTGCTCAATAATGTATGAACGCGAAATAATTGACAAAGTAAAATAATTTGTAGTCAACAGGAAATAGAGTATACAAGGTGATTAAATAATTCACAAGTTCCAATATTATCAATGTATAATCAAATGTAATCACATTGTGCCAAGTTTCAATATTATCATAAAGAAAAAACAATATATTGCCAGCAATGACTATTTCATCCTTCGGAGTATTATTATTTAATTATGAAAGAATGAAACTACCTACACTGGACCAGTAATTGGTGTGTACACACACTAAAAAGAAACACCCGCTCTAGAGTCCATGTGAAGGGTTCATGAGGACAACCTCCTCTTTGAGTCCACTGAAGAGATGCATGAAGTGACCAATGTATGAAGTAACCCGATGTGTGAAGTAACGTGCGAAGTCTGACCGGTGTGTCCCTGACCCGCAACTTTATGAACTTGAGTTGAAGACTTGAGTTGAAGACTACCAGTTAGCTACGATGTCTGGGTATATCGACCTTGAGCACCAATCCATCGATGAATTAGGACTACGAGCCAATATAAGTATCTACGAGTGACTACGAGCCCAGCTCGTCCAGTTCAGATGAAAACCATAATGTAAGGTGCGGTGAGGGCTGAGGAGGCTTTCTACCACGGCCTGTACTGCCTGGAACCTGCCGGTAAGGAAAAACTCTGCTATGCCAGCAGCATGCATAGCCTGCAACAATCACCTTCTTGGCGGCCTACACTCCCTCATCACTCAGTCAACATCAGACAAGGTCTGACTCTCTTGAGATCTCCAAAGCAATCTGCCCAAAACTCTAAAAACTCTAACCCACAATGATTCTCTCAATACTCAACTCCTGCTCCACCCAACATTCTTCTTACTCCCATAATACTGAACCCTCTATGCAAAATTGCCCCATCAAAATTCCTTTTACTCCCCTCATACACACACACACACAAAAGAACTTGCCCAATTGCCCCACCAAAGTTTGCTGACCTAAGACTAATAGTGCCTACATTGCTTGGCTACAAATCCTATTCAATTTAACTGGCCTACTACATTCTATGTCTATTGAACTAAGCATGGTCATGAGGGTTTAGGATGAAAGGGAATGCAGTCGCATTGTGACATAGGGACCATATCATAATCAGTGTTTTCATTTTTCTTTCTTTTATTTTTTTTCTTTCTGTAGTCAAACAGCAAACTTTTAAAAACTAGAGATATTAGATAATTATGTTAGAAGGAGGCTTCTCCAAGAAAAAAGTTCACACATGGTTCAAATTGACAGAACTGTGGCTTTACCGAATCCCATGGGGTGATCTGAGAGGACCAAAGCAATTTTGCCGGTTGAAAGTATGCATTGACACATTTATTGGTCCATGTTGGTCCATATTGAATGAAATACATGTATGAGTTATCACATCACAGGGAGGTGGTTTACATGTAGGATGACCAAAAGTCCAGAACAACTTTGGAAGTTTGGAGAAGAAGCATGGTTTTTATTATGACATTCCTCACCATTGGTATCAACACCAAGAGTGATGTGTACTGGCGAGAACACTGGTTGGAAGGAAGGGAGTCGGGTCCATAAAGAAAGGAGAAGAAAAAAAAAAAGGAATTGCAGTGCACATCTCATTTTAGATTTTCTTTGCATTGTTTACTGAAGGTTTTTGAGTAAGATATTTTTCTCAGATTTTCAAAAGAATCTATTAATGACAAAAAATAAACAAACAAAAAACAACTAACCAACCAACAAACAAAAACAAAATCCTCACTAAAAGTTATTTTGTATGTTTCTTCAAATAAGTATGGGTTTGATACACTGCTATAAACAAGCTTTTCTTAAAGGTAAGAGATAGTTTTGGGAAGCTCTCAAAAACTTTTCGTGAGATTTCTTTGATTTTACTTAATAAATAGCAGGGTACTAACATAACTAAGATACTGTGAAGTTTTTTCCTCCTCAAGTGAAGTATTTATCGAATGAAAGGTGAAAAGTAATAAAAATCCCTGGCCCAAAAAAGAGGGGATGTAAATTCAAACAACGGCCACACACATTACGCACATGTATGGGGATTGCCGTGTGTTATAGAATACGCTACACACAGTGCGAAGCGCTGGGTTTATTGTGCGGGGAACCTTCGGGTGGATATGGTCTTAGCGTGAGGCAGTGAAAAGCCGTTACCAAGCGTTTCTTACAGATATTTACACTAAAATTTGTTCGAAATCGTGAATGGAATGTTAAAATAATCTCATACATGTGTCTTATGGTAAAAGGAGAATAGTATGTGACTATGTTAGATAAGTTTCTTGCCAGTATTTTTTTTGCTACCGAGACTGTCTGTGAGCTTTAAACCAGACTGGTTTGTAATTGCACATTGCTATAATAGTGCAGAAAACACTCTCGACTTTATAAAGAGATGGTTGACTTCTGCGAAAGGTGAAAAATAATTTGTGAGCTTTCTCATTCTTTTTATGTTAGTTTGGAAGATTATCATAGTAGAAATGTCCCCTGAAAAGGATTTCTCTTCAAATGCCCTCACATTCAAAATATGACAAGAAACCGCTGAATTTGTGTGTAGTCTCATATATACATTTCTGTGTGCAGTGCATGAGACTCTCAGCAGGATTGAGTCAATTTCTTATCATTTTGGCGATTCCAAAACCTTATCAGCATACACCAATTATTATGTGCTATATAATAAACCTTTGCAATGGCTTTGAGACAGTTTCTTTCGCAGTTCAATCTCATGACCAGAACTCAACTTCACCTTTAAGTCACCCTGAGTGAGGACACAGGAGTAAATTGGTTTAAGAATGAGAAACAGTGTAGAGTACTTACAAATGTTTATGAAATTTAACTTTTTAATGTTATGTTTTAATTGAATTTTGTTTTCTTGTACATTTGTGTATCTGTGGTGTGAGTTAAAAAGAATACAGATTTGCACAGATGAGACTTGGATTATATTGTAACATATCAAGAATTTTAGGTAGAGTAAAAGGGATGAACTTTTTACCCATATAAGAGGAAATGTTCTAGGTCATTAATCTCTTCTGTGATGCACATGTACTTGTATTCAACCATGCCTCAAAGTTCAAGGTTACATTGAAATAGACCTGTTCACAAAGTTATTCAAATTTATGGATGTTTCTATCATGGGGACCTGTTCTTAATGAATGAACTACAATACTTGTTGCTATGTCTGACAAGCCTCTGACAAGCTTTCAGGTTGTCAAGAACAACTTTTGTTTTCAAGTATGCCTAAAATTTGAATATATTTGTGAACAGGTCTGTTGAAATCTCATGACAGTTTTAACTTTTAATAAGATGCTGTGTGATAACATGTGACCTGTCAACAGAGGTTTTCATACTAAATTCAGAGTCAGATTGTTATGCACACAGTCATCAGGAGACGGGTTTTATCCCCGATACTGACTTTTAAAAAATAGTACAGGTCTGTATTAGAAAAAATTGATTAGAATTATCACTTTTGTCAGACCGTGTATTTCATTCTATGATGAATGTATAGAATCAATGAGAATTAGAATAATTTGAAGGAAAAAATAAGAGTTATCAATTAGCAATTGAGCATGTGCTGTAGTTTACCTTTCAGACGGGAAGCCTCCTACAGTGTTCTCTGTGAAAGGTTGCTCCAAAATTTAATAATCGTGTGGGTTCTTTACACGTACCTACATGTAAAGGGATCTGCAGACCGTAGACTGTAGAGTTCATGTACATGTCTACTGACAATCGTGCTTTCCCAGGTAAAGGAGTGTTTTGGCACTGTGCCAGACTTGAATGTCAGAGTGAGCCAAGGAGCGATGAATCACTGGAGGGGAAGTACCTTGTGTCATGTGATCTGTGCATTGTGCATTCACAAGTACAGTGTGCATATGGAGTGGGCAGTGTGCTGTCAATAGGCACATGTCCTAACATGTACAGCCTTATGGTTATGAAACTCCAACATGTAGGCAGGAAAAATTAATCAATTACCTGTTTATCAAGGTTAGTTCTTTTTATTCCACATTAGAGCTACATGTATTTCCATGTATGTCTCTTTTTTCTGTTGTAGTCTTCTGTTGTATTTTCCATATTGCCCTCTTCTGGGTTTTCCCCCATAAACCACTGTACTAAAAAAGAGAGCAACATTTTGCCATATTATTTATATCAAAGTGCATATGCGCAGTATTGTGTATACATGCGTGTACAAAAGTTTAAACAATGGATACGCGCGGTAACAATTTACGTTACAATCGCTTCGCCCAGATTACATATCTGTATGAATAACCGAAAACCAGGGGGACTGACATTCAAACAGACTTGTTTGTACATGTAATTGCTATAAATCAGGCATATATACATGATATAGATAATAATAATAATATTCGCTGGCCATACTTTCAGTGAATATCGAAAATATTGCCCCTAAAAGAACCAAGTTGTCCTTGTCTCTGACTCAGGGCAATATGATTCTGTTGCGGGCAATATATTCTGATATCCCCCTCAAGGCCATTCAATTATTCTGTTTTAAATTACAATGTAATTACTGATACACACAGATTTTGTGGCCTCAATATTTCAAAAAGTGAAAATCTAATTACATGTAAATATTCAGAGCATCATTTTAAGAATATTAATGACGGAAATTTCCCAGAACTTTTTCCAAATAAATTTGGCGTTCTTCAATTTTACATTTTCAAAAGCTCATTCTGATACAAGTTTTAACTTCTAAGTTATCAAAAATGTCAAACGTATTTTTAACACCTAGTAACATGTATACAAAAAGAGATAGCTCAAGCATCTAAGAAAGCAAATTTTTGCATAGAGCCTATAAGTAGGAAAGCAACCAGAGCTTTAAGTCCTGTCCGAGGGACTTGTTACAGAGGATTAAGCCTTACTGAAGGGCATAGACTTGGTTTTCAACCTGGGACCTCTGAGTTATGAGACCACTTCTCTGCCACTGAGCTCTAACAAAAAAGAATTGAAAGCAATTACTTATCTTGTATTTGTTCTGTGTGTTCTCCCTAGTCCAAGATTGGCAACATGAGTAGCCACGCACTGCCCCCAGAGGGAGGGGGCGGCAAGGCCGGAAGCAGCCCATCTGCTCCTGGCCAAACCTCCTCATCCCAACCACCTAAACAGCCGCAGCAGCAGCCGCCCCTGACACAGAAGGTGGTAGCTGAGAAGAAACCACAGGAGAAGGCCAAAGTGATTGTGCAGCCGGTTCACCCACCGCTATCCACCACGCTACCTTTGCTCAGACAGAGCGATTCGCCGACACCTGTACAGCAGCCAACACCTGCCATTATTGAAACTACAGTGCCAGTGAGTTTTTAATATAATTTTTTTTTTTTTAAATCCTAGGTTGGACATACATTGTAAGATGTACATGTATACAGGTAAAATTATTATAAAAGAAAAAGATGAATCCCTGAAAACAAATAGAGTTATTAGAACATACACATGTACATGGAGAAGAGGGAAAACAAGATAGAAAAGATGAATACGGAGAGAATATGGAGAGAAGAGAGAGAGAGAGAGAGAGGGAGGGGCAGGCAGGCAATGAAGTAGAGATTGAATTAGAGAGCAACTACAAGAGCATTTTTACCGGAGGTAAGGAAATAAGATTTATTTCAAATAATGATAAGTTAATTGTAATCTGTTTTGGATGATGTAATCTGCTCTTATTTGTTCAGAATGATTACAAAGAGAAGAAGAGTACTCTCTTCATGGGGTAATAATTCATGATGTTTGTCATTCTTTTTCTTTTCTTTAAACAGATCATCAAGTCAAGCATTCCTAATCTCAAGCAGCCGATTGTACCCATTCTATCGGGGGTCGCCTCCACCAAGCCAGCTCTCACCCCAACTATTCCCATCTCCTATACCACAACCACCTCCACCGCACCTACCGCCACTCCCATCACACACCCCCAAAGTACCAGCTCTGCCATGCCCAACACCCCAGCAGTAGTCACCACCCAGGCCCGACCCCCTTATCCATCCCTGAGCGTCGCCATGACCTCTGTGGTGCCGACGCGAATCACAACGACCGTTGCTGCGACATCGGGCGCAACTGCAGCAGCATCGGCTTCAGGCGGTCCCCCTACCACTGGTGTGCAAGCCCAGTACATCCCCACTGTGCAGAAACTCCCACCCAACTCTATGCCTGCGGAGGTACCAGGACATACCAAGGCGGGTGTGGTACCCACCTCACACCTGGTAGCGGGTGCAACAACTGTTGCCCACAGTATGCTGACAGGGCAAGTGCCCTACATCAGCGGTACTCCTTTGGGTCTACAGCTACCACCAGGCACACATCCATACTCTGCACAGCTTCCACGTGGTATGTCTACATGTGTCCTCACTTTCCTAATTGTTACAGATACTCTTTGCCAGAATTTCAGGCGTTTGTTTTTCCAAAGGTACTTAGCAAATAAGCATTTCTTTTTACAACCCTTTGGTTTACACTTGATTATAGTTTAATTGAAACAGACACTTGTATTTGACTGAGATAGTTGTAGGTGGCATGGAAAAAAATTGTTTATCTTTACCCCGAAAATCAACAATCACAGGAAACTTGATAACAAAAGTATCAATGATAGCAAGTTTAGCTTAGATGTATGAAGACCTGATGTGAAAATGACGACCAGACAAGATTTTAAAGGGTACCAATCACCATAAAATATTTTACTCTTTATGTTACAGGTTCCATGTCATTCTACTATGTTCCAAATATGGGCTTCGAATATCACTTCTATAAAGAGATATTACAAGTTTAATTATACTCTCTATAAGCATAAAAGCGACTCGTGAGTAGACTACTCAACGCACCCATACGCACTCGCCAAGATACATGTAAGGGCTCGCGCGGAACCCAACTCGGAGGTTCAGTTCCGCGCGAGCACCTTCATGTTATCCTTTATTTCCTTCATACTCCTAAACTGTTGACCTATAGAATTTCTGATAAAGTTCTTTGAGGTTAATTTTATACTTCCTAGCGTTATACAAATTCTTTTTCCATGTGGTTGGTACACTTTAAAGAAAGGTTAAACAAGCATTGATTTAAAACATGAAGTCTTATTCCCCCCCCCCCCCCTCAAAGAGATTTTTATTACCAACTCATTTTGAATATATCCTCTCCAATCTATCACACTATCTTTCTTTAGGAGCAACCTCAACCAGTCTTGGTCTCGCTACCACTGGCAAGTCTGGGATCACCACAGCCTTGTTGACCAGGGCTGGTGTTCCTCAGGGAGCTATTGTCAGTAGCAGTGCATTTCCTCAGCAGCCCATCTATGGTTACTCAGTAAGTCCTGTTATTTTGCTAATTATCAGTTCAGTGCTACAGTTATTTCCTTGGCCAGTACTCTGTAAGCTTAATGTGATAGTCACACATCACCAATAGCTATAACTATGATATCAGTCTCTGTGCAAAAGGTATTTTATCTAGCATTACTAGCATTTTGTATTCATATAAAATTATTGCACTCTACTTTGATAATTCTTTCAGTAAACATGTTATTTAACACTGCTCCTCTGTCTGAACAGCGCCACCATGCACCAGGTCAGGTCCATCTCCTGACCCAGCGAGCAGGGTCGCCAGGTGTCCTACCTCCGGGAGCCCTCCCTCGTGCTACGTCTCCGGCCAGTACTCTGGCTACGTCACAGCCACATGAGTCATTAAGGTAAGTCACTGTTCAGATTCTTAAGCATTGATTGACTGGTTGATTTTAGCTGACCGCTAAGAAATCAATTATATGCTTGCAGGCAAGAAATCAGGACCTATAGCCTTTATAAGTCCTATCAGAGGGATTTGGTGATGAAGATTAGTTTTACCAAAGGGAAATTGTAGTACACTTACTTGGTTTCAAACCTAGTTCCTCCTAGTTACGAGATAACAGCTTTACCACCAAACGATAGACCCTTCTCTTGTATTCAAACTTACTAGGTCATTGCCTTGTGATATCTTTTTAACTGGGTTTGTGTCAGGATAAATGTGGGGATTGTCGTGATCTCCACAAATTGAAACCTAACATGACCTTTATCAGGTCAGGAATCACTCCCTTCTGGATCTCTGAGATTATACCTCTCATAATCCCTTCAAGACACTGATCTCTACCCTTCTCGATCCCTTCAGATGATCCCTTTAAGGCACTAATCTAAACCCTTCTTGATCCTCTCAGATTGGTACCTCACACAACCCTTTCCAAGACACTAATCCAAACCCTTTTCGATCCCTCCAAGATGCTAATCTACACCCTTCTTGGTCTCCTCAGATTGATACCTCACATGATCCCATCAAGTCAGGGACTGAAACCAGACAGCTCCACCCAAGCCAAGGTTGAACTCAAGATGGTCATCAAGAAAGACACCACCAAGGTGGATTCCTCCTCCAAGACAGATATCAAAGGAGACAACAGGCCATCATCAAGGACAGAGAATGTCGAGAAACCAGGCGAAGTGAAAAAGGATGGGAAAGCAGAAGAGCGCGTAACGGGAGTCAAGCTAGCCGTGTCAATGGCTCCTGGCAAAGGAACACCGGGTTTGGAGAAGGACACAAGGGACGACATGGCTCGAAGTGCGGCTGAGGCAACGAAAGTCGAGATGCGGTCTTCGGAAGGTCGTGTGGAGATGAGGGTGGATGTGAGACCCATTCATAGGGGTCCTGAGGCTATGGGACCAAGATGGTCTGTGCCCCAGAGATGGGGAGGTATCCCGCCTTCAGGGACCACCCATGCAGGGGGTCTACCTGGTCACATGATGACGCAGGTTGTAACCAGTGTGGGGGGTATGCTGCATCCAATCACAGCTGGTACTCCAAACAGTAAGTAGGACCCATCTTTGAAATTGATTGGGCTTGATGTTAGCATATGAATTTAAAGGGAAAGCCCACTGTGATATCCAGTTGATATCAAAAGCAGCAGAAATGTTAACAAAACAGGTCAATGAAAAGTTTGAGCAAAATCTGGTAAGAAATAAGAAAGTTATGAATTTTTGTAGTTGTAATCAATCAAACACAAATTGGCAACTCTGTGACGCATCTTGCGAACTCCTCTCCCATTTGCCCTGTACTTACAAAAAATTATAAATTTCCATTTTTCTGCAGAAAATATTGGAAAAAAATCTAAATTTCCATTTTTCTAAAGAATATATCAAATCATGCATGCACCCTAGATTGCACATGTGTTTTAGCACAAAACTTATAAGGGACAAATGTATTCCTTCATCAACAACTAAGAAAATGAAAATGAAAATTTATGAAATTTTCTGTAAAGAGCAAATCGAAGAGGAGGTCACAAAATACGTCACAGAGTTGCCAATCGTTTTTGATTGATTACAACTTTAAGAATTCATGACTTAGTTATTTCTTATTGGATTTTGCTCAAACTTTCACTAAAGCTGTTTCTCTAATTATTCTGCTTTTATTCAAATCACTTTTATACAAGGTAGGACCATAGATGTCTTTTGAGAGCCATAAGGGCATTCATGCTGTGTTAAGTGGTATGAGTTAATACCCTTCTTGCTGTAAGCAGATATATCTTTTCTGGAATGTAGTACATCAGAAAAGAAAAGTTTTCTTTTATAACTTACTTATAGTAATTTATAAGCCACCCAAAGATTTGAATTCTGTGATGTATATGAGCTGAAAATATCTGTTCTGTTTCCTAATTTCCATGGGCTAAATGAGGTTAGAGAGTTTATGTTCCTGCTAGAAATTTAACCAGCAGATATTGTTTAGATGAAAGACCTCATGATTTGTATACTCTGGTTTGTTTGTTTGTTTAAGCTTCGTCACACCCGATGGTGAGGGTACCACCACCTACAACATCATCAGCTGCAGGAACATTACAGCCCAGTGCAACTAATTCAGGCACCATTCCTGTTGGTGAGTTCAGATGCTATGTGAATAGTCTTTAGAGGTTTAGCTTAGCATGCTTATTTCGTAACAAGTGCAAAATACCCCATCACTCAGTAACCCTTTATCTACCCCTGACCCTAACCCTTGTACATTGCTTGGGGTATTCTGCCGATCTTTCAAAAGGCTGGTTCACATGAAGTTTCGCTTTTAATTTCAAAACTTTTAAGTTATCTTGTAGTTTCAGACCATATGGGCGGACTCGTAGTTTCGAAACTTTTAAGTTAACTTGTTTAATGTCAAAACCACAAGCAGGGGGGGGGGGGGGGGGGGGGGGGGGGGGGGGTCTTCTATCGTAGTTATGGGGGGGGTCTTCCATCGTAGTTATGGACTGTGTGGATAGAATAAACTTTAAGTTTAGCAAACTCGTTGTTAACGATGACCTCTCTGTTCATGTTAAACGACGATTGCTTGACTTGTAATCTCAGAACAATGAGCGTCGTTAGCGAGTCGATGTTTTGTTAACTTTTGTTAAGTTTTGCTAACTTGAAGTTTTACAGTCAGAAGTCCCGTATGAACGTAGCAAATGAGGGTACAGCTTTGAACTTATTTGTGACTGGATTACTGATTTCAAAGCTGATATAGATAATTTCTGATCAAATTTCATTCAAGGTATCCAGGAGACTTGAAGATTTTTGCATTGTTCAACACCTTAAAAGATATATGTGGGTGGGGAGAAAGATGCAATCTTACAATTTTGATTTTGCTTGAAAATGTGATACCTCTTTCACCCATATATTGAAATTATTGATAAAGCATATTGGTTTTTCATTCAAATGTAGTGACCCTTTGCTAAAATGTATTCAGCTACCACTGTCTTTGAAGTGTATTGAAAAATTAATGATTATTGATCTGATTATGAATATCAAATGCAACCTCTACATTGCAGAGGTAAGTTGGTCGTCATGAACACAAGTCAGGGTAACAGGGGAAGGCCATTCTTTTGTCTATAATGTGTTTGTACTGGTATAACTATTTTCTCTGTTTGGCATAGGCAGTTGGAACAGGGAAGTGTAACTAGTTACACTTCCCTGGTTGGAATATGCAGCCTTAAAGTGTCTGTACTCAGTAACAAATTTGTGTTTTATTGTTATAAAAGGTATTCTACTCTGTGTCGCTTCCTCTGATATCATGCTTCCCTTAAAGGGAATCAGTAACTTTGCGGGGGCTAGATTTAATGAATTGTTGAATTTTTATATCTGTCTTGTATAATGATGTTCAGAAGGATAAATAAATAGCCAGGCATAGAAAGGTTTTCAAATATACATTGTTATTATTAAGATATCTGTGACCGAATACTGCCATTTATGAAACCATACAGGGGTATGCTTTAGTCTAAAACTGCAGTCTATGGGGGAAAATGAGTCTGGCATTTCTGGTCACTGGTATATGTTTATTTTTGTGCAGCACATAATAATTTTGAAGTGCTTTTTTTTTTCCCTGGGCTTCATTTTTACACCATATTACATACATTGATAGCATGTAGGGCCAGGCAGCTCAGATTTTATCAAGCCTCTACAAAGTTACCAATTCACATTCAACTGAGTTTGAGTCTTTCTTTTTTTATTTCACCCTATCAGCTAAAGTCTACCCCCGCCAGCAGCAACAACAGACACAGCAGCCCACTCCACAGGTCACCCCCTCCCAACGGTTCCCCCTGCTCTCCGATCAGACGGGTCCTGCCTATATCCAGATGCACCGGAGCTCACCGGGTGTGACCGCCAGCACCCCTGCCTCCACCCACCCAGCTACCATTTCCACCACGGTACCGGTCACCCACACCACGCCCGCTGGGTCAACGGAAGTCAAGGTGGAGAGACCGCCCCAAGGATATGCCCTCTCCTATTATTATCATCCAGAACTAGGTGAGCCATGATTGATTTTGTTTTCACATTGTTATTTTAATTTGATCAGTAGTCATGAGTTCTGGTTATGATACAAAATATATTCCTACTGAATTAAAGGACACTTGCTGAATGTTCAATGCTACAGATAAGTGACACATGTATCTGCCAAATGAGTTTGGTAGCAAATGTATGATATCTGAACAATGGGCAAAGATGTAGTTCAAACAAGGCCCTGTTTCGTAAAACTTATTATCAATAAGAACTGCCACATATCTATGACAGAGTTGCTCTCAGCCAATCAGATGCATATATTTCACTAGCTTATAACTGTTATTCTGACTTGTTTTAGATATCAAATTTTATGAAACGGGGCCCAAACCTATTCCAAACTGCTTGGAACCAAAGGATTTTTCTGATTGTCTTCGTCTGGTGACACCAGTTCTCAACTACATTATTGTTATCTATTGTCTAATATGGACTACTTTGTGGGTGTATTGGGGGGGGGGGGCATATTAGTTACAGAGAGTTGAGCAATAACTGTTGTGCAATATATACATTTTATTTCTTTTGATTACAGTGTTTATCATTGTCAAGAGATTAATAAATGTTGTAAAGACACATACAAACATTATATTTGTATCTTTCACAGGTTACCAGCATGCTGTTGCTATGCAACAATATCCTGGTCGTCATGGTTACAATCCACTTTTAAGACCACCAGTTGGTAAGCAGGCTTTTCTTGCCCACTTTGTCTCATAAACAAGATTTCTGGATAAAAACTTAAAGATGAGTTTAAATTGTTTTTGCAGATGCCATGTTCATATGCAAGGCACAAGTTTTAATCAACTTTGAGAAACAGTATTTTAATGCTTTTCAACCCCATTTTTTCTAATTCATGATCATGTAGTTGAATCCTACCTTAATCAAGTTGAAGTTATGAAAAAAAATATTGATTATCGTTTATTATATTTCGAGATGAGTTTTGATTGTAGCAATTTGTAAATGGAATCAGCATGAACTTGTCATTATTAATTACACATTTAAATTTTAAAGAGAAAAATACATTCAGTGTTTGTTTTATAGGTTATCTTGCTGTGGATAACAATTTAGATTGTTGTTGTGTAAATGGCAAAAATTCAATTCTCTTGTCGATCTTCTTTCTATTCACCCCTCATCCATCAGATGGTCAACACAGATTACCTCTTCACCCCGGCTCATCATTGAATCAGAACAGTCCAGTCGCAGCAGCATTAGCAGCCACAGCCCATGCAGCCAATATGGGTAGCGCCCCTGGAAGGCCAGGCCAGCTCACCATGATGGTGGGAGCTGATCACAGGCGGCCCATTGGAATGCAGGGTAATACTACCCCGGGGGTGCCCAGCACTAGTGTGGGGGAAGGTTGGTCTAAAATGCTTGATGGCATGTCTAGTGACCTGTGTCCTGTGGGAACGTTTGAAATAGATTTAGCATTTCTACTGTCAGTGAATTTGAAAAAAGAAATAGATTAGTTTGTATGTGTACTCTTCGGTTTGCATGTTTTCTTTTACTGTACCTTTACGTTTGCTTGTTTTTGTTCGATATTTTGGAGGCATGTATAACATTCTGAATACTTAAAGTTTTCATTTACCTTATTCAGATATGTTTTGAGAAGAGTGTTTTTAGTATTGCATGCATTTTCCTTTATTCTTTGAGAGGTAAAGCTGCATAAGTCCTAACAAATATGATTGAAGAAGTACCTAGAAGTTTTGAGGAAAATTGTGCATGTTTAAAGATGAAAATGACAACAGCTGCAGAATTCAGTGCAAATCAACACTAGAATTTGATACTTCTAATGCATGCTGCTCATTTTGTCAAGATTCAGGCAAGTAAATTAGATATCTGAGATTACTTCATAATAATAATAATAATAACGGTTGCTTATAAAGCGCTTTACAAGAATATACCAAAGCGCTTACATTATCATTATTACCCCGGTCACTGGATTCAAGTATACCATCCCGCACATCACAGTGCACAATCTCCACTCCCTGGGGAGCATTCCAGCCAGTCGCCTTTTTACGGGCGCGCACATGCTAATCCAATCACATTGACCTTCGCATCCTACCGGGTACCCAATTAGCACCTGGGTGGAGAGTGGCAAATGTAGATTAATGTCTTGCCAAAGGACATTAGTGCCGGGCTGGGATTTGAACCGCGTACCTTGTGATCTTCAGTCCGCTGACTTATCCACTAGACCACAACACCTCTACTCTACTTCTCTCTACTTCTCTCTCTCTCTCTCTCTACTTCTCAGCACCAAGAATGATTTAGGAGAATATTACCCATATTCGTGGGTATTTTTGTGTTATGTTTAGTGGTTACGTTGCTCTTCTATCTGTCATTTAGATACGCTTTGTGAAATATGTTTTTATTTTTAATTTTTACTTTTTAAAAATTTATTTATTTTCCACATGTGGGGTGGATTACCCTTTCAGCTTCAATTGGTTTTCGAAGGGGTCCACACACATTTAAAAACAGTTACAAATCATATCAGTGTTTCCAACATACAAGAACAGAGAGGAAAAAGAAACAAAAAAATAAACTATTAAATACATTAATTATACCAGATGAAGTCAATATGGGTACGAATATGTATCCAGTCAAGTCAGTAATATACTTTTTGAATGTTTAGGTGTAAGTGTGTATATAGATGAAGATTTCCCAATTACATTGCATAATTTGGAATATCTCGGTATCTTGATTTTTCCTGTTAGGTTCAACTGAGGGCAGTGTTCCATCGTTCACAATGTCTCAGGTACCCCCTGGAACTCTGGGGTTGACCCAGGGTCAGATGCCCCCATCCTCCGCAGCCAATCCCGGTGCTTCCCCTAGGCCTAGTATTCTCAGGAAACGAAATAATGACAGGTGAGTTACCCTTCAGTCACATCACCAAGCCAACTTTAAACCAACCAATCTTTTAACGAAATCTTGGCTATTCATGGTAATTCAATTGGTTCTTCACTCTTGTCAATGGTACTTGGGTAGTTACCAGTTCTTTCCTTCTTTGTTTCCTTTTCAAACTGGTTTCTGGCAAGTATAGAATCTAGTAAGCATAGAAGTAAGGTCAGGAAGGTCATATTTAGCTCGATTCCTCTGTGATCTCGCCATAGTGCCCCGTCATTCACAGGAGCTTTATTTCATTATTAAAAAGGTAAATAATCAAATAGATTAAATAAAGCAACAGTTCTTTGCTGGGATAGGATATGGTAGCTTTGTCTTTTTCTTCTTGAAAAGCTCTTTTCTAGCTTTCAAATCACATTTATTCGTCCACTGCTGTGGAGATCATCTATGACCTTGTGAACACTCTTTTTCACCTTTGCTTTATTAGCACATCAAACCGGAAACCTGTCATGGCCAGTGCAGTCACGTCGCAACCTGGCAGCCCAGGGGTCAAAGTTGAAATCACCAGAATACCGGTCACAAGCAATTCACCAAAGCCAGGGTGAGTGTTTCAGATCTTCTTTTTAACTTCCTTCTTATTCAGCTATACCTGATGAGAGCTTTCAATTAATATATTGTTTGAAGTATATTGAATAGCAACCCAAAATATAAATGTTAAGAAGAAATTCTAACCTTTTTAGTCCATCAACCAATGGCCTGATGGGCTTATCACATGTCTCTGATAGTAGTCCATACTTCAGATAGTGCTTAATTTTTCTTCAGTGTGGTCCAATTTACATTGCTAATAGATCTTCCTTCCAAATTTCATCTTTACCTAATCTCATATGGTTTTTTGTCCTTCTCAAATCTCTGGGAGATCAATTTTGAAGGAACAAACCTTTTGTTACATTTATTCAGGTGTATGTTAAGACTATACTTTCATGATTAACTTTACCCTTGTCAAAAAAGTTCAATTCCCTTATATTTTCTCCCACTTTCACTCCTTATGCAGCGATTCATTACCCAGCAGTCAACATTCTGAGAACAGCAATGCTTCAGAGACCAGCACCGATACCGCACCCCTCTCCACGGGTAGCGGCCCCATCTCAACAGGTAGCGGTCCTATCCGCATCAAGCAGGAGACAGACACGAATGGCCTCGACCTTGTACCCCTCGGTGGCTCGGCCTCGACGCACGAGAACAGCATTAGTAGTTTGGCGCCCTCGGTAGGCAGCATGGAGGAAGTGGGTCCCTCACCAAGAAAGAAACCGAGGAAACAGCAGCACATGTGAGTAGCGTGGAATTGGTATGATAAGATAGTCATAAACAACCTCACTTGAAGGAGTAGTGTTGATTCTTGAAGCATGTCATTATATTACTTTAAATCCTTTAGATTATTTTCTGACTTTGTCAATACCTGAACTATTTCATCATCCAAATCTCATATTGGTCATTGGTGATTCTAACAATATATAATCCAATTTGCATATTGTTTGATCTAAAACAGGATTAACACCAGTGTATAAGACCCCTAGTGCTCCTACCGATTATGGGGAAATGCATATCGAGGACAAAATCTCCCAGATGAGGGCACATACAGGGGTAATGAATGAACAAATTTTTCTAGCCTGCTAAAGTGCTCTTTTCCTCCCGAACCAACCCCTTTGATTCCAGTAAGGTAAATTGAGTATTTCAATCAATTTGGACCAAGGGTTAACAAATTCCTGGCATGAGGCCTGCCTACAAACACTAAATTTTTGTCATGTCTTGTCTTTCTTTCAGAATTGCCACTGAGCATCCAATGATGCTTGATGATCAGTCAACAGATGAGGAGAAGGAGACCAAACAGAAAGTGCCTTTCAAGCTTCATAAAAAAGAGAAGAAAGAAAAGAAGAATGCTGCTAAAGGTAAATGAAGTCGGATGATTTTCCTTGATAAACACAAGACACTTTTGATCAACATTTAGATTTGCTTTTTCTGCTATAAGATCACTATAACCAAAAGTCTGATAGAGATGAAAAAGTGTACATTCAGATTTTATCTCCATAGCTGCCATGTTTTTATATTTTTTTATGATGATTATTTGCTACAGTAACAGATTGATTTCTTCATGTCATATAAACTTAATGTATATGTAATGTGGCGCTTGGACAATTGTTGTTCCAGGCTTTAATTCGTCAAAGGTGTAAAGTTAGGTTTAGGGTTGCAAATGGGTTTTATGTTAGCTTTAGGGTTAGGGTTAGGGTTAAGTATAGTGTTTGGTCTAGTGTTAAAGTTTAGAATTGGTTAGTGTTAGAAATATACCGTGGAGCATTTGTCACCAGAGCATGTGTTGTCAGAGCTTCCATAGTATTCTCCCACAAACATGAAAACTAATCCACATTTACCTTGTCTGTTTGGATGCCTAGCAGCAGCAGCAGCAGCAGCGGCAGCAGCCAATGCAGAAGCAGAGGCAATGAAGGTGGTACAGTTCTTCAAGAGACCCTGTCCAAGGCTGGTGGACAGCTACAGACAATCCTGGAAACCAGCGCACAATCACTTTGAGAGGTACTCAGATGTCAAACCAAAGGGTGAGTTCATATATCTTTGGTCTCACATGATGATTTATGTTGTCATTAATTTAGCAGTTTTTCAGTCACTCTCCACCAAAAAATAAACAAAAACAATAATGATAGACGCTTTTCATGCAAAGAGTAGTTAATGTGTTTGTAGAGATAATAGCTTAGTGGATACGTTACCGTAAGTGGTTCGTGTTTGGAATCTAAGCCATGGTACTAATGTCCTCTGGAAAGACATGAATATCTATATTTGCCATTCTCAACCCAGGTATAGTAAATTAGTAACTGGTAGGAGGTGATTCTCTCATGCTGAATGTAGGTGCCTTTATAGCATGCCCTGGGGTAGATATTGTGCAATATAAATGTAGCTTTTATTATTATGATTATTATTATTATTATATTTTGTTCTTGTTTGGACAAATTATGATCACATTGTTGAATAGTACTCCACATTTGAAGGCCTTGTTCTATTTCAGACAAATAGTAGGCTAAGTATTAATATATATCTTAAGAAGGGAGAATGATCATTGTGAGAATTTTAATTTGTGTTTCAAGTCATGTTTGATATGCAAGATTCACAAGTTAAGAATGCCTTTTTTTTTAATATGAAATGTATTTTATAAATAAAACAAGCTATTTATTCCATTGTACATCAAATTATTGATAATATTTTATATTTTTTATTCACAGAAGAGAAAAAGATTGGTATTCATGAAATTGCCAACCAGCGAGGTATTCTAAAGAAGACGGACGGCTGGAAAATACATCATATTGCCTACCAATTTGATGATTTAGTAAGTACTCAAGAAACCTTTTAAAGTGTACCAATCACCTGAAAAAATAATTTGTGTACAGCTAAAAAGTATAAAATCAATCTCGAAGAACTTTATCTGGCATTCTATCGGTCAACAATTAAGGAGTATAAAGGAAAAAAAGGATAACATGAAACTGCTCGCGCGGAACCGAACTCCGAGTTTAGTTCCGCGCGAGCCCTTATCTTGGCGAGCGCGTATGGGTGTGTCGAGTAGTCTAATCACAAGTCGGTTTTACGCTTATAGAGAGTGTAATTAAAATTGCAATATCTCTTTATAGAATTAATGTTTTAAGCCCATATTTTGAATATAGTGTAACGACATGGATCCCCTAACATACAGAGCAAAATATTTTTTGGTGATTGGTACCCTTTAAGTATATATACATATATATTTCATGCTAGATGTTCTTGAAGTAAATTTACCTTGGTACAGATCTTGTTGCTCTTCCACTGAATGGAAATTCAAAGAATAACTTTTTAAGAGCTAGTGCAAAACCAGAAATTTTTGCCAATTTTATGAATAGTCCAGATTCAGGAAAGCTTCATGCTGCAAAATCACTGCAAAGTTGCTGTGAAAACAGATTTGTCTATGTGCATTAGTTTCAGGTCATATATATATTTTTTTCTTATATCTGTGTTTTCTTGTTATCAGAATACAATGGAGAAGGATTGTTTCGATGAGATGAAGTCTATGAAGGATGGATTACTAGGTCTTAACAGCAAACTGAAGGAATCAGAAACAGATAAACTCTCAGAACTTGTGCAGGTGAGTTGTATACTCCAAACAAGAACGACGAGGCAGTGCTTCACATTAACCAACATCCAGTACACAAATGCCCCCAGATTTAGACTCTTGTTTCGTTCAGTCCCCCTTTAAAAAAAAGGTAGTGTGAAGCCTTGCACAAGGCTAAACTGTACTGTACCAAACTGTAATTTTGAGTTCGATAATGACAGAAAAACTAAATCAAGGAAAGGTTTTTGTGAATATTCAGACTACAAATACATGGTTTGTGCTGAATGATTTGGGTAGAAATTGTATATTAGATCTCTGAGTAACGAGCAAGTTCTGGTTAAGAAATTCATCTTTTAATTCCTATCTATGTGTGTAATATGCAGTCTCAAAGTGCAATTGACAGTCGTGAATTTCAGTAAGTGTGATTTTCAGTTTTCTTTCGTTTGCATGCATGCCTGTATTACTGCAAGTTGATAGATATCATGATACATGTATTGTCATTTTCATTATTCTCAGGGATCGATACAAAGGAGTCAATACGTAATGGAGTATTTAGAGGAAGCCAAAGGAACGATACTCAAGATGTTAGATCACAAGACAAAGGTCGCTGGCATTGTAAAGAAACATGCAAACAAGAGACATGTCAAGAAGAAACACAGTCCCTGAGTCCATTCACTACTCCCTCAATATTCTCAGAAAAACTCACCGTAGACCATCATTATTTATGAAGTTAGATGGGGTCGGTATGTCGGTTCACCAGAGTTTGAGGAATGCAAGCTCTAAATGTTCGGCAGTGTTAGCAAGCTGTTATTGAAATTGTGATGTTTGAAATATGGAGATAAAGAGCAGGTTGGACGGTATTTTGTGATGATCTCAAGGCATGATGGGAAGGCGAGGTGGATCCCCATGGGAACTCCTGCAAAGTTGTCATCCGGAAAACTTGCAAGCCACGAGGAAGGACCCCTTCTGTCCACATGCCAATCAACTGCCAAGTATAGTTAAAACTGGGCATTGTAGATGAACTTAACACAAGGTCATGAAGAAGTTGAAACTCGGCAGCCTCGCATACATACGACATGATAACCTACTGCGGCAAAATTAAAAAGACAATGTCCAAATGAATGGCAAGTTGGGGTGAAAAACGTAGTAAACAGTTATCGCACAAATATGTGAAGTGACTCGGGAGGGGGGGGGGGGGGGTTATCTAGGGAACCTCCCCATGAAAGAGGTGCTACTATTGATTTACGGTATGAATCTGTTAAAGAAAAACGAAAATTCTGATCATGAGATTTAAGTTCGACTACAGAGCAGTGTTCTTAAGAGTGAAATCATGATCTTATTGATTTGTCCTGCTCTGGTTTTCTAATATAAACATTCCATGACGAGAATATAAAAAAAAGAATGATATATATATATATATATGTGACAGACTTCAAAATATTGAAATAGCAGGGGTTGACATTAAGGGGGTCCGATGCGCATAGGCCCCCAACTTTTTTCTCCACATTTGAACTCCAGAATACAAAAACTGTAATTCTGGACCCCAAATATTTTATAATTTAATTTATACAGGGGGCCATTGCATACAGACCCTAAATATATCAATTTGGACTCCTTATGACGAAAGTTAGTGTGGAGCCAGAATTTAGATTCCAAAATATATTTAATATATAATTTATCCAGATAAAATTTGGGCTGCCTGAAATGAGAGTGAGATGGTTATCATAAGATATTAATACAGTGGAATCTCGTTATAACAAACTCGTTGGGACCAAGGAAATTACCTCTTTATATCGAAACCTTGTTATATCAGGGCTAAAACAATAGAATACAAAGAAGTGTGACCGGCAAAATTACCTTGTTATAATGAGAGTTTGTTATATCAGTGTTCTTTATAACGAAGTTCCACTGTGAAATGATAAAACAAAAAAACTATGTCTTAGCAATTGATCAGTTGTGTTGAAATTGTGGAATGGTTTTGGATCTTTGGAATATGTCACCCATTCATTTGATATCAGAGCCTATTTTTCAGTCATTTTTTGTTCAAATGGTCATTTTTATATGAGGGGAGACATGGAAAATTCTCTGCAGAGATCAATGCCTGAAAAAATGATGGCTTGTAGGGCTGTGTCGCTTATTTGCAGTGGGTCACAGATTCATGTATGATTTTATGACCTGGTCTTCACGTACAAGAATGTGTGTTAAATTTTACAATGTGAGTTTGATTCATTCTATATTTATTCAAGAAAATACAAACAAATACACACAAAAGGCTGACACACTTTTAACTGGACATTTTCCTTATGAGGCCATTACATCATTAGTTTTTTTACCAGAATTTATTTTCAAGCTAATCTTGGATCTCATAACAGAGTGGACTGTTTCGTTTTAATTTCCAACTCATGGGTTGCAAATGGCTATCACTTCCTTTAAAGACCTTCTCCGATGAAAATACAACTATATATCAATGGAAAGCTGATTGGACGTAGAATACGAAAATATACATATACAACTTATGTTTCATTTCGTTATTGTACAATAAGCAGATAAAGACTTCATTTTCAGCCCCCTCTGAATTCGGGGTCAACAGATGATAAATAAGCCGCTATAGTGATGACGTCATCACATGTAGAGCAGCCAAGCTCGATTATACGTCGCGACCGGCCAGCCATGCAAATAACAATTGTGCGTGAGTAATTGTTTGAGAAAGTTGCTGAAAGTTTATGAAAGTTTTAAATCGTTTATTTGGGATGGCGTCACCAGTTCTCGAAGAAAACCAAGACGATTAGGTAAAGGAGATGAGAATAGAGAGGAAACCAATGAAGAAGACAATAGTGATCCCGAGACTAGTGACAGCAGTGATGATGACGAAGACGGTGCTGCTGCAGGTGCAAGGCAGCGTATTGTAGCAAGGGAGTACGAGCCAATGCCCCGCGGAGAGCTGGGAGATAATGTCGGAGATGCTCATGTTGGACACCCGAACGTTGAAAACAGAGTCCATAGAAATATCGAGGATTGCTAAGATTTCTTATTGTATCTTACAGCGATTGATGCTGTTGCCGGCGTTGTTTTATTTAATATATTCTGATCCTTTGATTCTCGCAAGTCGCGACATCATTATAATTATAGGCAATATGTTTAGTGAACTCCCATATCGCTCTCTTCTGCCGGCTTTGCTCGACTTTCTGACTTTGCCTATTCAGCCCTGATCGAGGCCGGGCCGCACCGGGCAAACGCTGCGGGGATGTGCCTCTCATTAAATTATGTCCGTCTTGTTCTCTCAAGTTCACACTCCGATTCTGATTGAATTTTGCCCGGAAGAGTATAAATTTTTATTTTTTCATCAACATTGAGTCAGAAGTTTGCTGCAGAAGTACAGCCAACGGTAGTACGGCTACAACCCAGTTAGTCAGATCTAAATAACAAATAACCATGCTAACTAAGTTAGTAGGAATAGATTTAGAACAAAAACAAAACATAAACTGCATAGATCGTGATGTAAGATCTATAAAGCTTACATTGCCACTATTGTCTGAAAGTGAAACGCACGAATATAAGCCACATTCTAACCTAAAATTATAAGAAAGTAAATAGCTAATTGTTGATCTATAGACTCACTATTGCAAATGCACACAAACATGACAAATTAAGAGCAAGTAACCGATTGACCCGATGTGCACCAGCCCGCCCGCGCCCAGCCCGGCCCGGAGTGAGCTGTAAATCCCGGTACGCACCTTCACTCTTCAGAAGTTAAGTTAGAGCTGCCTGAGATGTCGACGACAAAACTCCTGTTTCAGTAGTAAGAAGTGCAGGTCTCGCTCAAATAAGCACGAAACACGTAATTCAATGTTACATTTTCATGGGCAAATCGTTCAAAGAAATACGAATTCGTTACTTTTATAACAATGAAAGAATTGTAGGCAAATCAGACTTTTCACGTGCAAACACATGTAAACACATACATGCACACACTTTCACCCAGCTGGCTCTACATGATATGACGTCATCCTATTGAAGCCCGTTTGGAGGGTGATAGTTGCCCATTTTCGAAGCTCTCAAGTTCGAGTGTTTCGAGTGGAAATACTCTCCTGGTAGTCAATGAAAACGCATGAAATGGGTATTGTTGTATTTTGTAGCTTATAGGCTTTCCATTGATGTGTAATTCGTCTATTTTTTTTTTCTGTTCGGAGATGGTCTTTAAGGCATTATGATTAAAATTGATAGATTAATAACTCTTTGATATTTGCACACCCACTTCATCAAAGAAAAGGATTACTTTGCGAAGTGAAACCTTTCTAGAGTAAATGAAAATATTCTGAAATTGCCCCTTTTATTTCCCCTTTGAGTGACAGGATTCCTTTTAAGCAAGTACTGTGACACGAGAGAGTGATAAGGTGGCCATCTGACTCAAGACATAAAGAATATGGTGTGTATATGAATGATGTAATAGTAACTTTATGTTTGTAATATATTGCTGTTCTTGAGGACCAGTACTGGTTCATTATTACTTTGTATTATAATGTACATAGAGATGACACATACCTGTAGCACTTGGTTGAATCTTTTTGTTGTTGACTTTTTGAACAAAAAACAAAAAAATTACATATATCAGACGAAAACTATGATGTCTGAAGAAACTAAAATGTAAGTTGTGGTATTGTTCTTTTATGTTTGCTTTGAGGTGAGACTTTAGTGGTGGAGAAGCAAAGATTTAAAAAAAAACAGGGAAAGTAAGAAGAGGAAAGGGAGACCTATGGGAAGCGGGTCAGGGGAGGGAGACAGATGAAGAGAGAAGGAGAGAGAGTGTAGACAGAGAATGAGGAGACGGATTGAGAAAGATGAAAGGAGACAGAGGAGAGGAGGGGGTGGCAGGAGGGGGGGAGATGGGATGAGACAGGTGGAGAGGGACAAGGGAGACAGAGGAGGGGGGGGTAGCAAACAGAGAGAAGCAGAGACAGGTAGAGAAGAGGGAAAGAGAGAGTAGAGACAACGGGGAGATGGATTGATGGATTGAGAGAGAGAGCCAGAAATGGGTGGCAGGGGGGGGGGGGGAGATGGGATGAGACGGATGGAGAGGGACAAGGGAGACAGAGAAGGGAGGAGTAGGAAACAGAGAGAGAGAGAGAAGCAGAGACAGAGGTAGAGAAGAGGGAGAAAGAAGAGACAGAACGGGAGACGGATCGAGAGAGAGTGAGAAAGGGGTGGCAGGGGGGGAGATGGGATGAGACAGATGAAGAGGGACAAGTGGAGACAGAGAGGGGGGTAGGAAACAGAGAAGGGGAGACAGGGGTAGAGAAGAGGGAGAGAGTGGAGACAGAGAACGGGGAGACGGATTGAGAGAGAGTGAGAAAGGGGTGGCAGGGGGGGAGATGGGCTGAGACAGATGAAGAGGGACAAGTGGAGACAGAGGGGGGGGGGGGGTAGGAAACAGAGAGAAGGGGAGACAGGGGTAGAGAAGAGGGAGAGAGTGGAGACAGAATGGGGAGACGGATTGAGAAATATTAAAGGAGACAGAAGGAGAGAGAGGGGGTGAAGACAGACTGATAGGAGGGAGAGAGAGAGGGGTGGTAGGAGGGGGGGGGGGGTGGGGGAGATGGGATGAGACAAATGGAGAGAGAGACGAAGAGAGACCCCCACTCAACAGAGAGAGAGGGGGGGGGGGATGAACACAGTATAGAAAAGGAAATAACTGGGAGATGAAGTCATAAACTGAGTAAAGATGTAAGACAGGGAAAGATAAAGAGGAGATAGAAACGGGATAAGAAAGCGCTAAAGATAACCAAAAAAAAAAAGCATGGAAAAGGGATATATGAAAATAATTCGAGTACAAAGTATTCAAGACAAAAAATGTCAGAGGAAATATGGATGAGGTAGAGAGAAAAAGAAAACCATATAAATAATGCCCTTCACCTTGAAAGAGGTTTTAGTTTGATGGTTTATTTTACCAGTGACTGCTAAGAAAGCATGTGTATACTTGTAAGTAAGCAACCAGAGGACTTGGTAATGAGGATTAATGCCTGACCAAAGGGCACTAGCACATCCACTTCCTTTCGAACCCAGGTCCTCCCAGTTACGAGACCACTCTATACCACTAAGCCAACTTTGCCTCTTATTTAGTCTCATTTTACACCCCACCACTGTTGAGTGTATCTAGACATATCTATATCATTTTTTAATATATATATATCTCTCTCTCCGATGCTCTCTCTCTCTCTCTCTCTCTCTCTCTCTCTCTGTCTGGGAATACTTGATTCATTAATTGAAACGTATACCTGGGTTTCATAAACTATCACCGTCTAAGGAAAGGCCAAGAGCAGATTGGTACGACTGGCAAGAAAAATCATTCGTGGGCACCTTTAGGGGGAACTATTTTGAATTGAAGATATCGTAGAGGTGTTTACTGGATGAGATAAAGTATGGGAAATTAGGGAAAATTAGGCACAATTAGTTTTACCTCCCTTGGATTGATATATGCATAGACATTGTTCCTACATGAGATGGCGCGGTATCCATTTTGACCATATATTCTATTATTGTAGGATCTCTATGATTTTGAACTTCCAACACATGAAAGTTATTGCCATCTAGATCAAGTTTCTTTAGGGTTATTGTGAAAAAGAAAATAGGGGAAAACTCTGATTATTTTTTTTTTAGTGACGTTAACCGAAGCCTTTCCACAAGCAAACATACACGTACACGAACATAATAATTGGGTATATTCACTAGCGTACCCAGGGGGGGCAGGTGGGGCAGAGTGTCCCCCCCCCCCCTGACAACTTTTGACAAAAAAATTTTTTTTAAGCTTTTTTTTTTTTTTTTTTTTTGCTTGTCAGAGAATTCTGGAGCAAAACTTCTGATACCTCTCCCCCCCCCCCCCCCCCCCCCACTGAGCAACTTTTTGAGGGGCTGCAGAAAAAAAAATTGTCGAATAGGAAAATTACATCCCAGGACAACTGCCCCCCCCCCCCGGACAATTACCCCTAGGAAAAATTAACCCCCCCCAAAAAAAAATGATGACTACCCCAATACCCCCCCCCCCTTGGAAAAGTTTTAGCCTCCTCCAGGACAACTACCCCCTGGACAATCCCCCCCCCTCCCCCCAGACAACTACCCCAGAATCTGGGGGTAGTTGTCAGGGGGTAATTGTCCCGGGGGGGGGGGGGGGTAGTTGTTCTGGGGTAGTTGTCCTGGGGCCCGTTGCACAAAACTTGCGTTTGATCGCAACTCCTAAAAATCAAACACAAGTCCTTAATGTGCACTTCTGATTGGCTGAAAATAAAGTTGCGTTTGATTTTCTTGAGTTGCGTTCGAACACAAGTTTTGTGCAACGGGCCCTAGGGGAGGGTAATTTCCTAGGGGTAGTTGTCCTAGGGGTAGTTGTCCAGGGGGTAGTTGTCCGGGGGTAATTCTCCATGGGGCTAGTTGTCCGGATGCGGATTATAGCTGGACACCATATACCCCCCCCCCCACCATAGGGCCATATATAGGGCCATATCATATAGGCCCTGGGTTCTTAATTATTTTGTTACGAGGGCCAGAAATATTCTTGAAATTACGTCGCGGGCCACAGAGTATGATATATACATACAAAGAAGCATGGGACTCACGAATCTTGCCCGAATACATTGTGTATTAGCTTTCTGTTTGTTTGTTTGTTTGTTTGTTGTTTTTTTAAATTAATATTATTATCATTCAGCGAGAGAGCGAAGCTTGCGAGCAAAAAAAATTGACACTTTAGAATTGTGAAAATGTAATTTCGTCGTCAAAATGTGTTAATCTAGATTAGATATAAAAAAATTACAAAGAGACCATTTCACTGCCCAAAAATGAAATGGTGGGTGCCCGAATGCAGGAAAATTTTTGATATTCTCGGGGGAGAGGGCTCCAGGCCCCATCCCCCGCCACAGACGTTAATGCATAAATACCCGAATGGCTCATCTTAGGACGGTTAAACGATTTTAGAATACACCCTCCTTATTTTTTCTTTGTTTGATTTAAAAAAAAAAAAAAACCCAAACTATAATAATATGTGGTAGGGCAGGGAACAGATAGATATGATACGCTATTTGCGAGCGAGCAAAAAACTTGATACTTTAATTACGAATAGTTAGGATGATATATTATGTATCAACATATTTCTTAAAAGAAGATTTTTTTCTTCTTACTCAGATATTTTTGGCGGGCCGCATGAAATTGTTTCGCGGGCCACAAGTGGCCCGTGGGCCGCACTTTAAGAACAGGGGATATAGGCAATCAGCTGTTCTTCGATATCGATATCACTGTTATCGTTTCCGTATTTATTCGATTTCGGATCGGGTGATGCTGAAGGGTTTTTCTTCCAGATCCAAGAAAATAACTGGCCCTTGTATTTAAAAATATCTTAAGTCAGGAGAATCTGTAGTTTTCGATGCTGCAAATCATTATCATGACCGTAATTTTGATCCACTTCTGTCGCCTGTGACTGTATGAGCAAGTATTTTACCAGCAGACTTTCATTTCTCAGCGGGCAGTTGTGTTTCTCTGGTCCTCTGCCTCTGGTGCCGGGTGAAGTGTTGTGTGCGTGTGGCAAAGCCAAAGCCAAAGCCAAAGGGGTATGATTTAAGTTGGCTCTCTGTATTCTCCAACCAACCGAAAGTTAACTTTAACTCCTCATAAAATTCTGCAATTCAAGTTTGAACGTTGATATATCTCGTTTTAATTTACTGTCATAAATGAATATGGTATAAACTCTAGATTCTAATTGAAAAGCCTGTTTAGACTCTAATTTTTCTATTCCCCTTCCTATAGTCTATAGAAGTCTATGTCAATGATGCCCCAATTTTATGGTTAGAGTGCCCAAGTCTGCGCACACGCATAACTGCAGGATTCTGATAAAACAAAACTCGTAACGAATATAACATTTTCATCTTTATTATAGCGATAGGCATTCATGCAAAAAACGAGTCAAAATATTGAAAAAAGGTTACATTACATACTCACAAGCTTCAAAACGCAAAATGTTGTCTTTCACGTCAAACTCCTGAAATGCGTGTAAAATGAATGAGTGCGCAGACATGGGCACCATTGTTTTTTTTTAATTCAATGTTGAAATGACACGGGACACCATTTCTTGTGAAAATGACATTGTTCTTGCTCTAATTTTGATGAGATTTTTTGCACACTTGCTCTTTAGAATATCAGGAATAATATGAAATTAAACAGGAATATTCAAGAAATTCTTGTTCATTTTCAGGTCAAATCTTAGATGCGCAGACATAGGGCTCCCCATCATAATGAGACATGCGTGATGTTATGACACAGACAATAGAATCGGATCTGATCATGCCATTTAGAATGTGAAGGCTGTAACATGCAGTTACACCTGAATATGGAGCCAAATCACAAGTGAAATGTTTGAAAGTGTACTTTATTTTCAACAGTGAATTATTCATTAGTTAAAGATAATTACATACATGTAGAGCACTCATTTAATGTACTATGTTATGATTATAACGATATAGAGGGTGGATTTTTTAAAATAATGTTGAGGCGTGCCAGCCATATATTGGCAGTCGTGCAGCCTAGGGATACCTAACTTTACTAGGGTATAGGGAAGACACTGAACACTAGATGCCTCTGTAGCACTATTCAGTTCTAGTTTGCTCATGATAAGTTCTATTATTTGAAGGATGAAACATTTTGAATGATGTCATGTTGAGAGGGTCATTCATAAAATACAAAGATGTTTTCACCTTTTTTTTGTTTGTGTTTGAGTTTTATACATGTAATGTTACATGTAGATCTACAGATCATTGCAAGTTTGTCAGTTTTCCACTCCCCAAAACACTCAATTCTCTAAGTAGATCTGGAGTGGAAACAAAGATCTAAACAATTGGTACAAATCACTCTCTACAAAACAATGACAAAAGCAACATCATCATTGAGGCATATTTTATCTTCCAAATGAAAGAAGAAAACAAATTGCATTCATGAATGACCACCTCAACATCATACAAAACACAATCGACCCTCCAGACAAATGCAGAAATCATGTTATCACAATAACATGATGCATTTTGGGACATTCCATTTGGTCCCATATTTGATCAGCTATAGGTCTACTGCACTCACGGGACCATCACTATATGGGGCTGTGTCAATTTCGGCCTGTCAGGACCTCTAAGTTGAAGAGGTAAAAACACCAATATAATCGGCAAAATTTCGAGAAAATATTTTTTTTTCTACATTTTAGAATGATAGAATATCTAATTTCATGCCTGATCCTTCAATAGGATATTTATCATCATATCAAGTGAAATTTTCAGGCTGTTTTTGGTCAGTGATCTTGCTCCCTTCCTGCACACATATGGGCAAGATATCACACACTTGCCTATGGGAGGCAATTGCTCACAGTATGAAGGTACAGAGTGCGAGGTTATCTCCAATAACCTCGCATTAGTGTGAGTGGGTCTACTGCAACTTCCATGATTACATAATCAGTACAAATGGATCATCATTGTAAATGGGAATAAAGAGGTTTTTTCCATGATACCAAAAATAGTATGATAATGCAGTAAAAAGAGAGATATCAATGCCCTAATTTGAATTGCAGAAGTTTTTTTGAGAGGTTTATTAAGGCATCCTTCAACTTCAAGCTAAGTAAAAAACTTTTTAAAGGGATCTGGGAGACACCAACTTTTGTCCTGTCTATGCTGTAAAAGAGTGACCAACAACTTTGGACAATGGCATAGAGATAGCTTAAAAACTTGTGTTGGAAGATCTGATGATGGGATTGTAACTTTGTTTGTCTTAAAGCATAAGCCAGAGGAAACAAAATGGCTGTCTCCAATGATTCACTTGACGAGGACCTACCAGATATAGATCTAGATATCTCACCAAGTTTCAGTATTGAAGATGAAGAAGAGGACCAGGAGTTGCAGGGCTGGATCAGTTGTAAATCTAGCAGTAATGATAACACCAAGAAGCAAATTAAGTATGGCTTATCTGTATTCAAGGAGTTTAGTGAGCGGATGAACAAAAACTTTGAAGACATTGACAACAAAGCCTTGGACGTTCTTCTTTCAAACTTCTACAGAGCTGCCCGCAACAAGAAGGGAGAATTGTATTCTATAAAGTCAATGCAGGCCATTCGATTTGGCTTGCAGCGTCACTTTTTGGAGTCGCGTGGCGTCGACATTGTAAGGAGGGATGAATTTTCTTTGTCTCATAAAACCTTCAAGGCAATGATTCTTAAGCTGAGAGTGCATGGTAAAGACAAAGTCAGGCATCATCCTCTGATCACTGAAGATGACATGGCACGCATGCAGGCCAGTTTGGACTTGAACACTCCCCAAGGCTTACAGTATAAAGCATTTCTGGATACCGTGCTGTACTTTGGCAATAGTAGCATGAAGAATCTACGTAGTACAAGACCTGGAGATTTCATTCTACACCAGGAAAGTAATCAGAGTTTCTACACATATGGAGAGAATCAGAAAGTACAGATGCATGCCATGCCTGGAAATCCTCGATGCCCTGTCGCAAACCTGAAGAAGTACATTTCCAAGCTCAATTTTAATTGTCAGTGGATGTGGCAGAGGCCAAAGCAACGTTACCTAGACGATCCAAATACGTGGTACACGGATGCACCTCTTGGAAAGTGCACATTGTCATCGATGACCAAGACCATCAGTGAATCTGCAGGTTGCTACAAAGGATATACCAACCACTCACTGAGAACAAGCATGACAAAGAAAATGTTCGAGATGTCAGCAAACGCCAACAACAGTCACGATGGAAATTACGCCATCACAGTGATCACACTACCCACAACGTCAAATAGCATCGTTGCTCAGGTCAACAAAGTGAACACTGCCAGAGTACCAATACCTAGTGCCACCCCCACCAGGGGCTCCTCAGTGAACATCAATACGGTGAGTAGTGAGCAATCAACATGTTCAGCCAAAATATCATTTACATGAATGCGCTGTCATTGTCAATATTTGAAAGCACAACTGGTGTACATGAAGTTGGAGTCTACGTAAATGAAAAATGTATCGTCTTTCATAGGTGAACTTATATTTCACCTGTATGCCTCTTGGTCAATTTGTTTTATGAGGGATACAATTTCCTCCCTGTTTCATCTCCTGCTGAATGCCAATGTCAGTGTATTTCATACTTTACAAAATGCAGTAAAACAATGAAGGATAACAAATATACATAATATGTACATTTACCGATATCCAGTCACCAGCCAAATCTAGGGGGTCTCGGCCTCTGCATTCTAATCCAAGGACCATTTCAGTAATATTACAGTCATCTTGACCCTAGAGTCTCTCAAGGTAGTGTATTTTTTTGTAATTACACTTTGTACTCATTATCCTACACTCTGGTCGACATTTCTGTCCTAAACTTACATACCCTTTAAAATTTAGCCATCATTGTGATTCGTTGATGGGAAATAAAAAGGTTTTCTGTTAATACCAAATACAATGCAATAATCCATTAATCCAAGAGATATTTTCAGTTCATCTCAAGTTACCAAGCTTTGTTTCAGGTTTTGATTAATGTTTGTTGTGGATTGAGAATACAAGTATCTGGTATACTTTCCTTCCAAACAGTCTCAAAGTGTCACTGGTCCTGCAAGTTTCAAGGCGATCCAGCCATACACAAGGAAACAAGACAACATAGCCACTTCAAACATGGTTGGCAACAAAGGTAAATTCTGTAGATTTCTGTGTCATAATCTTTAAATACACATTATTGGTCAATTTGTCACTGATTTTGTGGAAATAGATTTTTCCTGGCACATGCAGATGGTCTAAGACCAAATCGATAATCATTTTTCTGCAGTTACATTTTCTCTGCTGATGGCATTGTTGTGTTGTCTGCATAGATTTATGTAAACCTTTCCAGAATTTTCCAAAGGAGAAAAGATGGTGTAAATTTGTTAGAATGTAATATATTTTTTCATTGGACTACATTTAATTTCCTAATGATAAGACACTAGCACATGACATCACTTAAAGTAGGTACAAGTGTTGTGCAGTAAACATGTTGTTTTTATTTTCATTGATTGAACATTAGGCACAATGACAGACCTGACCTGGATTGAACTACCAAGGAAGCTAGTACAATTAAAGGAGGCCTCCACTCAGTGGGAGATGCAAGATAACTACCTGCCTACTCACTCAGATACATGTACTTGTACCTCGTCCTTGGAAAAGAATGTTCTTAGCCAGTACCCAGAGATCACCCCTGTAGTAGAAGTGGACGAGTCCATGGACTCAAATGAATCTTCAGACATGTAAGTATATGTCTGGGAGCCAAGTCGGGGCTCTAAACTTGCTTTTTGTGCTGGCGTCTGGATTAAAATGTTAGTTCAAATGCAGTGGGTCCATGTTAACAATTATCAATTTGGAGGGTCTGAAGATAACTTTATGGCCCATATGTACCAGATCCTTGCGATTGGAGCCCTTCCTAATTTGATTTTGGGACCAAGGCATGAAAAGTCAAATGTTAAAGGTTAAACATACTCTACAGGTATTATAGTTCACTACTACAACTAAAGGAAAAAAAGTCCATTGTTACCAAGTGCTATTTTTTAAAAGCAGAAAGTAAAAACAATAAGAATATGGACTAACGTTCTACAGCTCTGATATACTTTTATATTCTACTATCCATAAATGAGATCAAAGTTCCAATGGTCTTGGTCATACAAGGGAACATTAGTGATGAGCATCAAAATTATTATTTTTTTCTTCAAATATCTTCCTTTGTTTTCTATTTTTTGTGATAGTTTCCCTCTATATCTTCACTGTAGAGATAGTACTGATGAGGCCACTGTGCTACCCACTGAAGCAGGGTCTAAAGGTGGTGCGGAGAAAGCCCATGTAGATCTAACTAAGGTGAGTTGTAAGATTCCATGGCATTGTCTACAAGTACAGCCCCTAGGGAATATTCACTTATGAGGATAATGGAAGATATTCAAATACATAGCAAATGGGAAAGTTGTCCTGGGCCCCATTGCATAAAACCTACCATTAATGGTAACGCTGCTATCAATGGCAACTACCGTGGTAACATCACTCAACAGCCAATCAAAATCAAGGTTTCCATGGGAGTTACCATTGATGGCAAAGTTACCGTTAATGGTAAGTTTTATGCAACAGGGCCCTGATGTCTGTTGAATGTTATTCATATAGATTCAGTGATTCTCGGCTTTCTAACACTCATAACTGTAATATTGTTTTCAAATTTCTTTCAACCTTGCTGTACCTCCTCACACAAGGGCAATTCCGCAAAACTGCTATTTCTTGCTTATCAGAAATATAAAATTAATATTAAAACCCCTAAGATTGATTATGATGAGATAGCATCCATGAAAGATTTTATCTAGATAGCTGCCAAATTTGTTACATGAAAGTGATTATTATTTGTCATAATAGAATGAATTCTTCACTAGTTCAACTAATGGCTAATTAGTCATAATTACACTTTTAGCTTTAATACATGTATGGAAGTGGATCCTATTACCAAACACTTTTCAGAAAGTCAACCATAGCAAATAAAATGTCAAATGAATATCTGTCAAACTTACATAATGAATGCTTAAATTCCTACAGAAAAATAGGTTGTGGAATTTGAAAAAGACAACGTAGATTTAATACGATATTCCCTTCCGAGGAACCCCTTCCCAGCAACGCAGCGTTTTGGTCCCTTGAAAAAGGTATTGTATTACCGAATGTGTGCCCCAATGTGAAAAAGACACACAACCTACCCGATTTGGGGCCAACGGGGTGACGACTGTGGGTGACGAGAGAGCAGGTTATAAGATATTACTTGATATGGTTTTTGCCTCATTTTATGATCTTCTGCCCTGTGTTCTCTGTGTCAAATAGTGTGGAGAGCATACGCGTAGTCCCATGCGTATGAAAGCCATTTTAGGAGCTTAACTGTACGCGTTTGGTAATACAGTGCCGTTTGGTAATACAATCCATGACTATACATTTCTAAGAACCAAATTTACTTGTTGAGAAATAGTGGATTTGTATTACTATATTACCATGGTGTTGTCCGAGATTCAATTTGTTATAGAGGTTGCATTGCCAAATAGTTATCAAGTAGCTGGGACAGGGCCTATATACACTATGACCCTTTCCAGCAGCGCATAATAGTGTATAGTAATGTAAACCTTTCTTTAAAGGGTACCAATCACCAAAAATTTATTTTACTCTGTATGTTAGAGGTTCCATGTCATTCTACTATATTCCAAATATCGGCTTCCAATATCACTTCTATAAAGAGATATTACAAGTTTAATTATACTCTCTATAAGCATAAAAGCGACTCGTGAGTAGACTACTCAACGTACCTATATGCACTCGCCAAGATAAGGGCTCGCGCGGAACCCAACTTGGAGGTTTGGTTCCGCGCGAGCACCTTCATGTTATCCTTTATTTCCTTCATACTCCAAGATTGTTGACCTATAGAATTTCAGATAAAGTTCTTTGAGATTAATTTTATACTTTCTAGTGGTTTACAAATTCTTTTTTCAGGTGATTGGTACTCTTTAATAAAACAATCTTTTCCCTTTGTTTCATTCAGGAAGGAGGGCAGAACACTACACCCACCATGAGAAGAATCAAGAAAGAGATAGTTGATGAACCTGAAGAAGTAGATTACCAGACCATTTACATAAAGGAGGAAGACTTGGAAGATGACTGTAAAGAAGATGATCATGCCAGTATGCGGATTTCAACTCAGCGGCCATCAAAACAAGGTAAAGCCTTGTGTATACATACATGTAATACAGTAAACTGTCTCAAAAAAGCCACAGTTGCAAAATCAAACCCTTTTACGTGTGAATTAATGGCAGGTGAGGTGAAAAGAAGAAAGTAGCTGCGTGCAAGTAAAGCCCCTTAGGGTACTCACTTATCTGTTTTATAAGATACAGGAATGCGAAGTGTACTACACTTTTGTAATTATATATAAAAAGGATAACATATTATTAATCAAGAAGTACGTTAAAAGAAACATATCATAATTTAAGTCAAGATAAATGTGTAACCATGATTATTGTTGATCATGGTTTAACGCACTTGCATTGCACACTTTATTTCCATTCCTGCTGTTGTTAAATAATTATATTATATTGATCTTTTTTTTCAGATGGACATTCAAGACTGGAGACAAACAGTGCAAGATCAACCCAGCCAACTCAAGGAGATAGAGCACCAAGGCAGCAGGATGATGGACACTTCATGGGGTTAAAAGTAAATATTCTTGTGTTGGAAAATAATGTTTCAAGTTGTTTCGTTCTTTAAGCTCAGTTAGCAGTGAGAGAGAGTTGGGTGATTGAGTTTTGTTCTTGTAGTAAACCAAGTTATGAGGCTCAGTTCAAACAACACTGTGTTTGAGAAAGGAATTCAGTAGGAGCCAGCAGTTTTGAAGTAGTGAATTTTGAAGTTTAACTTTTTCTTGCAACTATGATTTCATATATGGGCCATTCTTTATAAAGTGAAACACATGGTCACACATGTGACCATCTAATTTTGCCTAAATGCCAGAAAATCAGATTACATATTACTGGTTTTCCTAGATCACCAGTTTCTGAAATGAAAAAGGTTCCCTTTCTTTGACAAGAAAAAAGTCATTTCCCAACCATCATGTTTTTACAGAGACATTTAAAAAGCCCTCTTTTGACTGGTCAATTTTCACCTCTAAAAGAAAAGAATGTTAACTCATTTATGGAAAAACACTCTCAAAATGTTCAGAGCAGTTCCATCATACATCAATGAAGAGTAGAAATTTACACTATGAGGAAAATATGAGAAAAGTTGGTTTGAATAGCAACAAGTAAGACCCATTTTCATGTGAGGTCATGAGATGTACATTTAAAGCAATTACCCCCTGTCTGTTGGGGGTAAGATTGTTATTTAAAAATCGAAAATGAGAGAATTCTGCTACAAGATAAATACTGACAAATTATGTTTAAATCAACTACTTTTCAATATTTCGGTCACACACGTAACTGAGAATGGCCCATACGTGAACTATGTTTACTGATACTCTCCAAATTATTTTATATACAGAGATGTATAAGTTTCTGTTTTTCTTCAAAGAATATATTTTTACGGTGACACAACATTTGCTCCTGCGACATTTGCTCATCTGTCCATTTCTCAAAAGGTCAAAGGTTAAGGTCAAGGTCATGATTTGGTTTTTTCGTTAAGGACAATTTGAAGATTAGGATTAGGGTTAGGGTTAGGTTTAGGTTCAGGATTAACATGGCAAAGTTAGACCGGAGCAAATGTCATGGAAACATTTTTACATACCTATACCTATTTCTTGTTCCTTTTTCCTATTATTGCAGAAAATGACCACATTGAAATTCCACTTAACTCAGGGGTTTACCAAGCAGATATTAACTATCAATTCACCGACTGTCACCGTCTCAGGAGCGGCCATCAAACGGGCTGTTTGTAACAGGCTTCAAGCTTTGGCAGATGGGCTTCTGGTGCAATACTTTGACGAATTCTGGCAAGACTGGGTCGACATCGAACCATCCATGACGCTGAGAGGGAGAACGCGACTCAACGTCGTTCAAAGGAGTGGTAAGCCGGTGTCATGCAGTCAGATCTCAACTGCTGATGGTCAGAAAATACACAGACTTAAATACCTCTTGACCCTAGGAGAGTCAAAGCAAATCCTCACCATCGAATCACCCAACAACATTGCATCTGGTGCCACTGTCAAAGAGGCTGTTTGTAGTAGGCTTCAAGGTTTAGCAGATGGTCGTCTGTTACAATACTTTGATGACGACTGGCAAGAATGGATTGATGTTGAACCTTCCATGATGTTTGGAGGGAGGATGAGACTTAACATCATTCAAACAGGTCACAAGTCCCAATTGGACCCTAATCGCTGATATCCTAACCATCGACTTACCCAACAACGCTGCATCTGGTGCTATTGTCAATTAGGCAGTGTGTAACATGCTTCAAGGTTTAGCAGATGGACTTCTGGTGCAGATATTTGGAACCTAAAAGTCACCTGAATATTAGAGTACCTTTTTTTTTATTTGTTTGTCAGAAAACACCTTTGTGTTTGTGTATGTGAGAGATTTCTCGGACTTCGATTGGTAAAGCAACTTTAAAAATTTACTTTAACCCTTTCGAGACAATTGACCACATTTTGTGCTTGGGCTCAATAAATTTTGATTCAGAGCTCTGAAAAATGTACCAGATGCTTGAGAAGACAGAGCAAAAATTTCTGCACACACCATGTCCATTCTTGTTGGATGACCATATTGTATTCGCTGCCAGGAATTTTAAAAACGAGAATAAACTTTAAAATCTTTAAATTGGCAACGCATTGAGAGGTTCAAAATTGCTGTTTTTTTAAAACAAAATTGGCATTTTTCTAACTTTTCGACAAAATCCCTAACCGTGTACATGTATATTGTTTTCAAAGACATTACACCTTACTAGAACCATGCAGCACTAAAAGAAAAGTATTATTGTTGCCAATTTGTAGAACAAAATGTGATCAATTAAGCCCTTAAATAATTCCTGTCCTGAAAGGTTTAACTGGATGCAAGTAGATAGAAGTATTCTTTTCAGAGGTGTAGATGAAAATAAGCCATGCAGCACCTCTGTCATTGTTAAATTATATATTTGTAAAGTGACATCTTTCAAATTTAGTCAGGGGTCATTCGAGAATGTCGTCAATGCAAGCTGCTCTTTTTGATGTTGTGTAAGCACAAAAATAACTAATTGTGGTATGTGATCCCATTTGAATCAAAATTGGGTTTTAATTAATGGAAATCCAAAGATTAAGGATTATTCTCGATCTTCAATATAGATTCTAAATAATTAAGAAATTATTGACAAATTGTTAAGTTTATTGAAAAATAATCATTAAAATTTGATAAAAATTCATTAATGTAGAATATTAGTCTATCAGTAGAAGGTTCAGGATTATTGGTGTGTGTGTGGGGGGGGGGGGGGGGGGGTGGGGGATGTGCCAATGTGTTTTCCCCCCTTTTTTTTCCATTCCTGGATCTGTGATTGTATTCATTGACAGTGTTCAGCCATTAATTTTTATTCTTTTCAATTTTTCATCTTTGTGCATTTTCTCTTTTTATTCCAGACTTTGTGTACAAGGTAAAAGTAAAAGTAAAAGGAATACTTTGTAATGTGATTTGATTCTACGGAAAATCTTCATGCTTTTATTTCAAATTCAAATCAAAGCCAAAGAATCAAAGGTCAAACTCTTGCCTTTAAAAATGCACTCATGATATTGTAAAATGTTAGTAAACTTTATGGTGCTGAAGCATGTAATGCCTTATTTGAACAAACGTTGATTGAGGAGACAAGAAAAGGAAGAAGGGTAGACATTGTGAAAGTACACCGGTATATGTATTTCTGAACTGGCGGCTCAAAACCACAAATAAGTCTAGAATCTGACCAATGAGGAAATGGGTAAAACAGGGGTTGATATAACATGACGTTTAAGCGGGTTCTACTGGAGAAACTACAAGTATAGGCCTAGAGCTGAAAATATACAACTCAAAATATACATCTAAAATTATTCAACTCCATATCTACCATTTGAAAGATATTCAAAGGTGTAGATTGTCGTAAAACGCATTTGTTCAAGGTTGCTTTTCAGTAGATTTACTTCATAAATTGTAAGTTGTTCCATTGTTGTGTGTTTTCATGTTCACACATATCCTCTCCATTACACCCTGAGCACATTTTGAAATGTGGATAGTGCATTACAAAACCTTTATGCCATTACAGTATTATTAAAGATAAAGTTGAGTTCTGGTCATGAGATTGAATTGTGAAAGAAACTCTCAAAGCAATTGGGAAATGTTGATTATATGGCACATAATAATTTGGTGTATGCTGTAAGGTAACAAGGTGCAATTGTTGATTTCAAAATTAATTTTTCATTTCCAATTCTTTCATGTTGTCATTTTTAGTGTATTTTCTAATACCGGAGATTCTAAGCTTTCGAGTGAAATATTACAGTTATGTTTTTATGTGAGCTAGTAGTATTTTTACAAGGTGCAATTGTTGTTTTCAGAGTTATTGTTATAAGCCTGTGGCATTGTGTTTGATGTTAAAATACATTTAAATATGTTAACTATATGTCGCTCTCTTTTCGTTGATATTAATACTGTATTACTTGTGGTTAATAGAGAATGGGAGAAAGTGAAAGCCAGTGAGAGAGAGAGAGGGAGAGAGAGACAAAGAGAGAGAAAAGGGGAGAAAGAGAGATCATCTCTAAATAGATTTAGGGGGGGGGGGAGAGGTTGAGGGAGAGAGACGAAGGGGAGAGAGGGAGAGGGAAGCAATGGAGGTGAGCGAGAGATCTTGAAGAAATACTGAGGGGGAGAAAAAGACATTAAAGGGGAAGTTCACCCTGAAGATTACTTGAGTTTAAAAAATGCAGAAAAAAATAAAGAAAAATATTGGCGAAGGTTTGATGAAAATCGGTCAAATAATAAAAGAGTTATGAGTATTTAAAGTTTTGGATTCGTGACGTCACTTGCGAGCAGCTGCCCATTGGTCATGTAATAAATATTCCATATATTCGCATTTTTTTTTACGTTCCACGATAAATTAATATTGTTTCTTTTCAGAATCTAGTATTGAATAACATTTCTGACAATATATCAAATGTACAGACGAAAATATTCTAAATTTTCTGAGAAAACTGTATTTTATGGAATATTTATCACATTACATAATAGAGGAGCTGCTCGCATGTGACGTCACAAAATCAAAACTTCAAAAGTCCATAACTCCGTTATTCTTTAACGGATTTTGTCCAAACTTTCGCCAATATTTTTCTTTATTTTTTCTGCATTTTTTAAACTCAAGTAATCTTCGGGGTGAACTTCCCCTTTAAGGGAGAGAGAAATTGAGGGGGAAGGTAGAGAGATCAGGAGAGAGAAAGACATAGAAGAGATTGAAAGATAGAGTAATAGAGATGAAGGATGGAGGAGACAAAGAGAGTGAACATGAATATCATTACTATTATCATCTTTATCATTATGATTGTCACTATTAAGACCAGTCAAGTATCACTATCGTGTCATGATCATGCAATGTACGTGTACATCATCATCATCATCACCATCAATAAACTCTGTTATCAAACTGTTATCTTCATAACATCTTTATCACCACCCGTATCCCCATTATAGTAATCATCATTATATTCCTCATCCTTATCATTATTCAAATCTTCATCACTATGATGATCATTAACATCATCATAATGGTCCACATGATTTTTCTCATATAATTCAAGCATCAAAATTGATACACACATCTGTAATAAAAAAATTTAAGAGGTGAGGAAAGTTTCATATAAATACAATTTTATTATTAAATTCCTTAGGATGCAGTTGTTATTCAATACAGTGTCCATAAATGTGCTTTAAGCGGAAGTCCACACTGATACCAAGATGGCTTTTGTGAAAAAAATTAAAAATGATAGAAAAAAATTATAATAAAATATACAGATTCATGAAGACAGATGGATGAAATCTTATAAAGGATAAAGAAAGTTAGGATTTTTTACAGTTCTAACTTAATGATCATACAAAAACTACATGCCAAATAAAAGGACGTCATAAAATACGTTGCAAAAACAAACTCATGGATTTTCATCCACCCAGGGGCGTCGCTAGAGCGTGGGTGGGGTGTAGTCGGCAAATGCCCCACCTCTGTCGGCAAATTTAAAAGGAGGGTGAAAAAAGGGAGAGGGAAGAGGAAAGGGAAAAGGAGAAAAGAGAAAGAAGAAAAAAGAAAAGAACAGGAAACGGAAAAGAAAACAACAGAAAGAAAAGAAAAGGATAAGGTAAAGAAAGAAAAAGAAGGGAAAACTAGCCAATTTTTTTGCTCGCTCGCTCGCGAAACCATTGGAAAATTAATATTCGGGCAAAAGGTGTCCCCCTTCGGCAATAGGCTGCAGCCCCCCCCCCCCCGAATATTTCAAAGTTCCGATATTCGGGTAACCACCACTTCATATTTGGGCAGCGAAGGAGCCAGAATATCCACATATTTGAGCAGCGAGGTTCCCAGACAATTATGTAACTTATGTATGTAACTTCTGTACATTTTCTCTACTAAACGTTTCTCTACAAAATTTAGAAATTGAAAAGTTGATATTCAGTCAAAAAGTGCAAGCCCCCTCCTTGCAAAAATGACCCTTTATGATCAAGATCTCTACATCTGTGATTTTTCTTTTATTGTTATTTGTGGGGGGAGATTAGGGTGCAGCATTTTTGTCGGCAAATTCGGGTTTCACCCCCCCCCCCCCCCATTCAAAATGTTCTAGTGACGCCCCTGCATCCATCAAATATAAACGCAACACTTACTCAACCAAAAAAGTAAGTTCCTCCCCGACAATTTTTATTATATCTCAATAAATATTTGATGAATCTTCTTACCCACATTTTGATTGGTAATTTGTAAAAAAAAATAAATTATCGTTTTTATTGCAGTCGGTACGACAAAAAAATTGCACTTTGCGTTTCCTAATGGAATGCAGGATGTACATTGTATATTCTATTCACTTCTTTTGTTCATGTACAGGCTCATAACTTGCGATTCAAATACATGAAACTGCAGTGAAAAATTGAGATTTTTAAAATCACAAATTATCCGTCTTTGCATGAAGAAAAAAATGAAAAGAATTGAAATGAGTATACACATGTAAACCCTGCATTATTATATTAATTGTAAAACGAAAAGTGCACTGTTTTCCTTGTACCGACTGCAATATAAACCATAATTTCATTATGAAAACATAAGCAATCGTTAGCAAATAACCAATGAAAATGTGGGAAAGAAAATTCTGCATAATATGCTTTTTGAATAAACGAATTTCATCTAATATTTCTCGAGTTATATTTAAAAAGTATCACGAGAACTAACTTTTTTAGTTGACTAAAGTAACAAGTAAAACGCATGCCGATAATAACCCACGTGATATTGAGCTCCATGATTGCAATACTTTTAATTAAAGAAAAGAGAACGAATTAAGCATTTACCTGTCATTGTAAACACAATATGACCAGATCATAAATACGTTCAGTCTTATATAATACTTTCTCTGTGTAGAAGTCGATCGATATTAAACTGTGACAATTTAGATAAAGGTTTTCGTTTATTAATTTTACATACCGGTACAGTACTATTGCATATACAGAATAGATCATCACTCAAAATTATGCTGTCATTCAATTTGAACATTTCTTGCCAAGAAATTTTGCATAGCGTACAAAGTCAAAATCATTCGGAGTTGATGTAGCAAAAGGTATCAGTTCAAGGCAGGCACTTTAGAATACTGACGAAAAAGGCAAAAAGTCCACATTGAAGCACCTTCGTCGAGTCTATGCCGAATGCTTGAGCGGCATGTATTTCTCAATGGTAACGCACCCATGTTCGCAGAGAGGTGTCGGGATGCTACCCACAGTACTCCATTCATCGAGAGCGGGATCATAGCAGAATAAATACGGTACGTTCACACTGGCGTCTAACTTGCTCCCTCCTGCGATATAGATCTTATCACCGACCACAGTCGCTCCGTACGAGTATAGGTACTTCCCATCGATCATCTTACTTTCTGTTAGACAAGAATAAAAAAGATTGGAAAGATCAAAAGCAGAAATAAATAAAACGATGCCTACATGTATTTCCTGTAATGAAGCGGTGTTTTACTTGTTCTGATATACCAACAGCAAATCCTTGACAGAATAGAGTTATTTTAGTAAGTTTGTATGACTTCAACCTAACACCCATGACCTGCATCGTCTGATAAACGGCTTTTAATCGTATAATTATTACACCTTTTGCACTACTTAGTCCCTTTGGCACTACATAATTGGATGCCTTTATCGGGCGGATCCAGGGACACCCAAAAGGGGTGACAAAATTTATAACAAGCAACAACAACAACCAAAAATAGGGGGAGGAAGGGGGGGGGGGCATCAAGCAAATCAAACACAATTTGACTTTTCGTTTCATCCTTTAAATCTCTGACGCCCCTTTCGAGGATCCGAAAGGGGGGGGGGGTGCGCCGGTTTTGCTTACTATTAAAAATGCTATCATTTCATACTTTGCTTCTCTATAGGGGGAGGCGAAGCACAATCGCCCCCGGATCCGCCTGTGCCTTAACGTAGTTTTCAAATACCTCTCAGTTTTTCCCCCGTAAGAGGATTGACGACCACCACGTAGTTATCGTATCCCCTGAAGACTAGATAGTAGACGTAGTCATTGACCACCACTGCGTTCTCGATTCCGTCTCCTTGAACGCGAGGGAAACTGAACATCTGTATCCACTTATCCTCTTCCGGGTCATAACAGTGCATGATGTCTGGGTCACGGAAAAAGTAACCGTTCACATAGAGTTTACCTGTTATTAAGAAAAAGGGTATATATGTTTGTTTAATCAATCTGTATGTTGTCAAAAGATCTTGTTAACATCCAGGATTTTGTAAAAGGAAGGGGGCACAGATCTCAGAATATTTTATGTCAGGCACAAAAAAAAAAAGTTAAGGTTCTAAAAGGGGCACAATCTACAAAAAATGTGGGCACAATGTAGACATTTCTGTCAAAGAGGGGGGGGGGGTACAGACCGGAAGTGACGTGACCCCCCCCCCCCCCCTAAATCCGGCACTGATCAAGTCCATGGTTCCTTCCCGGAAGCATGACACGCATGATACAAATATCGTGGTATTTATGTGCATGTTAACAAACATATTGATTTGTGCATGTGAAAGAGTTCTTGAAGTCAACTTCAATGTCCTATTTATGTGTGCAGTGCAACTTCAACTGTTAAAATAATATATTCTGGGGATGACCTTTAACGTAAACAGCCAAATGACGTGACTCGGGATGGAAATCTGGGTCAGTGTATAAAAGAGGTCGGGGCGAGTCTACCACCAGACTAACTCTCATCCTCTTTTATGTTCATTTTCATAAGAGCCCCCCCCCCCCCCTGATAAAAATATATTTTGGTACCTTGAAAGTTAGAAAGTCTCTATGGTTCTCAGCGTTTCAAAATGATTGATTATGCCTACTACTAAAATTTTGTTATGGAGCGAAAGAGAGAGACAGGGAGAAAGAGGAGGGGGGGGGGGAGGGAGAGCGTGAACAGATAGAAAATACAGAAATAGAGAGAGAAAGAAAAAGTAAAAGGGAGAGGGAGGGATAGGGTGGAAGAGGCAAGGGGGAGAAAAGAGTACGTGGGGTAGGAGACAGCAAATAGATACATTTCGGCACGTTGGGCATAAAAACACTTGCCTTCATGAGATGAGAGGACAGGCTTCTCTAAGTAGCTTCCTTTAATCCGAGTGATGACAGTCCATGTATTCTTGGATGGATCATACCTCTCCACATCGTTGAAGCGTCTCGCCCAGCCCATCTTGCCTCCCACCACATAGATGAAACCGTCGACGACCGCGGCGCCGTGCGAGAAGCGTGGCGTGTTCAGGCTGGCGACCTGCGACCAGCGGTTGGTGATGGAATCGTAACGCCATACGTCCGGCAGGGTTTCAGACATACGATCACCGTGATCAGCCTGTTGGAGTTTGAAGTATTTAAAGGTTGATGAAATGAGAATGAAGAGTAAGAAGAACGACCTTTCAATGCACTGATAATCAAATCACTTCATTTTCATATAACAATTGAATGTCGTCTACTCGTCTTGTATATTCCACTGTTCTTATTTAACTACGATGAATATGATGCGTAGGCATATGATTAATAAACGTGAATCTGAACTGGCATAGCTACAGAGAGCACATGCTCCCCTCCCCCACTCTAAAGGCAGAAAATGTTAAAAAGGAATAGAAAGGCAGAGAGAGAGAGAGAGAAAGAGAGAGAGGGGGAGAGAGGGGGAGGGAGAGGGGAAAAGAAGGTGAAAACGACGACCGTAACCCACACAAAGTACCCACCCCTGGTCATTGGCCTTAATTGTTAATTAATACTTCATCCACCTAATACGACCGATGACCCCCCCCCCCCTCCTCCCCTTCTCAATGATCCAGTGCCCCCTCAATATTGTTGGGCCCGCCACGCAACGCCACTGACTACATTAGTGCATCATTCGAATGCATTCATACCTGTCCTGCAATGATGTAGATATCGTTGTCGAGAGCCACGGCAGCAAACCTCCGATTCTTTCCTGGAAACGGTGCAAGGGCATGCCAGGAGGAATCCTTGGGATTGTAGCACCAGACATCCCGTACCCACTTCTGCCGGTCGTCGAAACCGCCTACGGTGACCAGGACTTCGGTGGTCATTGAGTACCGTAACTTGAGTCTGGGATCGTCGATATGGTGGCAGCTAGCACCTCGCTCACGGAGTAGCTGACTCTCACCAATGAGAGCCTGGCAAGCAGCATCTTCCTGTGATGATTCACAATTGATGAACAGTTAAGCCTGAAATAAACATTTTGTTACAATTATTAGAGGTACACACATTCATGACATTGTGGTGATTGGATTTGCGGAAGCTCTTCGAAATTTCAAATGTTGCAAATTGTCAGTGTACTTTCGGGAATCGAACATTTCCAAAAATTATCAATTAGGTACATGAATATATTGAAATGAGGATTTTGAAGTTGCAATGGTGCATGATACGGTACAGAAGAAATTAAGAGAATCTATCATGAAATAAGAAAACGGTTTCTTTATGACCGTTGGACGAGAGGCGTCATTACGACAGCGTATAACCTACGCTAAACAAGCCTATGAATGCAGTGCTCCGGTAATACAAAACAATGTTTGCACTGTTCATCTTCAGTTCATTTTTTGAACGATGTCACTCTCGCATGGTGCTTCAAAGTCAGAGTCAGTCGCTGACGCATCCCTACGTCAAAATAATGACGCTTCGTGTTCAACGGGCATTGATCACGAGTTACCTGTAAGATTGGATTATGTTTGACATACTCTTCGACGTACTCTGGTTCAATCAATGGTAATCGGACGTGTCGAAGAACCTTGGGCATCGCTTTCAGTCTTCCTTCGACGTCGTGTTTGAGCCACTGCATGACTGCCTCGAAGACAAGTTCTTCGTTCTTCACAGAAAGACGATCGTCGACGATGAATGATGCGAGTTGGTCAGCCGTCATGAGTGGGAACTCGTCGTTCAGCATGATATCCTTGAAGTATGTCAGAATGAAGAGAAAGGCGTGGTCAAAGAGTTGATCGCAGCTGTACAGTTTGGCAAAGTTGATGATTCCAAGGCAGTTTTGGACATCGAGTTGGTCTCTCAAGAACTGACTGCAGGCTTTAACTGCTGGGACAAGCTGCAGGAAGCTAGCCATCTCCAGCATCTCCTGTGCGTTTTCTTCATTGATTGCGAGACGGCAAGTATAAATGAAGTCCAGAAGGATGCCGAAGATATCACTTTGGATGCACTTCAGCTCAACTTGCTCCTCGCGTATTTCTCTCATGCCCGATGTGAACATCGCTCTGAAGTAAGGGCTAACTGCCACCATAACCGCCCGATGACAGGGAAACGCCACTTCCTCAACGGTCAGCACAAGATCTGTAAATCTCTTGCACTTGCGATGTTCGTTCAATACATGGAGAACCTCCAGTGGATAGTTATGTTCATGGAAGCTGCACTCTGTCCCACTAGACGACACATCATCTTCACCTGAAGATAGAATAGACGACGGGACAGCACTCAACGAAGACGTCTCACTTCCTGCGTCAAGACAGTACTGTCCAACAAGATAATCACTACAGGCCAACTCAACCGATTTGTTCAAAAATGCGGACTGACCAAAACTCAGTGAAAGCATCTCCTGCGCATTCTGGAAGCCAATTCCCATTTTGGAAGTATACACAAAATCTATAATCTGCTTGACGTAGTCCGCTCGGATGTGATCAACGACAAGTTTATTGCTTCTCTTCCTGAGCTTTATGTGTTGCGATTCGAGAAGGTTCATGATTAGAGGACTCCCAGCCGCAATGATGGCTCGGTGACAGAGAAACTTTTGGTCACCCGAAAGGACTTTCAGGTCGGTCATATCGCCAGCGAGGCGCATGTCATTGAGAATGGACATTAGTTCCAATGCGTGGTGAGGATGGTTGGTAAGACATCGCCTAGAGGAACCACTCGTGTGACTAGCATCTGAATTGTCCCAGTTGCCTGAGAGGAAAAAAAATGGAAGTAAACGTAAATCGAAGTGTCACTAAATTTATTCCTTATTTCAAACTGACAAGGAATGACTGATATGAAGTTATTTTCAAACAAATATCAATGACAATGCTTCTGATATTTACATTTGAAACGCGTCAGTTTATAAAAGTCTCATGCAATTTTCCGATTTCGAAGAGATTTTGTAACTTTTTGTATTGCGTTGTTTACTGAAGGTGGGATTCTGAACATGATTTTTTTTTAAAGTCAAACAAGTTATCTTTAGACGGCTTCTCACCTCCTGGTAATTTTCTCAATGTGAATTTCTCGAAGTTCAAACCTACCTCCTCCACTCTCTACAGAAACACTCCGGCGAAACCCTGACTTCGGCTTTGCACCTCCTGCTGGGGTAGCTTCTGCAAACGAGTGGCTCTCGGCGGATTCATTCATCCGCACTTTGCTCATCGCTAACGACACTTCCCCGCTTATGTCCGATTTGTCGTCGGTAGTAATCCCCGAGACAAGGATGCTGGGAACCTCACTTCGGTCGTATCGTGGCTCATGCCAGTAGGGTTGGAGAGGGTTGGAGAAGTCCTGGCTCTCGTTGGAGGTTTGGGAGAAGAGATGGAGCGACGATTCTCCTTCCTCCTCCAGGAGCAATGCCATTTGCTCCATCCGCATCATGTCCATCTCAAAGTCACTGATTGGAGGAGGACAAGGAGCCGTGTCCGGCTCAAGCTTCGCCTCGGCCATTATTGTTAGATCTTTCCAATAGTACAAGTATCACAAACAATAATCACCTGTCCGATTCACCAAGCTCTTGATTTTTTTCTCTTTGAAACAGCTTTCTAATAGGATTAGTAAGTTTTATCTCTTGAAGAATATAATGTGCTGGCTCAATTATACCGTTGACTGGACCTGAGGGAACAAAGAGAGCAAAGATTTATTTTAAAAATCTTGATAGCATATTATGCATAAATGATTTTTGTTCAAATGTAAAGATTTCAGAGATTCATAATTTTACCAAGCGACATTTACATTCTTTGTTAGGTTTAACAGGTCTATGTTTATTATTTTTAGGGTGTTTTTACGTTGCGTCCGACAGATAGATTTCCGGCCTGGGTTTTAGCTTATGATACTTAAAGGGAAATCCGACCTTGGTAATAAGATGATTTGTGTGAAAGCAGAAAAATAAGAAAAACAGGATGGTGAAAGTTGAAAGAAATCGGACAAGGACTAAGACAGTTATGGATGTTTGAAAAATGAGATCACTACATCTATGCGAATCTCAAATTGGCAGTTTGGTGAGTCAATTGTGACATTTTTGTGGACAACTCTCCCATTTGTCATACACAAAAATATCATTAATTTGCGGTTTTCTTCTGGGCGCTTTTACCCTCGGGGCAGTACTCAAAATATATTGGAGATAGCATATTGTTATAGGTCCTCATGAACGAAAAGATCCTACTGAGTAATGCATTTTGAAAAAAGGTGACATTTTAGTCATTTTGTGTGTTAGAGCGAATGGGGGAGTTGTCCACAGCTACATCACAGTGACATTACCTATTCGGCCAATTTGAAATTCCCATATGCATAGTGATTACAACTTTCAAAAATTCATAACTTTCTTATTGTTTGTCCGATTTCGTTCAAACTTTCACCAATCTGCTTCTCTGATTTTTCCTCTTTCTTTCAAAGCGACTTGCTATTAAGGTTGGATTTCCCTTTTTAATGAGCTTAATCAATATGACCATCTTGTTAAAGCACTGTGCTATCACGCCCTCTCATGATGATTATGAAATGCTTTCACTGTTGTGGAGTCAGTCGACTCTACATCATGTCCAATGTAATGTTATGCTGTCATTAATAGTTATCATTTAGTGATTGTTCTTTACATAACTATTTTAAGACTCTGATAAGATATACGGCATTGTATGCAAATATGTGCTTACACGTTTGTTGTCTAAAGTAAACACCTTCATTTGAAATATGCCTACTTCATCATGTTCATACGGAGAAGACCTTATATCCCCAACCTCGACTCCCGCCAAATCGCTTTTGAACACTTAGCCGATTCGGAAATTAATATGCTAATCTAAATGTAGATTTAGGTCATTCCATGAAGTTGGGTCGATTATTTTGGTGATATATCAGAAGTGAGAAACTATGTCTCCTATCAATAACAATGTTTGCTTAAATTTAGTTGAGCATAAAATGCATAGTCACCTACGCTTCATGGTGAAGCAATGTGGTAGACCCAAAATATATTGTAATGTCTTATAATTGTTATGTCCATCTTACGCTGGTAAAAAAAGAAGAAATGCTTATTAAGCAAAGCTTGAAAGAATACCGACTGAAACAGGAATGATTCTGGCAGGGTACTACTATACATGTTTACTGCATAAAAGTCTCCAACAGATGATTTTTATCTTCAATTTGTAACAGAAGATCTCCTAGCAGCGTTACATGGACATCGTCACATTTTCTTGCCCCATTCTGATGGAACGACCCATTTGCATGTGACTCGTGTACCCCAGATTTCAGCCACGATTGACCTGTTCAAACACGAAACGTGTAGGTCAGTTTCTAACGTCATCTACAATTCATATCGTGTTATAATGATAATTAATGATAATTATATTGATAATTTTGTTTACCCAGTAAAGCCTCATCAGCTTCAATATTGTTCTTCCTTATGGCCCTGCATGCAATCATTATTACCCCAGCAATTGCCAGGTAACCATTTACACCTGGGTGGAGAGGGACAAATGTTGGTAAAACACCTTGTCCAAGGATGTAAGCACCCAGCGAGGATCAAACCCAGGACCTGTCGTATGAGGGTCAAAAGCCTTCACCAATGCAGTCTTCACCATGTTCACAATGTTCTTAATCACGATTCCGTTTACCTGTAGATCGTTTCTCTAAAGTCGATTAATGTATTGGGCTTATTTTGACTTTCACCCGAAGGAACAGTCCCCTCTCTAACTATGCCATTATTTTTTATGTCCATGCGATATCATATCAAATCTGACATCGTGTATATAAATATATATATATATATAATATATATATATATATATATATATATATATATATATATATATGTGTGTACATTTCCTTCGGGTGAAAAATGAAGCATTCCATATGATATCTCCTAGATTACACAAGGGGTACAGAGAAATCTTCAGTCGGTGCCAAGAGTTATATCTTGTTCATATATATACATGTATATATATATATATATATATATATATATATATATATATATATATATTAACACAAATATCACTGTTAGGTTCGAAGACTGCGCAAACTGCTTCCTTTGGATGGCCATAAAAAAAATCCACACAATTTTTGCAAGGGGTGCAAGGTACTTTCCGCCCCTGTCTATCAATTTCTGGATACGCCACTAACAGAGGCGTCGGAACGTCGGGCTCGGATAATGGATGGGGGGGAAGGATCTTTTGTCTGGCGGAAAAAAAGGTGCCGCTCCCCCACCATGCATCTCCGAGCTCGAAGTTCCGACGCCTAACTAAATCTGCTCTTGAAACGAATCACTATTATCCTTATATGAACAGGTAATATCTCATTTTATAATTCAAACTATTGTTTGGAGGGTAATTTTTCAAAAGTCATGATTCACAGCATTAAGATGGAGCCATAAAAACACTCAAGGCGCAGACTCCCTAATGATGTAAACATTTAAACATCTGCTGAAGTAGGGAAACGATGACGGGCATGATTGATGTTAGACTGTCAATTCAAAAAAGAAAGGAAGGGAGCGAGTTCCACAAGCGAGGGGCAACGGACATGATGGATGGAAAGTCTCGGTCTTCACAGGCATCAAAAGTATGAACATACCCTCTGCCTCACGTGATATGCGTATGACGCATCCCATATGATATCTCCTAGATTACACAAGGGGTCCATGCTTACACGGAAATCTTCAGTCGGTGCCAAGAGTTATATCTTATTCCGCATGAACATCTTGAGTACTGCACGTAGCTCCTCAAGTTGCTACGGGACAAGAATTTGCGGAATGCAAGCACGACGATTGCACATTAGATGATACATTCGTGCGAAGCACAGGGCCCTGTTTCATAAAACTTGTTATCAATAACAACTGCCAAAATTCTATAACAAATTTGCTCTCAGCCAACCAGATGCAAGGATTTCAATCGCTTTTAACAGTGATTGTGACCTTTTATTGATAACAAGTTTTATGAAACAGGGCCCAGGATGGCGAACTTGGAAAATAAGGTTCCACAACACATTCTTAGGCCACAATCGCTCCGCCGTCAATTTCCTGCATGAACAGAATTAATAAATTCAAGCTAGGACCAAACACTAACCCTTAAACGTACGGGCAGATCCAGCCCCACCCCCCCCCCCCCCCCCCCCGCGAGGAAAAGAAAGAGAGGAGAATTTTCGAGTAAAAAGACACCCAAAACGCTGATGACCTATTTTTACTTTTTTTTTTCTTTTGGCTAGTCATTTCCCCCCCCCCCCCGAATATTGGGCCCCCTCCTTCACAAAATCATGGATCCACCCCTGCCTAAACGTATAACCCTAAAACTAACCTAAAACCCTATTACAACCCTGACTCCAACCATATATCTTTGATGAAGTAAAGCCCGGAGCAAAATGTCGCCGGAGCGAATGTCGGGTCACCGAAAATAAGCATCGCGATAGATAAGTCGAAAATAATAAAGACAAAGCGCAAACAAACTATTTACTTTCGTGCATCATTCACGATAGCGTATATCAAACTCATCACACCTTCGTCAGTCCCATAACAAAACATTAACAGCGACAGTTCGCTGTTATTTTGAAGAAAAAAAGTTTATTGACCTATTGAATTTGATTTATAACATTGCATTGTTAAAGCGGAAGAAGTTCGTCTAAGTTGTTTTTTTTTTTCGTAATTTATATTCGAATTTCAAGATATTGAGGTATCCCAAAGGGAGCCCCCTGTCTGCATCCAAGAGACATAGAAAACTTGTTTCCGAGAAACCTTCGGACAAACACGAGCAGGTTTATCAAGACGGTGCCAATTTACAACGGGCAGGATTCGTTAACCTGGCATGATACTATGTATACATCTGTTTAAAAATAACATTGATAATAAGTACAACAAAAATATAATGGAAAAATTTAAGAGAGAAGTCAAACAAAACTCATAATATAATGAAATTGTGTTGGTGATAACAACACGTATCAACAACAACAACATTGTCTGTTATGGTTATACTCTTTGCATACCAGGAAACGAAATGCAATGAAATAGAATAAGATAAATTTGAATATACAGAAGAAAAACAGTTAACATTTCAATACCTTAATATTTCTTCGTGCCCCCTCCTATTCCCCCTTAGCTGATTAGAATTGCCAACCGAACGGTGACCCAATTTCTATGACAATTACATTGTCGGCTACAGCCCACGAGACCGAAAGCCCCATAGACCGACAATGTCAGTCTCGTGGGCCTCTAGATAATTATCGTGATGGCTCACTAGACCGACCGCCCGCGCGACCGACACATTGCTGCGATTTCTCTGTGTTGTAATCAAGTTGATTTCTCACTTTGGTACCAAAGATGCATAGAATGCCCCCCCCCCCAAAAAAAAAAAAAAAAAAAAAAAAAATTAGTTGAAGTAGTAGTAGTAGTAGTAGTAGTAGTAGTAGTAGTAGTAGTAGTAGAAATAATAATCATAATAACAGTAATAGTTATTATGAAAACAATAATGATAATAATAGCAATAACAACAACAACAACAAACCAGCAACAACAACAGCAACAACAATAATAATGATTATAATAATGATGATGATGATGATGATAATAACAATAATACTAATTATGAAAAAATAATAAGGTGACAACGCAAAGGATCCTTTTCTGGATATTTCATGTTTACAAAATGACAAAACCTATCTGAAGTTCTGCATCACATGGTAAAATGTGTTGATGCCAAGTTATACTAAGTTTCATTGATAATGAATTGAAATTATATAATAGTTTGTTACAGGTAGACCTTATAACCATGGGAAATCACATTCGCCAAGTCGAGGTAATTTATTAAAACAAATGAGTACAGTGTACAATACAATACCAAACCAATCAACTTGCAATACAACGCATGATCATAAGAACGAAACGTTCACTATGTATGTTACCTTTGCAACTTGAAATCTTACTGGCTTATATTCATCCAAGCGCATGACGGGTTGTACTTGCGAGAATCGAAGAACGTTTATAATGATGTCTTCTTCCTTCAGCACTGGAATGAATATAAAAGTCACCAGGGTAATATAACTTTCTGCATGATCTTCTATCTATAACTTGCGGAAAGCTAGCTGTCGAAGACAGGAATTATCATCAATCCTCATCTGAGGGATGCATAGCATTGCCGCACATGCCATTCCTTAGGTGCTGTCGTAGTTAGATTGCGACATCGCGAAACAATAATAGTTATGTCACAGGCTATTGGAACTCACTCAAACGTGTACGCCTTTACATGTTGATTATTTGTACTCACAATATAAAAGTTATACTGGTAACGAGGAGAATAACCCTAGGAGAGAGTTCATCCATCTCATGTAAGAGGCGACATCTAACCAGACGAGATGCGTAGGAATGATGTTGTTATGACTCGTGACAGTTGCCAATTTGATGCCTAGTTGCGATGGGCTAAGGATTATTACTGATCAAGAAATATTTTAATTTGTAGCCCAGCTTTTAATGATTGAGACATGTTCAGATTTATTTAGGCTCTCCCTTTGTTTATTTCATATGTCATTTGTACATTATTTTTAAATGATGGAAACAGTTCCATATCTTACACAAATAAAATTTCTCACTACTCATTCATGCGATGCAGTAAATTAGCAACACATTGGCATCCAGGGAGATCATCATCATATTTCAACGTCAAGAATCTGGAGGGCCCATAACATCGACGTGAGCAAACAGCGTGCTCCATGCAGGGGAGTCCTGCTTCGTGTATGATCTGCATGCAGACAGCCAAAGGGCGTTAACTCTATGTGAAATGACATTAGTTAAGGCCCTTCTGGTTCTCATCAGACGAGGAGGAATGGAGAGAGAGAGAGAGAGAGAGAGAGAGAGAGAGAGAGAGAGGGAGAGGGGTGGAATATACGGAGAAGATAGGGAGAAGGGGAGTAAATTATATAGATAAAGAAAAGAGATGGGTTTTAGAGCAGTGTAGAGAAAGAGAGAGAGAGAGAGAAAGAGGGTGGAATATACGGAGAGGATATAGGGAGAAGGGGAGTAAATTATATAGATAAAGAAAGAGAGATGGGTTTTAGAGCAGTGTGGAGAAAGAGAGAGAGAGAGGGGGGGTGGAATATACGGAGAGGATAGAAAGAAGGGGAGTAAATTATATAGATAAAGAAAGAGAGATGGGTTTTAGAGCAGTGTGGAGAAAGAGAGAGAGAGGGGGGGGTGGAATATACGGAGAGGATAGAAAGAAGGGGAGTAAATTATATAGATAAAGAAAGAGAGATGGGTTTTAGAGCAGTGTGGAGAAAGAGAGAGAGGGGGGGGGGGGGTGTACTGTGTTGCATAAAGGGATGAAGAAGTTTAATCAATGAAGAAAGAAGCATGAAAGGGATGAGGCAATTTTATTCTGCATTCTCTGTTAAGGGGTCATTTGTAACAAGCCTATTTGTGCAGCTTTTCATAATACCGTCACTATCATTTATTATACTCATTTGTAATTGATTTTCGCAATGGGTTTTTTAACTGGAAAATTAGTAATTTGATTTGATTTAAGTAATATTGAACAAATATAGAGAGAGAGAAAGAGAGAGGGAGAGAGAGAGAGAGATAGGGGGGCAGAGAGGCTGTCATGGTTGTGTGAAATCGATTTCCCTTCTCATTGTCAATGTAATGCATTCAACAGATAAAATGGGAACAAACTATCATACCTCAGTCAGTCACACTGTCAAACCGATTCCAAAGCGACTCTAAACCGACCTAATCTTGTCCATTTGGGGGTAATGTCATTTTTGTTCGTCCTGCTGTTGGTCTGGGATAGGTCTTGTCCTAGTGACTAGGTTAACACGGTCCATAGAGTTGTCATCACCACAGATATAGGAAGCGCTATTCAATGTTGTTCAATGTGTGTAAATGAGACCACAAGCTATCTTGAAGTGACACTGCCAGTGCCAGCAAGGTATTCGTCCTGTCCCAGGCCCGGGAAGCTTCTACTGCGAGCCAGAAGGGCGTTAATGGTATGTAACTTCGGGGTAACTTGGTATCAGTTAACATGGTTAATGTCTTTCTGGCTCCCGAAAGACTGGCATGGGCAAGGGCTATATATCGATTTCATCTCTAACTGGAGGTGTCAATATATATTTTCAGGGTAGACGGCGTGTGGGTGTGTGATAGGGGTGGGGGAGCGCTGAATAAAGTGATATAGGGGTTCTAGGACACCTACCCCCTCGACAACCACCCCCGGATAACCACCCCTAGGATAACCACCCTCTAGGACAACTACCCCCTAGGACAACTACCCCCGGATAACCACCCCTAGGATAACCACCCTCTAGGACAACTACCCCCTGGGACAACTACCCCCTAGGGCAACCACCCTCTAGGACGACTACCCCCCCCCGGGACAATTACCCTCTAGGATGATTACCCCCCGACTAACTACCCCCTAGGGCAACCACCCTCTAGGACAACTACCCCCGGACAACTACCCCCAGACAACTACCCCCTAGGACACTTGTCCGGGGGGTAGTTATCCGGGGGTAGTTGTCCTAGAGGGTGGTTGTCCTAGGGGGTAGTTGTCTAGGGGGTAGTTGTCCGGGGGGTAGTTGTCCTAGAGGGTGCTTGCCCTAGGGGGTTGTTAGTCGGGGGGTAATCATCCTAGAGGGTGATTGTCCTAGGGGGTAGTCGTCCTAGGGGGTGGTTGCCCTAGGGGGTAGTTGTCCTAGAGGGTAGTTGTCCTAGAGGGTGGTTATCCTAGGGGTGGTAATCCGGGGGTGGTTGTCCAGGGGGTAGGTGTCCGGATACGGATATAGGATATCCCGACTCTAGGACGGAGGAGGGGGGGGGGGGAGGCGGAGGGTTCAAGGCAATTTCGGGGGGGGGGTCCATTTATTTAGAGTCACGCCCCTAGTTTTGGCGGTTAATGCATTACTTAGTTGTTAGATATTGCTTCTCAGAAAAATTCACGTATTGTTTTCGAATGTTTCGTTTGTATGAAAATAATGATAAGAAATTGCACAAAGACAGAAAATAGTCAAACAAGTAGTTTCCCCTTTCAGCTTCCCCTGCATAGATATGATAGTAGGGTTCTAGGACACCTACCCCCTGGACAACCACCCCCCGGATAACCACCCCCCGGATAACCACCCTCTAGGACAACTACCCCCTAGGACAACTACCTCCTAGGGCAACCACCCTCTAGGACGACTACCCCCCGGGACAATTACCCTCTAGGATGATTACCCCCCGACTAACTACCCCCTAGAGCAACCACCCTCTAGGACAACTACCCCCCGGACAACTACTCCCCAGACAACTACCCCGCAGACAACTACCCCCTAGGACAACCACCCCCCGGACAACTACCCCCCGGACAACTACCCTCTAGGACAACTACCCCCCTTCACAACTACCCCCAGACAACTACCCCCTAGGACACGTGTCCGGGGGGTAGTTATCCGGGGGTAGTTGTCCTAGAGGGTGGTTATCCTAGGGGTGGAAATCCGGGGGGTGGTTGTCCAGGGGGTAGGTGTCCAGATACGGATAGTAGTCCCCTCCACCTTCCCTCTCTCACTCTTTCCTCTCGCCCATCAAAACCCATCCGCACACCCACATAAATATACCCACATATCCACATGCACTCATGCACCTTTCCGCTCTCTCTCTCTCTCTCTCTTTCTAATTTTAGCTGTGTGGTGCTTGGTACACGGAGGTCCTAAATGAGTGTGTGGGTGAGCGAGTGTGGGTGTTAAAAAAAAAGTATATTTCTGGTGTGGAAGGCCATATGTATTATCCTGAAACGCTTTATATCTGTACTATTAAAGGTATTATTCAATCTTATTTCTTACTTTCCTAGCAATTTTTTTTTTCAATTTTTACTTTCCTAGCAATTTTTTTTTTCAATTTTTCAAAGACTTTGTTAAAATGTTATAAATTATCTTTAAAAGACCATTTAACTTCTAAAAAATATGGTTTCATATTGTATTTGTATTTCTTATTTATTATGAAACTTCAATGACAGGAGTGTCGATCCGTTTTCGGATGGGGGGGGGGGGCAAGACATGCCTCTTAATTACCAGCTTCTACACGGTTACAAGTCATGAAGCAAGGAAAAAATGATTTTATTTTACAACTCCGGATTTATAAACGATATATTTGGCCCCAATATTTTCTTGGGGCAACTGCCCCTGCCCCCCCCCGCCAGGATCGACGCCCCCGTCCTTTGACATTGTACGTCAATATATCTTTTTACAGTGAAATACATTTATAAATATAAAGGACGATAACAATTATAAATCGAGGCTTTAACTCTAAATAAGCTATGTCTTGTTCGCCCACGTCAATCTCACTATTAAAGGTTCGTACAAGGTTGTGCCATACACGGCAACCCATTTGTTTTACACATGCCCTCTCCACGGGTGAATTTACTTCTTAGCCCAGGATGTAAATTATTTTTCACCCTTATTTGTTCAGTATTAAAAGAGGTAAAAACTTTTTTTCGATTGCGTTTTTACTTGCGCTAATAGAACCTGTGAAGGCAATTAGCCCATATATACGTCATTTATTAAAAACATTGTTAAGCCCACACGAGGAGTCATTTTGGTTGCCTCAGTATACCTGCGCTAATCAAGCCTGTGAAATCAATTAACCCATAAGCCAGTCAATAGAAGTATTGTTTTCGCTGTTCATTCTACAATTACTTTTGAAATGATATCACCCTTTCATGACGAGCAAATGAACCTACAAGTCACTGACGCGGTAGTGACGTCAACAAATGACGCATTGTATGAGCCGGGCTTTTGTACGATGTCACTCTTACATGGCGCCCCAAAGACCCTACAGGTTACTGACGCAGTCCTATAAAATCAATGACGCCTCGTATATCTTGCTATCAATAACTTGAAATTAAAGAAAACTGATGAAAAACTTTTTCATGGCTTATCAAAAAGGGTTTTTATTCTTTAAATTTTGACCATCACCTTAACTTGTGACTGGACATGATTGAAAAACAAACTAATACCATCTGTCCAGTTAACTTCCGATATTAATTCCGGTTAGCGTTGGCCAATGAAAACAGATAGCTTGTTTACTACATTTAGACATATAGGCGTATGGTCCCAATTTCCATGGGAGGGAAGGGAGTTGACGTGTCTTGCTTGAATATCATCTTTCTAGTGTCTAAGTTTTGTGAGCGAACAGAGCGAGCAAAAAAAAAAAATTCAATAAGGTGACAATGTTATTAGCCCCGCCGCCTCTTCTGCATTTGCATAAAGTAAATACCATAAGTATAATAGAGCTTTTTGTATGACCTGGAAAACAAAACCAATTTGTCCTTTTGAACCTTGCATCTCAAAACACTATTGATCACATGACCAAAGTCTGATCTAAGTACGTCAACGTTGTCTCTCACTTGGGTTAGACCACGTTAAATCACTATTCAGACAGTTTGTGGCAATTTTTCTAAATGTCGGTGGGGGAGTGGGGGGGGGGGGGGAAGGAACGACCCCTTCAGTATCTTCCAGTGAGACCAAGGCATCCTATGTACCCTATTGAAAATCTTATTATCTAGCTCTTGTAAGGACACAATGATCTTTGTGCCTGTACTAAACCTATAGTTTACAAATCTTATACAGGACTATCATGACTGTTATGTGTCATAATGTCGTTTGTACATGTATTATGAGAGAGCGCGTGACAACCGAGCGAGAAGGATTTGAAATTGTGAAACTTTGCTCTAAAGAACACTGCAGAGCGTAGAAATGCAGGATGATGTAATAGCTAGGCCAAGTAAAATTGAATCATAGATTCCTGTCCGGATTTTTCAATAAAGGACGAGGAGGAGGTTCCATGTTATTTGATATTTCATATTTTCCCCAGCACATTCAAAAGCTCTAGGGTCAATTTCAACACCAACTCTTTGAAATGAAATTAAATATATCGATGAGCTACAAAGGCTACAAACAAGTTAAAAATGCACTATATGATTTTTGTTATTCTAATTGTCTAAAGGTTTCATTAGGTTCTTTATTTCATGTCTTATAAAACATATCAAATAAAAAAAAAATTGAGGCGGGCTGAAAATAGGTAGGAGGAGGGGACAAGAAAGTTACCCTGGATACATCATATTATACATATTACATTAGTACAATGTGAAAAAAATTACTGAATGAAAATAAGTGTTACATTGAATTGAATTCAACTGAATTGAAACTCATTTAGTATATATTTCCTTCTGCATTTTCTCAAAATTCCGGGAAAAGGACGTGTTCCCCCCCCCCCCCCGTATCCCTCGGGATTGCTGCCCTTGATTGTATCGTATATGAGAATGCATGGTTTGAACAAGCTAAAGTTCGTCGAAAAGCTTTGCACGCGGAAGAAACGGTGGTCATTAAAAATGTTGTCAGAATTGTGTTGCGCGGATACTAATCTTGTATCTCATCACTCATGACTGTGTGCGAAAAAAAAAAAAAAAAAAAAAAAACATGGTCTGTGGATTATCAAAAGCAAAGGTTACAAGAAACGATTTTTTTTGTAGAACAATGGATGAATATGCAACAACTCCACTCTATTATACTATTAATACATGGTTGGGAGTGCGTTAGTGCGATCTGGCAACACAAAGGTTTTTATCGTGGTGTACTAACACACGAGGCGTAGCCGAGTGTGTTAGACACCACGATAAAAACCTGCGTGTTGCTGGATCGCACTAACGCACGAACTCACAACCATGTATTAATAGTTTTATAAAACGGGTCTACAATTTTAGTGTTTTATTACAATCTTAGTGTTTGATCCGGATTAGCCGTGCGTTAGTCCCCTCGCCGTGCGTTATTATTTTTTTTTTGCACGGTCACGTGATGTTATTTGACCAATCAGGATGGCTACATTCTTGAACCCGTTTTATAATGCGCAATATGATACCCAAATAGTTGGCAAACATAAGTAATTATGAATGCTGGCATTATATACGTATACAACCATTTTTCGTTTGATCGCTCGCAGGGAAATGCGAGATTCTACGTTCAGGCCTGGATTTGGGGAAGCCACCCTTCTGGACGGGGGTGGTGGTGGGTGGGGGTGGGGTGGGCGTGGTCCCTTCTCTTACACCAGTGTGATCAGGACTTCCACAACTTTTCTTAAACCTTGGATCCGCTAGTGGGTATGGAAAACATCAGGGGAATGGAAAACATTTCCTAAATCGAAAGGCCTTTTCGCACGATGTTTCTCGGTTATCCAAATATACGAATAGATCCAAATATCAGTACCGTACAAACTAGAGGTTCGCACGCTGCGTGCGAACCCCCCCCCCTTAGGAAAAAAAGTTTTAAAAAGTTATTGTTGTGGTTGAAAATTAAAAGGAGAAGAGAGAAAGAAAAAACAGAAAAGAAAAGGGAAAGGAAAGGAAAGGAAAGGAAAATAAAACAGAAAGAAAAGAAGGAAAAGAAAAGGGAAGGGAAGAGAAGGAAAAACTGGCCAAATTTTTTCCTCGCTCACTTCGCTCATTCGCAAGAACACTGGAATTTTAGTTTTCGGGCAATGAGGGCATCCCCCTTCGGCAATGGGCTGTAACCCCTTCCCTCCCCCCCCCCCCCCGCGGATTTTTAAAGTTCCGATATTCATATTTGAGCAGCAAGGTGCTAGAATATCCAAATATTTGTGAAGCAAGGTTCCCAGTTGATTATGTAACTTGTGTATGTAACTTCTGTACATTTCCACCAAGAAAAGTTTCTAAAAACATTTAGAAATTGAAAAGTTGATATTCGGGCAAAAGGCGTCCCTTTCGGCAATAGGATGCAGCCTCCCCCCCCCCCCAAGGATTTTCAAAGTTCCGATATTCGGGCAACCACCACTTCATATTTGTGCAGTAAGGTGCCAAAATATCCACATATTTGGGCAGCGAGGTTCCCAGATAATTGTAACTTCTGTGTGTGTAACTTCTGTACATTTTCACTACGAAAAGGTTTTAAAAAATTTTGCTCCCTCGCTTCGCTCGCTTGCAAACATTTAGAAATCGAAAAGTCGATATTCGAAAAAAAGGCGTCAGCCCCCTCCTTGCGAAAAATGGGCCCGTATATGATCAAGATCTATACATCTGCGATTTCCTTTTATTATTATTTCTGTGAGGGGGATAAGGGTGCAGCATTTTTGTCGGCAAATTTGGGTGTCACACCCTAAAACTTTGTCAGCACATTTGGGTGTCACACCCCCCCCCCATTCAAAATGTTCTGCTAAGTAATACAGTAATAGTAACTAGTATAATTCTTTTCATTTGTTCGACTAAAAGAACAAGAATATAGTGATGAACTACAGTCATATGTAAGCCGGTCGCCCCATGATTTTGAAGTTTTAGAAGGAAAATGATTTGTAATATATTGGTCAGAAATTTGGGGTAAATGCTCTGAAATAAGGCAGAGTTTGCACCAGAGAGCATCTAAAACCCCTGAGCATCTAAAACCCCGGCCGCAAGGGACTTCGCGCTTCGCGCACATAATTATATATGTCTCTACTTAAGGTGCGAACCCCCCCCCTTAAAAAAAGCTTGTACAGGCTTGAATATACGTATAAACCACATGTTCTGCTAAATGTTTCTTGTAGGATGTTAATGTTTAGCTCACGTAAATTATGCTTCTGTTTCGATTCGTTATATTAAAGGGGGAAGTCCAGACATTTTGTATCTATTACGTGAAAGGGAAAGTCGCAACTTTTCTAGAGGTAGGCACTAAGTTATAAGGACAATAATTTAGACCATTTTTTACTGGCTCATGTTAAAGGGCATATCAAGACCTCTCCCATCTTTTTTCCATACATGTCCATGTATACGTTTTACGTTTATTTTCCTGATTTTGATATGCTGTATTATAATCTATGATTATAATCTAAGTTTTTTTTTTTTTTTTTTTTAATTCAGGTCAAATATTTTCTGGAAGATAAAGAAGACACAGCTGGTACACTTTGGTTTGTAATATCAAGGAGTTATTAAAATCACTCCTTGGTTAATATTCAGGTCATGTTAGTATAATAGAACAGTTACATGCAGAATATCAGAGGTGTGAAATTAGTGGCGTAGCTACGGGAGGTAACATGCCCGCCTATCGAATGAAAAATGTGGGACAGAAAAAAGAGAAAAGAAGAGATAAAGGGAAAGAAGGAGGGAGAAAAGATGAGATAAGAAGATAATAAAGCCAATTCCAGCACCCCCCCCCCCCCCACCCCCTCCGAATCGGTGGCTGTGGCATTGTCGTTATCATGTGATTTACCGAGTAAAACCGCTGCCTCTCCTATGACTTGACCCACGCTGTGGTATTGTGCGCTCTGGTTAAATTCTTCTGGGCCCTCTTGCATAAAAAGTTGCGATTAAACGCAACTCCAAAAATTGCACGCAACTTGATTTTCAGCCAATCAGGATCGTGTATTTGGGACTTGCGTTTAATTTTTGGAGTTGCGATTAAACGCAACTTTTTATGCAAGAGGGCCTTGTTGTGCATAACTATTGTCCAGCAAATATTTTCAAGCACTGAAGCCTACAATCATGCTATACGCCATCGGGCTCTCTTCCTGTAAATATTTGCCGGAAAGTGCGAGAAAAAATTTCATGTGACTGCACAACTTTCCCACATCACAACCAGGAAAATGAAAGTTAGTGTTCATGAAACGTTGGGGTATTGACAAATAATTTACAGAAAAGGTCTGGATTTAACCTTTAAATCACATGTCTATTATACCTAACGTTTATCTTACGTTTTAGCAAAAGTAGTTGTCAGCCTGAAGGGAAAACATTCTGATAAATAAAACGTGTCAGGGTTATTGAAAGAAATTGTGCGCATGCGCAAACGTGCATGGAGACACGTTTGAAGGGGGGTGCACGGGGGGGGGGGTTGACATATAAAATCACAGAAGGAGTCATACTTGTTACTACACACACACACACACACACTCACACCATTAATTACTTTTTTTTTAGCGGATGGCCGGGGGGGGGGGGGAGGGGAGCATGGCCCCCTTGTGCTCCCTGGTTACGCCTATGGGTAGGTTATTACCATCACTATGCGTGCCCTAATTATTTTTTTGTAGTGTAGTCATTGACAGTAAATCGGAAAAATTGACTCACAACAGTTCCTTCCACGAGTGTCGACTTGAGGTGAGTTATCTGATCAGTTTATACATTTTAAAATTTAATTCAATTTTTTAAATATCTATTATTGGTCCCAGTAGCAAAATTATCTACGTAACAAAGCGACCGAGCCGTAGATATTTTTCATTTTTAATCATCAAAAACGCAATTTAAAAAAAATTCCTTTTACCCCAAAATTCTCATAGGAGCACTGTAATCGAGCTTCTGAGTTTCAAATTCTGAATATTGATAAACGGTTTTTTATTTACCTTTTCTTCAAATGAGGCTCAAATTATTGAAAATCCTGGAGAAAAATAGTATTTGAATATAGCAAGGCAACCGAAATTATCCTGTGTCAGGGGCGCAATAGTTAACAAGAGGCCTATTAAACTTATATCACAGGGAGCGAAGCAACGAAAATTACATTTCCTTTCATATTTTGAACCCTTTAAAAAACGCTTATTGATAAAATAAATCCTATATTGGTGAGCATTTTAATTCTTCCAAGATTCTATTTCTAATGAACTTTACACTGTGGATAGGGTGCGCATAATATAAATCATCATAAAGATCGTAACTTTTTAAAAATTCCTTCCCGATTTTTCTTTCTTTCTTTTGCGCTTTTTGCGCCCTTTCAAGTGCGGCCAGGGGCAAGTGCCCCCTCTGCACCTTTACATACGCCCCTGACATTCGGTGTACTAGAGTTACTCTACATTTTTACAATATATCAGAAATCGCCACGGAGATAGCTTCATGATGCAACTCGTCGCTTTTCGTTGAAACTCTTGAGGTATCGTGAGAGATTTTTTGAATCTTACGTGAAAGTGCATTGACCTTGCCTATCAGCTTATTGTTGGTTAATTAATCTCATAACACCCAAATTATCTCAGATTCCTTTTTTTTTTCCTTTGTCGAGAACATCGATTCTGAACTTTACTGTCTGTTTTTATTTGGATCGTGATATTTCTAGGACTTTGTCATCTAATATCTGTCAATATTTGTTTAGCATCCGAACAATGGCACATGTTGCAATTTTATTAGTTATGATACAAAGAATGAGGATCATGTTTATTTAGTAACCTATTGGTAATTTGCTTTGCTTCATTCATAATTTTTATGCAAGTGCCCGCAAAATGGTGCTTTTGTGTGACATGCACTGGCGGAACCAGAAGGGCACCTCGAGTGAGTCTATGAAGGCTGACGGAAATCTTTTAAGTCACGCTCCCCTGCAAAAAGCGAAAACAAAACAAAACAAAACAAGAACCAGAATATATGTTCTATTGTAACAGCTTGTATTTGAACTTATACAGTCTGAGCTATCCACTTCGACTGATCGCAAACAGATATGTATTGAGCAGCAACAGGGAATAATACTTTATGACGTCCGTAATCAAGTGGGCTCGTCAAGTTCGCACCTCGCTGATCTACAATCATCCCTAGAAAATTTTGAAATATCTATTAGAGGAGAATGAAAGCCCGAGGAAATATCCATTTTAATGAAAAGAGGGGATAGAGAGAAGCAATTTCAAAAAAATTCCATCAAAATCGGTTACGAAATGAAAAAGTTACGAAAGTTTGAAAAGTCTCAATTTACTTTCTATGGCGATCCTCAATTTGGCAATGTTGCTTCAAAATGGCAGGTTTAGTAATACAACTCTCCAAATGTTTTGTACACAAAATTTCATATTTTCTCCATTATCTCTAAAGATGCTGCTTGTCTTTTTGTGAACTCAACATATGTTGTGTCAAATACATTTCCCATGATATATCGTGAGCTATATAAGAAGGAGACAAGCTGCACCTTAAGAGATAATGGAGAAAATATGAAATGTTGTGTACAAAACATATGGAGAGTTGTACTACTACTACTAAACCTGTCACTTTGAAGCAACATTGCCAAATTGAGGATCGCCATAGAAAAGTAAATTCAAACTTTTATAACTTTCTCATTTCGTAACCGATTTTGATGGAACTTTTAAAAAAATTGCTTCTCTCTGTCCTCTCTTTTCATTAAAATTGATTTTTCTTCAGGGTTTCATTCTCCTTTAAGGGCACCATCTTATAAAGAGTTGTGACTGATTCAAATCAATCGTAACTTGCTATCAGTCGTAACTTGCTATCAATCGTAACTTGCTATCAATCGTAACTTGATATCAAGCGCAACTCTTTATAAGACAGGGCCCAGAAGTACGAAGAGGAATTAGAAGACTTGAAACAATACAGTCATCGCAAGTCCATCCGCATCTTAGGGTTACCCGAGGTTACTGACGAAAACACAGACTCTGTTCATATAACTCCAAACGCATCATAATGAGTAAGAAGTCACAGCTCAAAGATTCAGGCTTCATAATAGTAGAGGATCTCACAAAGAGAAATTTCCAACTGAAGCTCGAAGGTAATGATGATGACGATGCTGATGGTTTCTTGTATACTAGTAGCACGGGAATCGGCCTCTACTGGGAGTTCATGGTGCTTGCTCTGGAATGTCTCATTTGTCATCCATTATCATTGTTGTTGTAGCTGGGAACAGGTAATTCTTAATAAGTCTTGAGAGCCGACATGAAGGAGGACACAGAATCAGTACTCTTGATCGATACACTGAGGAAGGCTATTCCACAGCTTAGGTCTTTAGATGTAGAAGGCCCTATCTCCCCACACTGTAAAAAATAACTGTAAAACTACAGGTTTTGAAATACACGTGATTGCCGTTATTTCAATTTTACAGTCTTTTTACTGTAAAACAAAAGCAAGTTTGTTGGTTTACCGGAAATCAGCATATATTTACAATCGCCCGACATAAAACACTGTTAAAAACCATTTTCTCATATTTTAACAAGTTACCCTGTTAAATTACAAATTACCCAATATTGGGGAAAACGACTGATCGAAATTAAACTTGGTATTCATTTGTGTAAACTATGAACACTTCGTAAAAGAAATGGGTAAGATTGTCCCAAGTGCTTTGTGTCATGCATTTGCCCACCTTTTTATATTACTTTACCAAATACTGGGCGAAACACTTGTGTGAATATTCATGAATTTTTAGTAGCGTATGGTTTGGGGTTGCCCGATTTACTAACTGTCACCAAAGGCATAAAAAACTATAATGGGTATACAATAGACTGCACTCACTGGATAGGATAGGATAGGTCTAGGATAGGATAGATTAAGTTGGAGAATATGATAAGATTAGGCAGGATCGGTTACACTGCAAAAAATAACTGTAAAACTACAGACTTTTTGGCCCTTGGGACTACAAGTTATTGCCGTTATTTCAATTTTATAGTCCCTTTTCCTGTAAAACAACAGCAAGGTTTACGGTTTACCGGGAATCATCATTTATTTACAATCGCCCGACATAAAACACTGTTGAAAAAACATTTTCTCATATTTTAACAAGTTACCCTGTTAAATTACAAATCGTTTCCATGGTTCCGTTTTAATTAACATAGATTTTCCTGTTAGAAATTAAAGTTTCTACTATTAACAAAAAACGGGAATCTGTTATTTTACATGTACTGTGGAAAAACGGGCATTCCCGACATCCTGACTGCCATGAAATTTCCCGCGAAAAAAAAACGGCAATTTTTTTTTTTTTACAGTGCAGGTTAGATCTATGGGCTAGACTTCCCAGGTAGATTTTTCTTTTTACTAATGATCGAGTATTGCAATTTAAACACAAACTTCTAAATATTAATGGGACGACAAAAAAAAAAAAAAAGAAAAGATGTAAACATATCATATAACTTTTCTCTGATGTATTGTCCAGTTTGTACATTCTTGTTTCCCTATTGTTCGGTCTAATAGATCAAATTTAAGATGTAAAAGACCATGCATTACAAGTGGTATACTGGATTCAGTTATCAAGAAACAGAAATTGTATCAAAAACGTTTGAAAGAGATCTGCTAACAGAAAAAAAATATGTGACTTATAAGAATACACTTACTGCTGTTATATGATCTTCTAAGAAAAAATATTTCTATAAATATATTTTAGAAAATAAAAGGTGATCTGACAAAAAAAAAAAAACTGGAACAAATTAATTGTTTATTAGGGAAAAAGCAGCTAAATATTCCTGTGAAAATGTAGCACGAAAATATTTATCTGTCTGGAAATTTCAGAGTCTATTAGCAACTTTTTTTCCAATGTTGGTGAAAATATCTGTAAAGATGTTCCTACATCAACCCATACGTTTCATGACTTTATGTCAGTTAACAAGAGATATTTTTCTTTATTTTCAAAACCTACATCTGTACATGAAATTTTGAATGTTGTTTGTTCTATGAAATCGTCAGAAGCAAGTGGGTCTGATGATATAGCCCCGAAAATTGCTAAGGACTCTATTCACTTATTTGTTGAATAGCTTGGTGTAATGTTTAATAAATCTTTATCACAAGGGTAATACTTGATAAGCTCAAAGTGTCCAAAATAATACCATTATGCAAAAAGAATAACCCTCATAATCTTGAGAATTATAGATCTATGTCACTATTACCATTTTTTTTTCTAAAATATTTGAAAATATTATGTATGAGAGATTGTAATCCCAACTTATACACACTGATATTCTAATACCTGAACAATTTGGATTTCCAAAGAAATTTTCAACTAATTTCACATCACAGAAAACTGACGAAGGTAACTTTGCATCGGATTCTTTATGGACCTGTCAAAGGCATTTGACACCACTGACCATAATATTCTGATAAAAAGATAATTTTTATGGTGTGAGAAGCCTTGCTTTAAATCGGTTTAAATATTATTTAAGTAATAGACATCAATATGTTATGGTAAATGGTGTCAAATCCCAATATGAAACGTATTAAATATGTAATTCCGTAGGGCTCTGTCCTAAGGCCCCTCCTGTTCCTTGTGTATATAAATGATATAATAAATTCATCCAAATTATTTCATTATTATTTGCAGATGACACTTGTGTTGTAATTTATCATAAAAATGATTATAATTTAATGTCCATTTGAAGTAATGAAGTAAACAAATTATACGATTGGTTCTGTTGTTATAAGTTATCATTAAATCTTTATAAAACAAAGTATATCATTTTTTGGAAGAAGAGGTATAAGGGTTCTAAATAATCTTTAAAATCTTGTTATCGGTGGTCATAATATATCACGTGTTGATGATATTCCGTCTTGCAGTATTACAGTCAATGAATTTCTTTCAAGCCACATATTACAAATGTTTGTTCAAAAGTTTCTAGGAGTATAGATTCAGATTCTTTTTATTGATCCATATTTTTAAAAAACATAGAAATATGCCCTCCACTGGCAGTACATGAACAAAGTATTACAATAGAGTTACAATATAATAAATACCCACTTATGACATATAAATAGCATCCAAATTAAACATAAAAAAGAAATATAAACATCTGATAAATAAACATGTAATGCAATAAATTATATGATACAGAATTAACAAACTGTGAGCAGAGAGAGGAGAGAAGAGACAATGCGGGGCGGGAGAGGTGGAAGGAGAATATAAACAGAAAGTGGGCATGATGAATGAGGGGAAAAGAAAGAAAGAGAATTTGAGATAGAAAGGGATTTAGACAAAATAAGATTGACATAAGTACAAAGCAATACCTGCATTAAAAACAATATATAATAATGATGAATACATCTAAAACATCTAAAACAGACCGGCTTTGTGGTGCGTGGCATACAGGAAAGGACAGAGGCAAGAATGGCCGGAGCACGAGGACGGAATATACGATATGAAATTTGAAGTTTGAGTTGAACTCATACAGTGACAAGACACATTAATGGGTTATTATCATCAACATTATTATTATTATTATTATTATCATTATTAATATTATTAATTATTAATTATTATTATTATTATTATTATCATCATCATTAGTTATTATCATTAATATTATTATCATTATAATTATGATGATGATTGTTATTATTATTATAATTATTATTATAATAATCATCATCATCATAATTATCACTATGATGATGATGATTAATATTATTACTATTATTTTAATTATTATTACTGATACTATTATTATTATTATTATTATTATTACTACTACTACTATTATTATTATCATTATTATTATTATCATTATCATCATCATTATTAATATCATTATTATTATTATTACTATTATTATCATTTTATTATTATAATTATTATTATTATTATTATAATTATTTTAATTATATCATTATCACAACTATCAACTAATCATCATCATCATTGTCACTATTATCAATTAAGGGTTGAATCGCTGAAAGACAGGGCAAAAGTGTCAGCGTCTAACTTTGACATTATACATGTGAATTGCATTCGGTACAAAGGATTGTCTGAAGCGACAGCGGTTACACTTAGGTACGCGAAGGCGAATACCTGAGCGGTTAAATTCAAAAAGATGATGTAATGGATGTGATGAGTCATTCATTATTGTATGTATTTTGAGTAACGTACGTTTCTCATACAGAGTACTGATGGGGGGAAGATCTGACTGAATCAACCGTTGTGCAATTTTTCTGGGCCTTTCCAATTTTTTCTGATTTTGTTTTGAGAGATTACCAAAGATGCACAAAAAGTTGAATGTCAAGATACTCTGTATAAGAGATTGGTAGAACAGAACTAAGATCTTATTGTCAACACGAAACTCCTTGAGTTTCCTCAGAAAGTATAACCTTTGACTCGCCTTGCCTGCTACAATTTGGGAGTTCTTATTCCAGTTAAGTTTATTATCAATAGTTGTTCCCAAGTACTTGAATTCAGATACTCCTATGGAGGCTTGAATTTATATTTTGTTGCTTCGTTTTACATGTTATGGTGTGGGGTCACACACTTTTAAGTCACCTTTCTAAGTTAGCAAATAATACAGAAACGAGCGATTAGATTAATTTCGCATTCCCAATTTAACTGTCCAAGCAGACCATTGTTTGAGAAACTTAATATTTTACCAGTCTCAGAAATGATATCTCTGAATACTCTCCCTTTTATGTACAAGTATCAATCAGGAAATTTACCAAGATTATTTGATAACATGTTTACCCTTAATTTTTCTGTGCATTCGTTCAACACTCATCAACATAAAATGTTTCATCAACTTAAGTTGTTCTCTACTTTGGCCTTAGATTCATTTCGTATTAATGTATCAAACAGTGGAATAGTCTAGACTGCGTATCAAACAAAATTCTACTGTCTCAAAATTCAATGTTTTGTGTAGAAAGAAATATTTTAATGATATGCTAATGTCGATGCATTCAGAGTTTATTATTCATAATAATTACCTTTCCTCCTAACTTTGATCCTTTTCTTTTCCTGTTATCTTATCCTGTCTCTTTCCCTTTCTCTCTCTGTCTTTCTAAATTTACTTTCTCTTCACTTATCTATTCATCTCCCCTTCATGTGCCCTTTTCTACTTTCTTTCTCTCTCTCTCACTTTATCACCTTCTTGTCTTTTATTTTCTTTATTCTCTCAATCCTTTGTGTGTACATGTCTGAATGTGTGTATTATGTTGTTCGGATGAATGATATTATGTGAATGATGTATGTCTGGATTTTATGTAATATTGCTCTTTATAACTATTTTGTATTAATTTTGACCCTGTCCACAAGAAATTTGCTTTTTAAGGGTATCCCATCGATTTTAAATCTTGATTTTCTTGCTGTTTAGATTTCCCATGTTCTTTCACATGTTTATATTGTTTTAAAATGGAAAATAAATCAATCGAAATGAATTGAATTGAAATTGGAAAAAACCCTGCTATATTTTGAGAGCAAAAGAATCATTCCGGGGTGCTGCACTTCGCTGTTTTCAGACATTTCACCTGCATCCTTTCAGAAAATCCTAGACCCCCCCCCCCCCACCACCCCTCTCCATAAAACCTTAGTCATGCCGTCAAACTGTTCTTTCAAAACTTTTTTTCCCTGCACATGCATGAGTATGTCCTAGTTTATATATGACGAATTTATAGGCCACCGTGTGGTTTAAAATCAATATTCCCCGACCGCACCTTCCTGCACGATAATTTATAATTAGTGTTATCGTGAGTTTTAGATATTCTATGGTTCTTTAGTCACAATAGATTTTTGATATCCGCTAAAAACATGTTTATCTTGTTTTTTTCGTGTACCAATTAAAAGGGAAGCACTGGATTTGAATGTGCCTTTCTATGTCATCACCGTTTGCTGTAAAACAAAATAATAATGGAGAAAATCTACCGCCCCTTGATTTCCATGATGGTTATTTCAGCAGTTGCAAAAGGTAAGTTGGACAAAAGTCTTAATTTCTGTTTGTGCATGCAAATTATTCTGTTGACAATCATAATTATAATAATAATGAATTTTAGTGATTTGTAAAATTGGATGATCTCTCCGGTTTTACTGATCACTAATAATCAGAGGAAACTAGAAAAGGATATTTCCGATCTAAATGTTCTTACTTCATGCAAGCCCAAGATAAGGTGTTCTTTTTTTATCGTTGTGAAATTTCCACCGTGACTATTTCCTACAAAGCTAATAATGACCCCCCCCAAAAAAAAAAACACAAAAAAAAAACAAACCCGAAACAAACAAACAAACTTGTGTCACCATGCTTGATGAATAAGTCCGTAATAAAGTTTAAAGCTTTGTTCACTCTAATTTAGAATAATCAAAACTGATAGGTTACGGTGTTTGAAGTTTACCCCTAGCGGCTGCACCCTAAATTTTACTGTTAAAGGGAAATCCAACCTTAATGGCAAGTTGCTTTGAAAGAAAGAGGAAAAATCAGAGAAGCAGACTGGTGAAAGTTTGAACGAAATCGGACAAGCAATAAGAGAGTTATGAATTTTTGAAAGTTGTAAACACTATGCTTATGGGAATATCAAATTGGCCGAATAGGTAATGTCACTGTGATGTAGCTGTGGACAACTCCCCCATTCGCTCTAACACAAAAAATGACTAAAATGTCACTTTTTTTCAAAGTGCATTACTCAGTAGGATCTTTTCGTTCATAAATACCTATAACAATATGCTATCTCCAATACATTTTGAGTACAGCCCCGAGGGTAAAAGCGCCTCGAAGAAAGCCACAATTTTGTGTACGACAAATGGGAGAGTTGTCCACAAAAATGTCACAATTGACTCACCAAATTGCCAATTTGAGATTCGCATAGATGTAGTGATCTCATTTTTCAAACATCCATAACTTTCTTAGTCCTTGTCCGATTTCTTTCAAACTTTCACCATCCTGTTTTTCTTATTTTTCTGCCTTCACACAAATCATCTTATTACCAAGGTTGGATTGCCCTTTAATAGTGAACTATTTGACCTTCATAAATGATATTGTTAACTGTTTGGCCTTCATAAATGAGTGTTTCCTAGGGAAATAAAATACCAGCTGCCAAAGTTCCTTTGTCACCTGACAATGTTAGCGTTGTGTGGGAATGTAGGTGAACAAGGACGCCTCCTGCCAAAATATCACAATTCGATTTTTTGAATCGTCACTGGTTTCGTAAACCTACATGTATTCTACCTACGTCAGTTTCACGAAAGCAGAGACGACTTTTTGCGAACAAGCGAGCCGAGTGAGCTAAACAGACAATTTAATTTAGGTAAAAATATTTTTTTCGTCATGATACTCTAGATAACACATAAACATTATTGGGGAACCTGTCTGTCTGATTATGATGGTATTCTTGCACGTCACTCCCGAATAGGAAGTGGCAGGTCCCCATATATTGGAATTTTGAAATTTCTCGGGGCTGAAGCCCCCAGTCCCCATCTCGTATACCTGTGGCTACGACTCCAACAGCCAACAGACACCCCTTGCCCTTTTCGCACCCATTATCGCGAATAGATAGTCAAGTGGGATTGTGACAAAAGGTCACGAGAGATAAGATCTTTCTGGAAAATGACCAGACCATCTCTTTGCCATAATATAACAAGATATACATGTACGTCTACATGTATAGTGGGAGTTTCAAATCCTCGCGAGGCTTGGGGCTACAGCTCCTCAACCAACAGCCCTCCCCTAAGCGGCTCGCACACATGATCACGATACTAGAGTCACGTGCGATCACGACAGTAGGAAGTGAGAGTGCACTATCGTGGCAAGGAATCACATGGCAGGTACCTATTTACACAGATGTGCAAATTTATTTTGTTTTTAACTGGAACAAACTCTGCCTTTAAATGTTTGTGGGAAAATAGATATGGCCCCAAGTAAATAAATATTGTCAAAATTAATCGAAGAAAATAAATGTTAATTTGAATTGAATTGAACGTTATTAATCACGGCATGACAAATGTCTATTTCAACAGATGTGTACTATTGCTTTTTAATTACCTTTAATGCTTTTAAAACAGAAATATGAAACCAAATAAACGTTATAAATCATAATTGTCATCAATTTCACGAACAGGGTATTTTGGGTGATTGGGAAATATGTCTCATTCCTCTTTTTATATGACTTGTTTAAGAAAATGAGACTGTGAAAACAATATTTATTACGTAATAAGAGAATATAAATACGAATGAATTAATGCAATGGCAAACAACATTGACATTTTATATGTACAATGTGAACAGATTGCTAGTGCGTAAGTGAATTCAAAGTTGAATTCTATCACGGTTCTTAAACGCGATTTTCCGAGGGTTCGAGATCTTGAGGTGGGGTATGTGGATTCTCCAAATAAATGGCAGAATGTTACCGAATAAGATCTCTGGTGTCGTATCTCAAAATTATCATTTAAACCGGTCAGATGCTTTGAAAAATGGTGACTCGCCCCAACTTCAACTTAACAAAATGTGTAGTGAACCACTGCCTCATCCACGCGAACTGAACTGCTATTGTTTTACATGTAAAATACAATAAAAGAGTGCTGGGTATTAAAAAACGGAGGACTTAAAGGCCACCGCACACCTTACGATCGGTCTGCGATCCGATTTCAGAAGAAAATGTAATATCATTTGACAAATTATCTAAAAACGAAAAATATATTTGATTGAGGGTCTGAATAGTCATACAGATAGTAAAATCGATAATACGGCTTTTGCCGAGTTTTCTAGTCGATGGAATGGCCAAATCGGCTCCGAGTCGTAGTGACGTCACAAAAATCGTACGACTGCCTACGATTTGAAACTAATTTTGCCCTTATTCCCTGTAGAAAGCTGACAGCTCACAAAAACCCTACGTTTAGTATTCATATTACTTTTCAGAACCTGAACAGTGTAGATTTCATTTGTTAAAATGCCAATATTTAATGCCATAGCGATTTATTTCACAAATCGGATCGCAGACCGATCGTAAGGTGTGCGGTGGCCTTACGAGACCTATTCAGTGAGCTTTCAGAATACCACCCGTACCTGTAATTTTGAACTCAGCTCTACTCAAATAGAAATCAGACTGATTTAGATCTGTGTATATGCAATCACCATGAACGGATTATGTTGATGCAATCAGTGGTGCAATATTCCGATCTCAATATGAAACAGGGCTACTACCACTATGCTGCATCTATACCCACCGACTCTCAAATCACATCGCGTATCCTCGTTCTATTTTCCAGTTTCGAAATCACTTGGCAATTAAAATCTCGTCAGTTTTGAAACTTGCAATTTTACCTTGTACAGCTTTAAAATCTTGTGATAAAAATGTATTATATAATTATTTTTGTATACCTTATAACGACCAAATTTGAATTTGTTGTCTTATCTTTATTTTTATTCCTTTCCTCGCTTTTAAAACATTATGCAGTCTACTTTCCATTCCCATCCTCACAAGTAGGCCCTCGCCTTCAGATGTTATAGTGACGTCTATAAATTCTGACTGTTACATGTCGTATTTCGGATGGTTCTTTATTCGTAATTCCGTAAATAATATGGGGTTTATAATTCCAAAGTTCATAATTCCGATTTTTTTTTTTTTTTTTTCGAATCATGAACCTTCGGAAAAACAAACGTTCGGGAAAACGAGTGCCCCTCTTCCTTACAGGTTATTGGATAAACGATCTTGATCATCCATGCGTACGCGATTGTGAGACCAGTCCTGGACCAATGACGTGCGAGTATGACTGGACTGTAGAGTCCTATTACTCGATGTCACGTGCCTGCTACCAGTGTCCATTCACAGAGTTCGATTGTCATCGTCCGCACTGTGTACCTATGGCCGGTTATGCTCGGCCCATCTACTCGGTCAACCGTCGGCTACCAGGACCGAGTATTCAGGTGACTGTAAGAGGGTTCAACTACACATGCTCCTGCGACAACTGCTCCGTGGTCAATTTCCTGCAATAACCGAAGTCCTGAAATCATCCCCTGTTCCAAATGCTATGCCTAAGCTAACCTTAACCCTAAACCTAACCTAAAGCCCGATTGCAACCCTAAACCTAAGCTAAAACCCAGTCGCAACTTTTTCCCTAATTCTGAATCACTTAGGAAATACAACACGGGGCAATTGTCGCTGGCCAGTGCGTCGAATCGACAAACTTAGATAAAATCTCTTGTAACGTGGATCAAAATAGAAGACTTTTGAGTGATTATTTCTTCCTGAAAAAAAAAGACGCGTGACTAATTGAATTGATGAAATGAGAAAGAGTTCTTTTTATCTATTTCAAATGAGCTGAAAGGTTATTATACAGAGTCTAAAGTATGAGATAATGAATATGGGGGATGTTTTCGTTGGTTCATCAAAATGATTACAATATTCCCTTCAAATAGCATAGGTTTGATATGACATTATAGTAAGTTGGGTTGTCGCTCCTGACTGGCAAAGCTCTTTGAATACCATTATTCTTTAAATTATATATTTATGGTTATATCTATCACTGTAAAAGGATTTTACAAGGTCAGAAACAATTTTATCGGTTTGTTATTTGCATTGAAGGAAGGAAAAATCCAAAAATCCAAACAAAAGTTAATTTTAACATGTCTATCGGATAGACCTCTACGACTCGGACATTTACAAAGTCGGTGCGTACTACCTGTCAATGTCATTGTGTCTTCATTTAATTTGAGAACCTTTCTTGAGCATACATTAAAGAATCATCTTGGTAATCAATTCAACCTGAACCTTTTTTAATACTTTACATGAAAACAAATAACTGAAAAATGAAAAAAAAAAACTTGCGCAAAATGATCTGAATTGGTTCGTAGTTTAGTTTCATTTTATGTTTGATTTCACATATAGCTATTCACAAATTATTCTATTGTCTTAAATATTTTTTTTTCTTTAAAATTCCATTCCAAGGTGTGTGAAAATGACATCATAAAGGTTCATGTACATAACAGAATGCAGAACGAAGAGGCTGAGACTATTCATTGGCATGGGTTTCATATGAGAGGCACCCAGCATATGGATGGGGTATCCAGAGTTACCCAATGTCCCATCAATGCGGGCCATGACTTTACTTATGAGTTCACAGCAGAACAACCAGGTAAGTGCATTATTATTTTTGTTCACTTAACTCTAAATCTCTTGTAAGAGCATTTATCAAGATGATTCCTGCCCTTAACTGCATTCTCTATTCTTCATATACGTAGATGATAAATTTCATTTATGTAACTTATACTTCACCTTTAAGTCTCGGCATGATGTCCTCAAATTTGCTTAAACTACCTGAGAATATATTTTCTCGTACAGTTGTACTTTGTTTTGACGACTTTCTTTTGACGGAAACTATATGTGGGAGCATCGTGGTATATTGTTGGATGTTCTCGACTCTCATACAAGCGATCCTGGGTTCTATCCTTCCTTGGTGGCTACATCTTTGGACATACATGTTTAAGAACCGTGACAGAATTCAACTTTTTTACCGACATTTGTCTCGCTACACCCAGGTCTATAAAATGGTTACATGGCAACTATTCAGGGCCATCAGGAAAAGCAGTATACATGTAATAAGAAGGCTCCATTGAGTAAATAAAGCCATATTACTATTATTGTTCTTATCATCTTCATCATCATCATCATCATCATCATTATTATTATAATCATTATTATCGTTGTTCTATATCTTATCAACGCACACATTTACACCCACACCCACATTCCTTCATGACAGGTACGCATTGGTGGCATTCACACGCTGGTCTTCATCGTGCAGACGGTGTGTTTGGTTCGTTGATTGTTCGGCAATCTTCGGGAGCCGATCCCAACCGAGCGCTGTATGATAAAGATGATCCGCAACACGTGATCATTATCGACGAATGGTCAAAGGCTACGTCGATGACCATAGCTACTGCGGAGCAGAACGGAGTAGAGATTACTGTCAATGATGGCATATTGATCAACGGCAGAGGTATGCCCAAATGTAGGGATGACATGTTTTAAGGAACAAAAACTTATTACTAAAGATGAAAGCTTATTTTTAAGGTGGTCCCCGAACCACCTATAAGGGGGGGGGGGGGGGGGGGATTGTTTTAAACTGCGAAATTATACGATTCCCTGTGTACCGTAGGAGCATTGGTCGTACTAATCCCCCTCCACACACCCACACACCAACAGGCACACACTCACACACACACACACACACACACGCACACTCAGGGGCAGCTGAACCCTGGACAAGAGATGCCCCCCATGCATTGTCCGAGCCCGATGTTCCGACGCCTCTGAGTGTGTGTGTGTGTGTGTGGGTGTGTGTGTGCGTACACACTCACACTTTAGACGTTCGCGTCCGCCCGTGAGTGAAGAGGTTCTCTTTTGTACCAATGGGCCATCGAATATCGTTTTGAAGGAAAAGAATGTGAAGCATACTCACATTGTATGACCGTTCATAGATTAATGAGTTATCTATGGCGAGCGCTTACTAAGCTGTTTGGTATTTATCCTGTTTTAGGCAACATAGGAAACTTTTTAAAGTTGCTTTACAATTTTGAAATTCTATAATGAACCAAAAGGTTAACAGAAGGTGATTTTCTCTCCTTGCTCTCCTAGGGACAAATCAAGTATTCAGTAACACAGAGAAGACCAATGCCACCGCTGATCATCATGTTGTGTTCGTCAAGTCAGGTCTCAGGTATCGCTTCCGCGTCATAGGTGCTTCCAATGATATCTGCCCGTTGACAATTTCAGTTGATGATCATCAGCTGACGGTGATTGCAATGGATGGTGCCCCAGTGAATCCAATTCATGTTGATAGGATCACCGTCTTTTCTGGAGAGAGATATGATTTCGTCTTAACCGCCGATCAGAAACCAACTAGCTATTGGATCCGGGTTGGTGGACAACTTACTTGTGCCCAACACCAGGTTTCTATTAATCCCATTTCTTAACCCTATTTGATATAGGAAAGCTGTCATAGATCCCTTTCAATATATAGGATGGTATGACAGGTATCAATGGTGGACCAGCATCCCCCTCCGAGATGCAAGGACAGATTAGATTATTTTTTTTAAATGGGAATATTATGATACTTGTCTTATCTAAGTGTATTAGGTGAATAATTACAATTCAAATAGTATTTTGGAGCTTGACATTTTAAAAATTACAATACGCAGTTTAAAGGAAAATGGCAAGCCATGAGAATGCCCTTTGCAAAGTGGAACGACATGCCTACCTAGTCAGGGTAATCACAGACTTTCTTTCTAAATGATATAAATGGAAGTGAAAAACGACAAACGTGCAGGCGTTGCAGGGTACAATACCACGCCCTATTTAGTCAAAGCTATATTAGTTAATTTGCTTTCGATTCAGTCAAATCTACTTCGTTTCTTGGTTATTTTAATTTTACTTAAAGTGCTATTGGATGTATGATAATGTTAATTAAATCAACGTTTGGGATGGGAGAGATATTAACAAGATGGCTCTAGGGTGTTTGCATCCTCTCGACAGAACACTTTTAAGAGCGATTGCAGAATACAATAATTATAGTATATACCCCTCTTTTAAAAAATGTTGATCTTATCACATTATTGATTCGTTCAGTGTATTTGAAAACAGACAGTATCGACTTTCGGGCCTGTAGGTTTTGCTGTTTTTAATAAACTATCTCAATTAAAACTACTAATTTTATCACTTTTGTCCTACCTTCACCCTCACAGGAAGTTGGTATTTTACGCTATGCAGGCACACCTTCCGGCTCAATACCAGACAGGGACAGGAACATAAGAGCACAAGGCAGGCATCTAAATCCTGTGGCAGCACAACGTGATCCTGAGACTCTTTTAGTGTCAGATATCACTGAAGCTGGTAAGTCTACTTTCTTGATACGAACCATTTTATTCACGCAAACTTCATCCCGAGTCTGTAAGGGCAGGGGCGGATCCAGGATTTGTATAAGGGAGAGGGCACACAAACATGCAGGATTGTCAACTTTGGAAAACTGCTTTTTTTAAAGTTCACATCTATATTCCATAATCCTTTGAAACATTTTATGCAGTCATGCATAATTGCAGATAATAATAAAAAAAACTTTAAAATACAACATACAGAACAAAAATTAAATGAAATTTCCAGGCAGAACCTTATCAGATCACAAACGGTTAGAACTGTATATTGTACAGTATATGATATAAAGCGTGAGTTAATAAAAAGGAAACCCAGATTCAACCCTAAATATCATTGCAATCAGTACATATAAATTTATTAAGATACTCATATTGTAGCCTATCATGTTTCCTTTAATTTTACACCTTGATCAATAAAATCCGACAATGGACAGCTGAACAGTAATAATTTTCCTGATTCATGTCAAATTGCCTCTGCCCAAGATTTGAATGAATGGACGGTAAACCCAAGGTTGGATGAATATCTCCTTTCCAGTTGAATGCATTCGCCTATAATGAAAGTAACTATTGAGCAACATTCAACCCAAACATGAAAAAGACGATTTTGACATGCTTTTTTAAAATTGGCACTGCTCAGTCATCCATGATCGCATTTTGGTTAGCAGTCTATCAAATTAAAAGACATTATCAACTATCATACCATTATGATACATTTCAGCGATTTTACTTGGTTTTCAAAAGATATTGGGGCTTGAATATGAATGTCCTTTCAATTGACTCACAGTGTATACTGTAAAGTATATACTCAGCACGCATAGGAAATGCGCTAAAATGCCAAAGTGGGTGAAGGAAGCACGATATAATATTTGTATGAAGGTTGATGAAGAAAAAAAAAATGTATAATCGATTGAGATCTGAATTTATTTTCAGATGAAAAACAAGATGACATGAGCCATGCTGACGTCACTCATTACCTTGAGCTGAACACTGTCCTCCGCAACAAGGCAAAGTCTCTTCACGACCCTGTCTTCTACCCCTTTGAGAAAGCAGGAAATGATACTTACATTGTGTCCGATCTTCCCGTCATCAACAATATAACGATGAACTTTCCAGGAATACCACTGCTGTCCCATTGGCGTCAGGTAGACGACGCGTCCTGGTGCAACAGGGACTCGCTGCGCACATCGGGTAAAGACTGCTCACGAGAGGCGTGCGAGTGCATACACCGCATTGATATCAAGTATAATCAGGTGGGATTATAGCACCCAGCGGGAACCACTGATCTCTAGATAAACATGTAGAGATCAGTGGCAGGAACTCGTGTATGTGTCTGTTTGAAAACAAACGCAATAGATATTTTCATGGCTCTTACAATCATAAACCACTATTCTTTGTAGTATTGAAGTATCTTGACCATGCTACCACTGTCTTTATTTCAATGAAATATTTTTCCCCAAACTTTTTAGCCCTCCACAGGCTATTTTATTGAGTCAAATAAAACACATTTTACAACTCAATCAAACTGATATGTATCTTAAATTCAAATAAAACACAGTACTTTTACATTTCTCTCATTTTCGTTTATACAAAGAGTGAAGTAATTGCTATTTATCTTAATTAATTCATGAAGTAGTTAACTTAAGTCCTATCCTTCGAGTAAACATTGTCTTTCTAAGTACATTATGAACTCGCCGTCGCAATGGAAAGGGTCAGTTATGTAGGCTGTCGTGTTTTTGTTACTGATATAAGAAGGGAAGGTAAAACTGCATGTTTTAGTCTGTTCATTTGTAAATTGGTAAGGGTTAAAATCAATGTTTTCACATGTAAAACAAAGCCTAAGTACGTCTCTCTTCAACGCTACTCTTTGTAGATTGTGTTGTTTTCAACGGGATTTTGTTTCTAACCATGGCAGGTAGTGGAGCTGGTGTATGTGAACACCATTACCCTAGGGCCACATCCAATGCATCTACATGGTCATTATCTTGAGATTCTTGGCATGGACACCATGTGGGACTTTTTCACCATCGAGGATTTTAAACGACTGGATGCTGAAGGTCTGTATAATTTTGATTATTGATTAATAATTAATCATACATTGGGCATATCTAATCTTGGACATAAGGCATAGCTCACAGTCGCGTGTACATTGTGTTGATTTAGATTAAATCAAATAGAAGATTCCTTCCCATTTTACGTCCACATTTTTCTGCTATTGTAGACGCTAGTACCGCCGAAGAAGGGGCGTTGAAAATTCGAGATAATTTAACAGCAATCCGATTGGCTATAAATGCATTTACTATGTGTGTGTACACTTTCTTTTGTCCTTGTCTACGTCACCACAATGCCAATACGTAAAATATATGAACACACACACTTTTTTTTTTTTTTTTTTTTAAATAACACACATGCACACGCTGGTATCAATATGCCTATAGCACTTCCTTTATTTTATGTACGATAAAAGAGCAATGTAGATAAAATGCCTTGCTCAAGGGCATCAGTGCCGTACCGGGGATCGAACGCCCGATCCTCGCATCTCCAGTCAAGCGCCTTAAACCACTGGACCACGGCACCTCCACACACACACACACACACACACACGCACGCACACACACACACGCACGCACACGCACGCCCACACACACACACATATATACCCAAAACTGGTGTAAAAGGGAGACACTCTTTGTACTTTTTCTTTGTACTCTTGTCTCCCATACGTAGGTGACGGAATAAACCGCATTGTCGTGTGTCTCCGAAAAAGCGGTATCCAGTGAAATATATGTATGTATATATATATATATATATATATATATATATATATATATATATACATGTATATATACACACACACACATATATATATATATATATAGGTGTGTGTGTGGGGGGGGGGTGTGCGTGTGCGTGTGGATGTGAGTACAGAGAGAGAGAGAGACCGTGAGTTGCCTCTGTGGTCTATGGTACGTTTTTTAATCTTCCTTTTTTCTGCAAAGTAAGGAGGAGCTAACAACCCTTATTCTCTCATTTCCTTTCACTGCAAATATGTTTAAAATTTCATCTACAGGAAAAATCCCCCGCAACCTGAAGAACCCACCAAGGAAAGACACAATCATGATACCAGCTGGCGGGTATGTGATAGCAAGGTTCAGAGCCGATAACCCTGGATGGTGGTTGATGCACTGTCACTTTGACACACATTTCGCGGTAAGTCAATAAATAATCTGTCGTCTGCTCAGAGCGAGAAATCGTTGCTGTTGTTGGTTCGTGTTATATGGCGATCAGTCAATTTTGACTATTATCTCCGTCAATTTTTTTTTTCTCAAGAAGACTTTAATCATGAAAAAAATTACAATGACTTCTCTCTTTTCTGTAGTTTTAAAAATTATATATATATATATATATATATATATATATATATATTTAAAGATAAAATAGTATCATGCCAGGTTACCGAATCCTGACGGTTCTAAAATGCCACTGTCCTGACAAACCTCTTCGTGTTTTGTATGAAGGTTTTTCGGTGAAAAAAAAGGAAGGGCGTTTACTCCATGTATAATTATACGAGTTAAGTCCTAATTATGCCTCTCAGCTCTCAGCAAACGATATTACAAAGCAATAACATTTGAATTATATCCTCTTTGGCTCATATTTGATACTAAATTTAAAAAAATAATAATAATTATAAGGCGACGTTAGGTATTTTATGGGAACTCAATAAAAAGGCGCCCTGAATGTATTCATATAGGTTGTTACGTTTGAAAAAACAATAATTGGGTATCTCCAGATTTGGAACCAACACTATAAAATCATTCGTGAACATAGGGTGAATATGGAAAAATTGAGAAAGGGCAAAAAGCACAAGAACTCGTGGCCTAAAATACTTGATTTAGGTCTGCCTTTAGCATAAACTGCTTCCATTTCAAAATAGGCGTAGCCAGGGGGTACGAGGGGGCCATGCACCCATGTTCATCAGCGAAAAAAATGAAAAAAGGCATCCCCGGAACTTAGGGGTCAAGACCTTAACCCTACCCCTACGACAGGTGTTTGGAGCCACCCCTTCCCCGTTCAACAAGTCTGGTTTTCAATGTGAAGTATGAGAGCATGTAAATGGTAATCTTTTCTGTTTTCATTGTAACTTAGATGTTTTTCCACATAGTATTTTAAATACAACTTTTTTGTATTTCAAATTACATTTTAAAGGACTGATGTTAGCATTCAATGATTGATTTTTAATGATTGAAAACGTCAGTCGTTTTTATTTCGGCTCGTGTCCTACTGATAAAACATTCCATGATAAATCAAGCCCTTTATCTCTTTCACTTTTCAGCTGGGTATGGCTCTGGTTTTCCATGTAGAAGGACAGGTACCTCCACCACCAGCCTCCATGCCTGTCTGTACATCTAATTCTTATCAGCATTGATGTCATATGAACATTTAGAGAGCTATATACATCTAAAAAAGCCAGAAGAGAAAGATGCAGACTACTCTAACAACCAATGATGATGATGATTGTGATAACGAAATTCATGCAGTCGGTGAAGGCTTGTGGAAAAAGGCGCTTTATTTCATCTTACCATATTCATACTTTATTTCACGATAAACTCTGCCAAATCTACATGAAGCATTCTTACTCTATTTATACTACATCAGGGGCCTGTAACATAAATAGATAAATCAATCCTACGATTCATGTCAATCGTAAGTCTATGGCAAACCATGTACTGAAGAGTTACAATTGATCGTAAGATTGATTGTATCTCTTTATGTTACAGGCCCCCGGTGATGGTCAAGCAACTTAATGAGTCATTGTTTCTAAAAATCAGAGATGCTGGTACCATTCAGATGTGGGCCCTCTTGCATAAAAAGTTGCGTTTAAACGTAAACGCAAGTCCAAAAATTAAGCGCAACTTGATTTTCAACCAATCAGGATCACGTATTTGGGATTTGCGTTTGATTTTTTTTTTTTTTTTTGTTTTTTTGAGTTGCGATTAAACGCAACTTTTTATGCAAGAGGACTCTGATCTGAAATCCTGACTAAAGCCCGGCTGATACGAGGCGTCATTACGACTGCTTCAGTACCTGCGCTAATCGAGCCTGTGAATGCAATCAACACACAGGTCCGTTATTAAAAGTGTTTGTTTGCACTGTTCACTTTGCGATCACCTTTTAGACGATATCATTCTTTCATGGTGCGCGTGCGCAAATAAAGCGTACCAATCACTGACGCGGTTTTAACTTCAGCAAAAGGCGCCTCGTGTGAGGCGGGCTTAAAGGTAAGAGATAGTTCTGGGAAGCTCTCAAAAACTTTTCGTGAGATTTCTTTGATTTTACTTAATAAATAGCAGGGAACTAACTGAACTAAGATGCTGTGAAGTTTTTTCCTCCTCAAGTGAAATACTTATCGAATAAGAGGTGAAAAGTAATAAAAATCCCTGGCCCAAAAAAAAGGGGATGTAAATTCAAACAACGGCCACACACATTATGCACATGGGGATTGATGTGTGTTATAGAATACGCTACACATAGTGCGAAGCGCTGGGTTTATTGTGCGGGGAACCTTCGGGTGGATATGGTCTTAGCCGTGAGGCAGTGAAAAGCCGTTACCAAGAATTTCTTACAGATATTTACAATAACATTTGTTCGAAATCGTGAATGGAATTTTAAATAATCTCGTACATGTGCCTTATGATGAAAGGAGAATAGTATGTGACTATGTTAGATAAGTTTCTTGCCAGTATGTTTTTGCTACCGAGACTGTCTGTGAGCTTTGAAACAAAGAGGTCTATAAGGTGAGCATTTAGACCTTGTACTAATGTAACGATTTTCTCAGGATTATAAGATATACAACGATGCATATCAACATATTTTGACTAATCAAAATGATATTCTGTGAAGTTTTAATTTCTACAAAATCTATAGGGATTAATCACTAAAGGCTCAGGGCAGTGTTTATAATGAATATAAAAGTTTTATTGGCCTCTTGTATGGCGCTTTTATCTGCATAGAATGTATTAATGCCCTTACATATTAATCAAGCTTTAGCTAAGCTAGGCTACCGATTTTGATGATTCCTTTCTATCAAGAAAATCAGGTACATTTTTAGTATGAGAGGGTAGCAAAGTAGCAACGTACATTAAACTATATAGATAAATATCTTACCTAAATTGTGATTAGCTTATATAAATCAAATTAAAGATAAAAATGCTTACTTTAAAATACATCCAACTAGTATTTATTTTACAAATATGATTAAAAATCATCAATCGTCAGGTGTCGTCACTAGGCCGGGGTTAGCAGCTATGCAGGTCCACCTTCAATCAAAAATTGAAAATGCAAATGAAATGTTATTAATAAAGCAATGTTTGTATAACAAGACTATACCATGATTTTGCAGAATTTGTTTATTTCTGTCTTATGAAGAAGAGCTAAATTATGCGTTACTTAAGGGCGTGGAGAGTGGCTTAATTACAACGTAGCTTGTGTATAATAAAGATCCCATTCGCGAATTGAAAAATATATCACTGAATATCACGTGATATTGGATAAATTAAAGCTTACGTTGTAATTTACATTATTACCACTACTTGACAATGTTGCCGAAATTATCCAAACGAGGAAACTAAGACTTAAGTAATTTGAACAACTGGCTGCAGTAGAATTAAGAGGTCCTATAGATGAAATTGTCTTTGATTAGGTTTTAGGATTAACCCTTTCAAGACAATTGACCACATTTTGTGGTTTGGCTCAATAACTTTTGATTCAGAGCTCTAGAAAATATACCAGATGCATGAGTAGAAAGAGCAAAAATTTTGGCACATACTAATGTATTTTTGTTTCATGACCACATTGCGTTTAATGTCAGGAATTTTTAAAACAAGTATAAGCTTTAAAATCCTTAAATTGGCAACACATTGAGAGGTTCAAAATCATTGTTTTTCATCAAAATTGGCAATTTTTCAACTTTTCAACAAAATTTTTAACCATGAATATTGTTTTCAAAAAACATCACACCTTATTAGAACCATGTAGCACTAAAAGAAAAATATTATTATTGCCAATTTGAAGAACAAAATAAGATTAATTTAGCCCTTAAACAATTCCTGTCCTGAAAGGGTTAAAACCAAGGACAAATGAAGTGGTAAAAGTTCACTGTTAATCCATAGGACATCTAATCAGTGGCGGATCCAGGATTTCTTGAGGGGGGGGCCTCAATATTCACAAAAAAATTTGACAAGCAAAAAAAAAAAAAAAAAAAAAAAGGTCCTCAGCATTTTTGCGGCCCCCTTTTGGTCCCAGGGCCCCCTCCTCTGGATCCGCCACTGCATCTAATAACCTATGAACCTAAATATATGTGTGACAGGTTGTAAAATTAATGATGTTACGGATGAAGCAGGTCAAAGACTGTATTTTTTTTTTTTCAGGTTTTTGCGCCTTGACCCCTTTATGTAAAACATCGAAGTTGACAAAAATAATCTAATATACTATTAATACATGGTTGGGAGTGCGTTAGTGCGATCTGGCAACACAAAGGTTTTTATCGTGGTGTACTAACGCACGAGGCGTAGCCGAGTGTGTTAGTACACCACGATAAAAACCTTTGTGTTGCCAGATCGCACTAACGCACGAACTCACAACCATGTGTTAATAGTTTTATAAAACGGGTCTACAATCTTAGTGTTTTCTTACAATCTTAGTGTTTGATCCGGATTAGCCGTGCGTTAGTCCCCTCGCCGTGCGTTAGTACTTTTTTTTGCACGGTCACGTGATGTTATTTGACCAATCAGGAAGGCTACATTCTTGAACCCGTTTTATAATTGTTAATGTTAACAAACACGAGGTAAGAAAATACACAAAGCCTTACTCTCCAAGATACCTGAGGTGTTTATACCGGGAAGTTATATGGCAACAGCTTAATTGCTTTAAAAGCGATGGTCTTGAAACGAGCTTAATTGAGTTTACGGTATCAGGTTGTCATCAATTCTAAGAACGTTCTAATTTTTGTTTTTGTTTGTTTGTTCGTTTGTTGTTTTTTTGTTTCTTTTTCGGCTGAGTATCGAGTGATCCGGTTACATAGTAGTATACCCACACGTCGTGTCCTGACAGGTTGGTTATCCGAACAGCTTATTTTTATTTAACAGTATAAAATTAAAAAACTTTTCATGCATATTGTCATAAATTTTTCAAAATATAGGTTAACAACTGAACGAATTGCATATATATTCACTGATTTTATTTTCATTTGATGCATATTTTGCGTAAAATCCGACGGCAAAATTGACAGGTTTATTTTTGCTAAGTGTCCGGACACAAGCGGGGCTGTCGTCGGAGGCCATTTTTTATAAACTTGTTTCCATGGTGGCTCCTTATCTGTTCTATATTGCCGCCTTATACATTCTGTTTATATATTGTATATATACTTTTTTTATCTGTCTGCCAATTTTAATTTTATTCATTATTTTTTTTATTTCCTATCATTTTAATATCTTTGTTTTTATGTGATTGTTTTCTATCAATTCAATAAAACATATAAATATATTTTCAAAAAGTATCCGGACACACAACCCCCATACTATAATAGAAGTACGATAATGGATTCATATTCGGGGTCCACTCGCTATTCATAGAAAACCGCTATTCATAGAAAACCGCTATTCATTTAACACGCGTTATGAATAGCGGTCCTTACGAATAGTTATGAATAGTGGTCCTTATGAACGGAAGTCCTTATGAATAGCGAGGTAATTTGTCTATGGTTTGCTCGCTATGTAGAAGGACTGCTATTCATACAAAACCGCTATTCATTTAGTAAAGCGTTATGGATAGCGGTCATGAATAAGTAGTCCTTATGAATAGCGGTCCTTATGACTAGTGAGGTTACCCCTCATATTCATACCTTCACAGTCTCGATCGTAATCAGTGTTGTTCAATGTCGGCATTTAGTCCACGCGAGTCAGTGTTCTATCATCGGAGGCTGCACGATACAAGTAGGATTCACGGTAACCTGTACCATACATAGAAGCACTGAACCTGGGATAGAAGTCGTGGCCATCGTCAGTCATGCGTTGACTTCTTAAGGTGTGTGTTCCGTGGGAAACTTCAGCCCATCGTGCGCAGTACCTCGTTCCGGCGTTCAAGACATCGACGGTATTATTAGCCATGTATGTCCACATCGGCTGTTGGAGAGACGGGAAATTTTTTTTTAGTCCCAGTGCAGGTGAAACTTACGAAACCAGTTTCTTTGGAATATGAGGATGGGTGTTGTGTAGTAGTAGTAGTAGTAGTAGTAGTAGTAGTAGTAGTAGTAGTAGTAGTAGTAGTAGTAGTAGTAGTAGTAGTAGTAACAGTAGACGACTTTGTTGGATGAAAATTGGGATATGGTCATACAACTGAATTAATGGATCTTGCACTATCATTCATTTATGTGCATTCAAATTAGCGAATATACCAGTTGGGCCAAAGACTCATAAATTGAATACACATGCAAACTGTGAAATTGGCCGGAAAATCTATATTTTCCCCAATTCTGGACAAAGAATGACCAGAATGTGAAAAATATTCCCTACTTGGGCATTAAATTGCGTAAGTGGGATCCACAAGTACTCTTATGATAGCATCCATTCGGCCGTAAATTTTAGGGATGAATTTTTATTATTAGTGATTTAGTAAATTTACGATGCTGATGGCTTACGTAATGATCAAAATAATGTGTAGTCAGTGCCTTAGAAGTCACGTTAAAATGCAAATCGAATCGAATATCGAAAATATTGCCCTTAAAAGGACCATAATACCCTCGTCTTCGACTCGGGGCAATATGATGCTCTTGCAGGCAATATATTCTGATATCCCCTTCAAGGCAATCCAATATTATATAAATATTCATCAAAAAGTAAAGTTACATACTTCAAACCTAACGGGGATACCGTCCATCAAAGCAGTTATATTCTCCATATATTCGCATCTAGATGTGATTCCTAGATAATAATTGCGTACATAGGTGATCGTTGGGGAAAATTCATAGACTGGAAAGGTTGCCATCGTTACGTATTGTTCGATCGGAATTGCACGGATCATAGAGGGATCACCAACCCTATGGTCTCTGTAAAGTCCTGGACTGTACTGCATGATGGATATCGGTTTGTCTGCTGATACAACCAACATTTCTTGAGTTTGAATATCGACTGTCTCGTAATCACCCATGTTCAGCTTCACAACCACGTCGTCGTACGAAACAGTGGTATTGTCACGACCAGCTATAACCTGAAGAAGATACCCCGCCGTTCGCGACGCCAACGGACTAATAACATACACCTTTCCCCATGCAGTGAAAGGTGCAAGCTGCTCTGCTATGTGATCACAAGCGCTTACATTTGCAGGAACGTTGGCACATTTCGAGCCGACACTTACAGCGAGAGAAGTATTTGCAAGGACACGTGATCCTGTAATGTTGATGAACTGTGGGAGTAACTGTATTGTTTCATACGGGAGAAGGGTATATCGAATGATGTCACCTGCGTAGAACTGATCATTCTCAAATTCAACACTAGACTGAAGGTAAATTTCAACGTATGTGTTTTGCTCCGATGCAGAAATTGAAATGAAACCTCTACCACCGTTATAATTGTTTTCCCTGGTCATCGTCGCTATGAAATATTCCTGTCCGAGATATTGCTTTGGAATCACACTGAATGTATCTGAAGAGCGGTTGTAGATATTGTATGCTAGGACGAATATGTCACTGTCCGATGTGATAACGACTGTAGAGTTGATCTTACCAGATACATTCCTATATATGAGGGAGTTTGGTAACGGATAATCATATGGTCCGGACCCAGACAGCAAGGTGATGTTGACATCGAGTGATATCCCGCGAACCTGGATATTAACAGTAATGTTTTCATCTGATACTCCTTGAAGGACCACTCCGATAGACTCGGAGGTGTTGAAATAGATATAATTGGCCACGGGAGCGAACACAAATTCCCTACCACCATTGCCGGAGAGGACTGACGTTGCACATATTCCTGTAAATCAAAATAGAAACATTATATTAACAAAAAGTCATGGAATTCAAATTCTTTTTTTTATACCATGTTATTAAATATATATGCATTGCCTGTATATAGGGAGACAAACTTCGAATCTATATCGTCGAGGTGATTGTAATGACTATTTCCTGAGGGGCGCAGCCCCAAAGGAAATTGTGCTATTTCAGTGGCTGAGACCTCATAGTTTTAGCTGGTGTCTCGAATAACTGTAGGCCTTGTGTTTGTCTTATATCCATCCAGTTTGACTATTTACATTTTGTAAATAAACAAATACATATCTAAAGAGATGCAATGACTTCTCGTCAATAAGATGACATTTTTTCCAGCCAGCAAGCGAAATCACAAACGCGCCTGAGCCTGAGCCGTTGTTCCGCAGGGGGAGCCCTAGAGCAGTGGCGGATCGGGGGGGGGGGCGGGGATCAAAAAGGGGCAAAAAAAATGCTGAGGACCTTTTTTTTTTTTTTTTTTTTTTTTTTTTTGCTTGTCAGAGATTTTTTGAGTGAAAAAGGAGCCCAAAAATGCTGAGAATATTTTTTTTTTTTTTGCTCGTCAGACAATTTTGTAAATATTGAGCCCCTTCCCTCAAGAAAACCTGGATCCACCACTGCCCCAGAGCGTAACTCGGCTCCCCGCAAAAGGATATGACTTCTGCCACTCAATCACTTAGCTGCCCCACTAAAGCAATCTCCTCAAATAAACGGGAAATAGAATTATCTTTCTCTCAAAATATGCTAAAACGTCAGAGTTTTTGTGCTTCGCGCGGGAAGGGGGAAACTCCCCCTCTCTACAAAACCTCGCTACAAAACCATACGCAGTTAGCTTTTTTGGCTATTGGGATTGCGCATGTGCACTGTGTAATGCGCTTGTCGGGCTGCCTACGTCATGATGTCTTGTACGAATGGCGTGTCACGACTGGAACATAGCATTCTCGACAAGACAGCCAACTTTGAACGAAGATAACTTATTTCCAAAGTATTTTTCATGCCAAAAAATTGTTTGGCCAACATCTATGGAACTTAAGTTATGTTACATCGATAAACAGAAAATATGGTACAAATTATCTATTTTGTTTCAAGAGGAAGTTCTTGCTTTACCGAAAAATTAGTAGAACATAAAAGAGCCCCGTGGATCATTCTCTTTGAAAACGAACTTTGCCTGCCGTCATTCTTTGCGCGATCGGCTGCGAGCGAAACGCCGCATAATTGTTCCTTATTTATTTTGGTACCATATCTGCTAGCCAATCGCATCCATTCATTAAGCACCAGAGAGATTGGGGCAGTTGACATTGGTCATTGCAGCAATGAAGCTGTATATCCAAACCCTTTAGAAGCGCATAGGGACGTTATATCATAATGTGATATGCGCTATACAAGAACGGTTTATTATTATTATTATTATTATTATTACATTGGTGCGTCACCACTGGTGACAGTACGGTATTGACAATATTAATAGTTTGAATTAAATACCATATAGGCTACACTTTTTAAACTGCTCATTGTCACTCTTCAGGATATGGCAAAACAAATCTAGCTAAAATGATGAGCTATCTCAAAAATTATTCTTAACTATCTGATTACTGGAGATGATAAAACGAATTTACCGAAAATGATAAGTAGTCCTGCGCGAACTCCAAAGGATTGCCATGGTTGCTTAGGCGCCATTCCTGTATAAGAAGAATAATTTTGAAGAAGCGTTGTATAAAGAAACTTGATTAGGAGATAATGGTGCGGTTTTGTAAAATACGATACGACACGATCGAAGAGTAATGTTGACCCCGATTCTTTATCGAGTTTTTGTACAAAATGATGTCTAAATCTCGGTTTCGCCATATAGCTTGGTGGGTTAGGGTAAAAAAAATTCGATTATCGTGGCAAGGCGGGCAAAAGCACCATTTTGGGGGTGTGAAGTTTCCTTAGGGTATGTAACCATGATAACAGGCAATATCCAAGATGACCGCTGGGTCAAGCAGCCACTTATAAGAGAAAATCCTACTTCATAACTCTTTATTACAGAATTACTTTAACTTTTTACTCAAATCATGGAAGTCCATATTGTTGCTGTTTTAACCAAAGAAGAAAACAGAAAAATAAAGAGAAGGCATGGCAATATTAAATTTCATTTTCCCTGTCTTAGAGCCGGTTTTCGGCATAGTGGTGCTGGTCTTCGGCCACATAAAAAACCCAATGGAGAACAAAATTCCAGCGGGGCAAGAAAGGACACGAAAGGATGGGACTGATAAGGCCCAACTATAGTATTCATATATATCGTCAACTCACTAAGTACTTTGTTATGCAAAGCACAATATAAAGCTATTTTTACATTATCAGGTTAGGTTCTTCGACAAATTTTTATTTGGATTTTAAAGACCAGAAACAATTCAAAAGTTAATTCAAATTTAAGGTCAGTCTACTGCATAGGCATACAGGCACAGTTTCGCGTAGGGCCTGACGTCTCTTGCCCGAATATCAACTTTCCACGCAGTTTCCAAAATAAAGGTTTTACATTATAGTAAAAATAACACGAGATAAGACATAAAGATGAGTATTTGGTTACATCGCTACCCGAATGATGATGGTTTTCCGAGTAGGAACTTTGGAAATCCTCCGGGAAATAAGGCCTATGATACATTCCCCAGGCCCCCACCCCATACCCTTTGCTCTATTGGTGTTTTACAGCACTCACACATGCGGCATTCATAATATGTCATAGTAAATTCAAGGTGGTATTATAACTTATACATATCAATATAATATTGATTTGATTGTCAGTACCGGAAGTATGCAAAAATTTATACATTAAATGATGATAGAGATAATTTTTTGGGAAAAATTCCATAATTGCTGTCCTAGGACTGAACTGACATGGATTACGGTTTTACAAAATATATAGGCCTACATATATTACTGACAAAAATACAACGATACCCCCCAAAAAACAAACAAACAAAGACAACAACAAACAAACAAACAACAACAAAACAAAACAAAACAAAACATAACAAACAAAACAAAACAAAACGAAAAGAAACAAAACAAAACAAAACAAACAAACAAAAAACCCAGCAAACAAAACAACAGCATAAGATATGACAGAAATGATGGAAATAACAAAGAGCGAAATTATTCAGAAATAAGAATCTTGGAAAACAAAAATCTGCATTACACTTGAAGTTCATCATGACTCCCAATAAAAACTGTAATGTTCGGGAAAGGAACATCATGCGTCCTCTAATATCTACCATGCACATTACGGACTTTTTTTGCTGTTTGCATTATATAATGTGCAATATTAGAATATAAGAATTGAATTGAATTAGATTATGTCATGCGCGTACCGGGGGGGGGGGTGTTTTGGGTGTTTTAGGTGGTTAAACACCCCCTTTTGGTGTTATTTGATGTTAAAACACTTCCCTTTGAATTTCAAAACACCCCCTTTAGAATTGCTGATAACCTTCTTTTATTTTTTATTTTTTTTTTTTTTTATTTTTTTTTTTTTTTGCTTGTCAGAAAATTTTGGAGTAAAAAACACCCCCTTTTAAAAAATCCTGGGTACGCCACTGGATTATGTTACTTTCATTCACGAATTAAAATGTCTTTTAACCAATTCATCTTATTCGGTAATTCATTGCACAGGGAATGCCTACTAAGAGTTGGTATACTGGATTAGTTCCTGTTATGCTAGAGCATAACAGGAAATTTCTCAAGAGAATTAGGCTATAATGTTGTTATGATATAGGGAAAAAAAAGATCATAAAATGTTATCAATATCGTTCATATTTCCTGACGCAATCATACAGTGAGTTTGCGATCCCTTATTCCATGAAGCCAAAGCCGTTGTTTTTTCCTGAGCGGTATCTCCATTTCATATATAAAATATTTTATGTGTAAGTTAATTACAACACCTATAACCACCAAAAGATGTTTACAAGGAACAGAAGCGGCGGAACGTCGGGCTCGGACAATGGAAATGTGGGGGGGGGGCACCTTTTGTTGGGCGGAAAAAAGGTACCCCCTCCCCAATTCCATTGCCCGAGCCCGACGTTCCGCCGCCTCTGACAAGGAATAACCTTACAAATCATGTGTACTACCAGTCTGTTTGCTCAGTAAGCAATCTCTTCTATTCAGCGGCGACAAATGAAAATGACATATTAGACGCATCAAGATTGAATTATAAGAAAAGAAGTAAACATCTCTTACATTACTATGAAAAAATCTAGGAACGAGTAGAACAACCTCCCCCCCCCCCCCCCCCCCCCTTATTCTGTTATGTTTTTCATATTTTTGTCCTGGCTGAAATGCACCTCCTTTCCCAGTGACTGCTATACGAGCGGACTTTTGGATCAAAGTGAGGGCGCCCTTATCAGATATTATTTTACAACTCATTTTTTGTCCCTATAAACCAGCTTTTTATTTTCTAATATGAAAAGTAACGTGCTATGATCTCGATAATTTCATTTTGCAACAAATTTTATGTATCCTATGAAATTAATTAACCCGAAAAGGTTGTTTTTATTATACTGGATGGCGGCCATTTTGGATTGGTGCATTTTACACGAGTATCTTTTAAAAATCTCGAGGGCTCCTCGGCTAATATTGATTAGTAGGCCACAAGAAGTTCATGCGAAATTTGGTAGGCCCTACTTTTGTCCACTCTGTCACGAAGATTTCCCCAAGCCACCCCTACTAATCCGACCCTTACGCGAAAATAAAAACAGAACAATTACTTTAGCTTATAAAAAGTCTGAACATAAGGTCCCATTGCTCTTTGGTAGGTATTTTTTAATCTATTAATATCAATATTGAGAAAGTGTTCCAAATTTACAACGTAATAAAGTGAAATAATTTTGCTCTTTAAAAAAGTGATAAATATGTTTGGCAGTTAACACCAACTGTAGTAGTAGGTTTGATTGATAACTGAAATGGGGTAGTTAGAGGCTAATCAAATGAGTAATTACATACTGCAAATCAAGATAATTTGATATAATAACGGAGTATACAACTCTAATAAAGTACATGTTAAAACAAACAAAAAGTTCACAATTTTACCTTTGCCCCTCAAACTCATAATGCAGCAAATTCATGCGCCTTGTGGTAGTTTCCAGAAAAAAAATGTTTATGAAGCAAGTCCTGTTCCTTAATTGCTGGACCAAACATAAAAGTCAACACGATAGCCTAGCTTTCTGTATGATCATCTAACTTGCGGAAAGCGAGCAGCCGAATGCAAAAATTATCAGCAATCCTTATTTGAGAGGTGTTAAACTTGTCCACATGCCACTCCTAAATTGCTGTCGTAGTGATTGCGACAACGCGAAACAAAAATAACACTGTCATAGGCTAGCCCATATTATAAAACGGGTTCAAGAATGTAGCCATCCTGATTGGTCAAATAACACCACGTGACCGTGCAAAAAAAAGTACTAACGCACGGCGAGGGGACTAACGCACGGCTAATCCGGATCAAACACTAAGATTGCAAGAAAACACTAAGATTGTAGACCCGTTTTATAAAACTTTTAATACATGGTTGTGAGTTCGTGCGATCCAGCAACACGCAGGTTTTTATCGTGGTGTCTAACACACTCGGCTACGCCTCGTGCGTTAGTACACCACGATAAAGATAAAAACCTTTGTGTTGCCAGATCGCACTGACGCACTCCCCATGTATTAATAGTATAATATACACCCTACCAGAGGAGATGGGCACGAATGATCTTGTTATGACCCGTGAGAGTTGCCAATTTGATATCTGTGGCAAGGGGGGGGGGGGGCCACTGAATAATTATTAATCATGGGAGATATTTTTTAAACAAAGCTATCAATGACTTAGACACATTTTGTATTTGATTTGGATCAGCCTTGTTTATTTTTAATGTCACTAGAGCATCCTAAGCTATGGTCACAACCCCCCCCCCCCCTCAAAAAAAAAAAAAAAAAAAAAAAAAATTGGCATGCTCGGCGGCCGGGCGGCGAGTTTTTAGCCAATTTCGCCCTGGCATGGCTGGTTTTTAGGGCATCGCTCGGTCGATGCTGAAGTTTTAATAGCGCGGAGTTAAAATTCTGCCCACTTTTCACCCGCCGCTCCTTGTTTAATCGTGCGGTCGTCGTCGAGCGATTCAGGTTAGAAAAAAAAATCGAAGCTGCTAGACTAAAGGTTGCCGAACGGTCGCTGGGAGATCGCTGGGAGATCGGTAGGTCACCGGGCGGCGCGTCCAAAATCGGCCGGTGGCCAGTTGGAGACCGCCCAGGAATCGGTGGGTAGTCAGTCGCTCACTGCCCGGACGCCTCCCCGAGAAGCTCCCCCGATTCCGCACAGTTTTGACCTAAAATTGACCGGCGACCGACAGGAAATCGACAGGGCACCGCCCCGGCTTCGCTGGGGATTTACAGCCCGCTCGACTTCTCTGGGCAGGCTACAAATCGGTCGGTAGCCGCTCTGATTTGTGACCAAAGCATTAATGATGGAAAGGGTTCATTATCGTGCACAAACAAAACTACTTACTATAAATGGAATGCGTTACTCTGGCAACGAATATCACTTGCATCAAATTTCAACAGAAGTAATCCGGCAAGCCTAATCTGACGTGTATCAACAACATGACCCATGACTTTTTAAAGGGCATAGCATAGATGGCCCGGGAGAGAGATGGAGAAGGAGGGAGAACGAGAAAGTCAGAGGGAATAGAGAGAGAGAGAGAGAGAGAGAGAGAGAGAGAGAGAGAGAGATGGGTGAGCAGGCGCGCCGGAAGCAGTTTGGGATTGGGGGGGGGGGGGAAACATTCAAGGGGGCTCACCTTTCAAGGGCTCATGTCTTCTCACCCCTAAAAAAACACACACGCTTTCCCACCCTCTCACAACAATACAGATCCTACTGCTAAATCAAAATTTTACTCAAAAATTCTCTGACAAGCATTTTTGGGGTGTATTTTTACTCGAAAATTCTCTGACAAGCATTTTTGGGGTGTATTTTTACTCGAAAATTCTCTGACAAGCAAAAAAAACAACAAAACACCAGAATTATGCTAAAATTCTGCTAAATTTTGTCAAATTATGCTAAAGCGGTCAAAATTCTGCCAGAAAGCAGAATTCTGCCAACTCTGGCAACCTTGCGTCTAATACAAAACTTCCACTACGTTAAAGTTTAAAGTTTGAATGCTTTATCTGTCTTCAGTGATCTCCATGAATACGAAAAATGAATACAAAGGCTTACAATTACGTAATAAAGCAATCAAGCTTTTAATATACACACGATTTTTACTCCTTTACTACTGATTTTTTTTTTTTTATGGGGGGGGGGGGGCTTTTTTGGGGGGGCGAAAATGCATTTTGCCCCCTACTTTTTTGTTTGGGGGCGACTGCCCCCCTGCCCCCCCCCCCCCACTTCCGGCGCCTATGTGGGTGAGCCAAAAAGAGTTAGAATGGGAGAAGATGAGAGTTGGCTAAAACAAAAAAAAAACAAAAAAAAAACACGAAAAAGAGAAGAGAAATGAAAGAAAGATTCTTAGAGCGGGAGAGGGAGACATGCTGATGGCAGTGGCGGATCTACGGGGGGGGGGGGTTTAGGGGGTTTAAACCCCCCCCCCCCCCCCCCCCTTGGGCTGCCAAGTAAACATTTAATGTGCATAGGAAAACCAACAAAAAAAAGAGAAAAAATAGAGCATGCAACTATGCTTAAAATCGCAAGCTGGCAACCCTAAAAATGAAAAATCTCCCTACTGTGGGAGGGGGGTATCCCCCCTCCCACACCCTCCCCCCTTGGAAAAAAAGCTAGATCCGCCCCTGGATGGAGATGAGAGGGATAAATGGATAGAGATGGGAAGAGAGGAAGGATATAATATAGATAAAGGAGGAGAGAAAGAAAAAGAAAAGCTAGTATAGTAGTATGATAACTAGAAAGAAAGACAGTGAGAGATCTATAGAGACGGTAAAATAGATAGGTATAATAGAGAGGTAACGGTACAACGCGAAGGGAAATAAAAAGGTTGGAAGGGATAAGGCCAGTATTCCGGAGGTGTGTGTGTGGGGTGTGTGCGTGTGTGTGTGTGCGTGTGTGTGTGTGTGAGCATGGGCATGGACCTACTGGTAGGTCTCACCTCTAGATAGATGGTGGATAGAGATGAGGAGGTCGAGATGAGGGGGTCTTGACTGATCCATAGCATAGGCTAACTAAAATTAGTGTCAGTCGGTCAAGCCCAAAATTATGAGCGTCATTTCTGTTCGATTCTCCCATTTGTGTATAATTTTCCTGCGGTGCGATTTTCATTCACGCAAAATGCATAGGGCAATTGGGGCTGCAGTTGTGTTGCTAGACTTGGCTATCTGACTTGATATAATGACGTCACCGAATCTAAGAAATTTGTTTAATATGTCGTCTGAGATGTCGTCTGAGCTGAGAATAAGTGCTTAACGTTTTTAGAATACTGCTAGGGCATATTCTTAAAGCAGACAAATTCTTAGAAAATTTTCTTAAACTTAAGAAAAAATGTTCTAGAAGTTTATTGAACATATGGAAAAGTTGCGCGTATCTGCTCCATATACGCCCCGCCGAATCCCGTTTAACACCGGAAATGAACATCGAAAACAGCGCTTTTTGATGAAATGACTATAATTACGTAAAATTAGTCATGTTTTTCCCAAAACTTCAACTTTTTCAGCTTGTCAATGGAGATTGTGCTATTTTCCCCTATTTCTGCGAGTAGTTGGTACAATCAATGGCCTGCCAAATATCAATGGAGTGTGGTATCAATTTTCTTCGGACGGTTTCTGAAAATAGATATTTACAGTTCTATTTTCATATAACAATGATTCTTATTCGTCGAGAGGAAATGGTTGCACTTTTAGCATCCAATCAGGTATAGTTATAACTGGGAGCACTACACACACGCACACCAGCCTGCACGCGTCCCTCTACTAGTGTAGAGAGGACTTTCGGTGCGTGTAGCACTTTCTGCGCGTTTTAGGGTTAAACTTTTTCATATGTATACGGCCCCAGATATATAAGAACGCAATGGTTTATCTTGTCAGTCATTGTACGGTCACTCTTTCTACGGTCAGTGTATTATGGGATATTAAACTAAACACTCTGCTAAAAAAAACGAGGATTCATGGGCCTCATTTTCCCCATATTGATTAGTTACAATACTTTTGGACAGAAATCTTCATCCATTTTACACATTGCTATTGTTCTTATCGTTGACCCAGGTCCCATTATTCCATGATCAGATGATTAATCGAGATCTATTTATCTCGTTTACTTTTCAGTTTGGTATGACGATTGTTTTCCACGGAATAAACATGTAAATTCAAGTTCGTTTGATTTTAAATAAATACAAATACAAATAATAATAATAATAATAATAATAATTATTATTATTATTATAATAATAATCATAACAATAATTATAATAGTGATAATAATAATACTAATACTACTACTACTAATAATAATGATAATAATAATAATAAAGTGCTTGGAGAAGTCACTATCAAGAGAGGAATCTTTCAAGGAGATAGTTTATCTCCACTATTGTTTGTGATGGCTATGACCCCATTATCACAGGTGCTAAGGAGATCCAGACTTGGATATGAATTCAAAAGCAAGGCAAAGATTAATCATCTGTTATACATGGATGACTTGAAATTATTTGGGAAGTCGGAGCGCAACATAGATTCTCTTATCAACACTGTTCAAATCTTCAGTGAAGACATCGGTATGCAGTTTGGGCTGGATAAATGTGCAGTGATCACTCTACAGAGAGGTAAACAAATCAATGGTAGCAGCTTCAGAATGCCAAATGGTGAAGAGATCAGAGCAATGGGAGCAGACGATACTTACAAATATCTAGGAGTACTAGAGGCAGATCGGGTGAAACACCAAGCTATGAAGAAGAAGACTGAAGCCGAATACATCAGAAGAGTTCGAAAGGTGCTCAAATCTAAACTCAATGCAGGAAACATAGTCAAAGCTATCGATACATGGGCAGTGGCCCTGTTGAGGTACGCTGCAGACATAGTAGACTGGAACCAACAGGAGTTGGATACTTTGGACAGAAAAACAAGGAAATTGTTGACTATGCATGGGATGTTCCACCCCAAGTCTGATGTAGATAGGCTATATGCGCCAAGAGAGCACGGAGGACGCGGACTCATGGGAGTAGAGGAAACTGTAAGGTATGAAGAACAGAGCTTATACTGCTATATTGATGGAAAGATGGATGAAATTATGACTGCCATTAAAGGGTCTATGAAGAAAGGAAAAGACTTGACAGCAAAACAGCTCAAGGCTGATCAGAGAAATGGGAGACTTGAAGGATGGAAAGGAAAGGTGATGCACGGACAACATCTAAGACAGACAGAGGAATTTGCGGCACCAGAGAGTTGGCAGTGGTTGAAAAGAGGAAACCTGAAAAGGGAGACTGAAAGTTTGTTAGTTGCTGCTCAGGACCAGGCTTTGAGAACAAACTACAGGAAAGCAAAAATTGAGAAACAGGAAACATCACCATCATGCAGAATGTGCCATAGCAAAGATGAAACGGTAATGCATCTTGTGAGTGAATGCAGTAAAATGGCACAGAGTACAAGGGAAGGCATGATAGAGTGGCTGCTGCAGTCCATTGGGGTCTGGCGAAGAAGTATGAACTACCGCATACAGACAAATGGTACGATCACAGGGCGGATCCCGTGATCGAGAATGAAGATGTAAAACTTCTGTGGGACTTCAACATCCAAACAGACAAGGTTATACAGGCTAGAAGACCAGACATCATTCTAACGAAAAAGAAGGACAAGGAATGTCTCATCATAGACATTGCAATTCCTGGAGACTGCAGGACGTGGAGCAAGGAGGAAGAAAAGATACAAAAGTACAACGACCTGGCATGGGAACTAAGAAGGATATGGAAGGTGAAGACGAGAGTCATACCAATAGTGATCGGAGCCTTGGGAACAGTGACAACAAGACATAAGAGCTTCCTGGCTGATCTAGGAGTCGACGTATCGTTTGAAACCATACAGAAAGCAAGCCTGCTCGGGACAGCTCATATTCTGCGAAAGGTCATGGACTAGAATGAAAAGGAGAATTACGAATAAGATGAGGACTTGTTGAAACAAAGACTAACCCTAAATTTCTGGATGAAATCCGGTTACTTCTTAATTTACCAACTGATCATTAGGTTGTGGACAAATCGATAATAATAATAATAATAGCTGTTTCTTATATAGCGCCTTACCGGTTACAATGCAGGGGCCGCGGAGCGTTTTTGAAAGTGAGGGGGCTGATCTGATTTCAATCATTAATGACAATTTTCGAGCCTTTTTTCTGATTTTTTTAACGTGTCTACTCAAAAAAGTGGGGGGGGGGGGGGGCTGCAGCCCCAAGCCCCGCGGCTCCGCGGCCCTTGCAATGTAACCGACCAAACGCTTACAGCATTATTACCCCGGTCACTGGATTCAGTTGCGATTCTGCACATTAAATTACAATGCACACACATAATACAAACAATGCAAACAATGCAAAGTACAAAATAGATATACAGAAAAAGGAATTCAAATCAAAACGTGGGGGGGAAGTCAATTGACCATAGGTCAATCCCATAAAAACACCCCCCCCCCCCAAAAAAAAAAAAAAAAAAAAAAAGAAGAAGAACATTTAGGAAGTAATTACATCGTAGCAAGAAGAGACGGATAAAAGATACACCACCAAGAACAAGAGCACTGCAACAAATAAATTCCAACAGGAATAGTTCGTAGAATTTGTGTTGGCTTGTGTGAATTCGCTTTATTTCATCAACCAACGTCAACAATTTTCTCAGCAGAATAATTCATCATAACTTGTATGTGCTTATGTACAGCGATACATATCGACCTATAATCTATACTCTATAAAAGTGTAATTTCTACCCAAAATATATTCAGTCCATTTTCATCACAAGAGACTCCGGAAGTAGTAAGAATAGTGCACTTATACCCACCACCCTGACCACGCAATATGCCAAAGGCACTTGAATTACCATAGCTAATGCTATGGTCACAAATCAGGGCGGCGACCGACCGATTTGTAGCCTGCTCGGTCGCCGCTGGAATTTAGGCATCGCCTAACGATTTTTGGAGAAGTCGAGCGGGCTGTAAAGCCCCACCGATGCCCTGTCGATTTCCCGTCGGTCGCCGGTCGATTTTAGGTCAAAATCGGGGGATCTTCTCCGCGCGGCGTCCGAGCAGTGACCGAATGATGACCCACCGAGTCACGGGCACCGAACGTATTTTGGGCGGCGAGTTAAAAGTGGCCAGGCGCCTCTGAAATTTTAACTCCAGCGGCGACAGAGCGATGCCCTAAAAAACAGGGGTGCCCTGGCGGCCGCCGCTCGGTGTCCGGGCAAAATTGGCTAAAAACTCGCCGAGCGCTCATGCTGATTTTCTGGGATGTGACCATAGCTTGAGCTAGGCTACCGATTACTGTGCTCATAATTAAGTGTTAATTAAGGGTCACTTAAGGTCAATTTAAGGATTCCTTCCTGCAGGGTATACCTATTTATTACAATAGGGTTTTTTTTAAATCGCAAATGTAGATTAAGTTCGATAAACTTCTTGGCAATATATATCCTCAGAATCATACAATAAAATTGTGATAGTCATATATAATTTAAATTGAAGTCAAATGGATTTTTATATTCAAAGATAGAGCACATATAAATGAAATATTAACAACAAAATATATTTGTACAATAAAGTACAAAAGGATTGTTTCAGTTATTATTCATTTCTGTCGCGTTAAATCATAATGTATAGCTAGACATAACAATTAATTATGGACTGAACGGCGGCTTATTTAAAAACTGAGCTTGTATGATGAAGGCCCCCTTTCAAGGATAAGCTAAAATAAAAAAGAAATCATTAAATATCATTTTTTATCAGTACAGTACATTTGACATTACTACTAAAATACACTATCAACACGATAAAAACTATTTTCGAAAAATCAACTGAAGGCAATTTCAATAGCCCTGTCTATCACCTTTAGAAATGTGCGAACATTACAGTGGCGTATTACGTAATGATTTTTATGGGCAGTACAATAGGCCTTTGAAATTGCCCCTGAGTTTATTTTTCGAAAGTAGTTTTTATCGTATTTATCGTAAACAAAATTGCCGATAAGTGTTCCGAAAATGTTTTAAAAATCTATTGAGGCTAATCACTAAAGATTCATGCAGTGGTAATAATTAATATAAAAATGATATTGGCAGTTTGTATAGCGCTCTTATCCACATGCAAGGTGCCAAAGGCGCTTTTAAGCCTGATTAAAATTTAGAAATTTTAATCACGCTTCAACTAAGCTAGGCTTCCAATTTCGGTGATTCCTTTCATGATCAGGTACATATTTATTACGCGAGGTAAACAACATATTACCGTAATCTGTATATACAGCTTATAATCTGTATATACAGATTACGGTATTCTGTATACACAGATTATAATCTGCAAAGAGCGATATTCCTCTTTTGACACACTATCCGGACAAAATATTACTTGAAAGTTTCTTATATGTTTTTAAAACATTTTAGTTCAGGTTTGTATTCAATATAATTAATTTCATTTTCCCTTGACGATTCAATAATCAATGAAAGTACATTAGAAACCTTATAAAATAATGTTTGGTGAAGAACTCTTTTATATGTACCATATTATATATATATATATATATGTATATATATATATATACATATATACGTTTTCCCTGACGAAGGGGGAGGACCCCCGAAAATTTGGAGAATAAATATACTTGGAATTGGCATTCAATGCATTCGAGTCATCCTTTATTATTTCTCATCATATGCCAATACGTGGAACATCATGAATTTATATGTATACATATATATATATATAAAACATGTGAAACGAATGAGAGAATAATGGTTGCGTAACTTAAATCAAAGTTCCCTAGAGCTGTCCTACCTTTTTTATTTTTTATTTTTTTGCAAAAGAATCGAACCCGGGTCGTTGGCTTAGAGCGCCAATGCCTTAACCACAAGATCACGGAGAAGGGCGAGTAAAAAAAAAATAAATAAAAAATAAAAAAAAATTATATATATATATATATATATATATATATATACACACTTAGAAATCAACTATCTTTCGTTTTCTCATTCTCACACCGCCGATTACGCCAAGTATTGTTCAGTAGAATTCATGCCACAGTGACAGTAAGCAGTGAACAATAGGTCCCTGCAGAAAGAGACGGAATATGCGCGTGATGTTGTCTCTCAGATGTTCTGCATGCACTCACATGCGGTCATTTGGTTGTGTAGAGTGTTCCTCCGGTGTTCCGTCGATATTTATGTTCAGATCTGTTCGAAAATTGACTTTCAAAGGAGGACTGGTATGTTCACTGCTCACTGTGGCATGAAATCTGCTATTTATACTACTTTCTGTTTATACAACTCTTTCATCCTGTATTTTTAAAGCATGCTGTGTCGAAAAGAAATGATCCTGCTACCAGGTCTTGAACTAGAAACTTCAGGGTCTACATAGTGGGAATTCAGAGTTATTGCATTTACAACCATTTCGGCACTATGAACTACACGACATAATAACAAGTACAGCTATACATGTTTTAACAATTACACTGTATGAAATTACAATTTCTACTAAACTATGATAATTTACAAGCAAATACTACAGAATGCAAAACACTGAACAGATTTTATAATCCGATAATTGTTTACAAATAATTAAGCATAAATTCACAACAAATAACCATCAACAGCTACAGAACAGTTCATAATCATTCAGACTGTCAGGAAGGAGGAGTATTCGAGAAATGTTATCATCTACAGTGTGAGCTAGATGAAGCAGTTTCATGTTCTTTAAATAAGAGGATCCATTTTGAAATCGAGCATAACCAAGTCTGGAAGGTCTTAATTTCATTTCATATAAGATTTAAAAGTGATTATTAAAGATGTGAATTTTACAAGATTAATGATTTGATTAATGGACCCCTACGGAAAACAGCATTCTTGCTGATGATGGTCTTTCCATCCCAAAAGTGATAAATAAATAAATAAATAAAAAACAAAATGAAAAAAAAATGCGAAGCATATTCCAACAATTTCATGCTCGCAATACACTTACATCATTACATTCTTGATTTAGATCATGTCAAATGGGAATCATTCGAGGGTACTGAATAAAACCCTGCTTTGATTTTCGATTGATATGATTAATTTGATTTATCTATTTCTGTTTGATGTTTTGGTTTTTTTTTCTACTGTTGCATGCTTACCAATTATTGACAGAGGGGAGATTATTTTTATAGTACAATATAGAGAAAACTGGCAGCTTGTGAATCAAATTTGTCAAATATTCCTGCATTTTAGTGATGAATTAGTACTAAGTCTTAAATCTTATTATTGATTATCAATAAATGGGGTTCGACGAGACAGCTTCCAGCGACAATTGCTCCGTGGTCAATATTGTACACTTAACTTTAACCCTGGACCAAACACTATATCCAAACCCTGACCTGAACCCCAAACCTAATCTAAATCCAAACTGCAACCCTTACCCTAACCCTATTACTTTAAGGAAATTGTCGAGGGAGCAAATGTTGGGTCATTAAACACAGTCGGATGGTTGAATATGGGGTGCCTCTGTGATTCTCCATGTAGCAGTTGAAGGTTGTTTAACCCTTTTGAGACAAGTGACCACATTTTGTGGTTTGGCTCAATAACTTTTGATTCAGAGCTCTAAAAAATATACCAGATGCATGAGTAGAAAGAGCAAAAATTTCTACACACATTGTTTCCATTTTTGTTGCATGACCATATTGCATTTGATGCCAGGAATTTTAAAAAGGAGAATAAGCTTCAAAATCCTTAAATTGGCAACACATTGAGAGGTTCAAAATCACTATTTTTTAACAAAATTGGCAATTTTTTCAACTTTCAACTAAATTTCTAATGATGTTTATTGTTTTCAAAGACATTACATTTTGTTAGAACCATGTAGCACTAAAAGAAAAATATTATTGTTGCCAATTTGAAGAACAAAATGTGATCAATTTACCCCTTAAATAATTCCTGTAATGAAAGGGTTAAGCTTGGGTTGTACGCTATAAATCCGTGTAGATTTATGCTTCTTCTTCTTCAGTACTCGTCGATTTCTTATGTTTGACACCAGATATAGAGGGAAAAAATGATAATTGCTCGAAAACTTGTGGATCTTAAACGCAAATATCATGTCTCTAAATTCATTAAGTAATGTAAAAGAAAATCCGATCCAAGTGGAATGCAAGACAAAAAAATGGCAGCAAATATTTGAAGGAATAAAAAGAATGGTCAATAAGAACGGTCTTAAATCAGTGGACCAAAAACGCGATCTGGGTCGAAACTACCTTCGTGAATTCGGACTAAAATATTTGTGTAAAAAGAAGCCCAGAAATATAATTCTTACTCTTTAATTTTGTCATAATCTAGCAACATCGACATATGCAATGGTGTATGCTTGTTCGTGTGTGTGTGTGTGTGTGTGTGTGTGTGTGTGTGCAGGGGCGTCGCTAGCAGGGGGTGTAGGCCCCCCCCCCCCGAGGATTTTCAAAGTTTCGATATTTGGGCAGCGAGGTTCCCAGATAATTATGTAACTTCTTTAAGTTTTCAACGATTTTCAACGAAAATTTAGAAATTGAAAAAAGTTGATATTCGGGCAAAAGGCGTCCCCCTTCGGCAATCGGCTGCAGTCTCTCTCTCTCACACCCCCCCCCCCCCCCCCCCCCGAGGATTTTCAAAGTACCGATATTCGGGCAGCGAGGTGCCAGAATATCCACATATTTGGGCAGCGAGGTTCCTAGATAAATATGTGACTTCTGTATGTAACTTCTGTACATTTTCACTATGAAAAGTTTTTAAAAATTTGCACGCTCGCTTCGCTCGATATTGACAAGTTAATATTGGGGCAAAAGTCGTCAGCCGCCCCCCCCCCCTTGCGAAAATTGCCCCGTATGATCAAGATCTCTACATCTCCGACCTTCTTTGATTATTATTTGTGGGGGGGAGAGATTAAGGTGCAGATTTTTTGTAGGCAAATTTGGGTGTCACACCCCCATTCAAAATGTTCTAGCAACGCCCATGTGTGTGCGTGTGTGTGTGTGTGTGTGTGTGTGTATATATATATATATATATATATACATTCATCGGCTTTTAACCACTTTTTTCCACAGGAGCAACAGTCCACGAGGCTGTAATTTTTTGGTCATTCTTTATTTTTTGTTTTCTTGGTCTCGTTGGTTGTCGGTCTCCTGAACCTTTTCGGATTTTCAGTCTGCTGTGCTGCTGGGCTACTCCATTCCCTCAATAGTGGTAGCATAAACATGCTCCGGTTCATCACCTTTTGTCTTGTGTGTCATCTGGTTCATATATACCAGGTCCGACGGTGGAAGATGAGGGGTTCTTGCACTTTTCGATGAAGCCATTGGCACTGTCAAAAGGAGAGTCAAATCCTCGTAGCTTTGGTCTTGTTGGGTTCTACGCTTTAAATCAATATAGAGATCTGGAGTTTCTACCTTGGTAGTGGTTGACATTTTACGTCTGATGCCACAAAATGCAAAAATATAATGATGGTGGTAGTAGTATAATTGTACTAGTAGTAGTAATATAAAATAAGGTCAAACAAAAATATTATTATTTTTAAAATGAGTGCAAGCAAAAGAGTTATATATTTTTATTCGCTCGTGGTCATTTACACTGTTTTTATCATAGTTTTTACCCTTTGGCCGTCGTTAATAGTAAATATGTGGTTTAGTCCCTGTTCGAGGTTGAAAGGGTTTGATGGTTTATTTTACCTGACTGCTAAGAAAGCATGTGTATACTTGTAAGTAAGCAACCAGGGGACCCACGGCTTTAAGTCCTCTCCGAGGGATTTGATAATGAGGATTAATGCCTTACCAAAAGGCACTAGCGCATCCACTTGGTTTCGAACCCGGGTCACCCAGTTACGAGACCACTGCTCTACCACTGAGCCATCGCGCCTCATCATACAGAGGGTATATAAAAAAACGTTCAACTTTTGAAAAATCTTTCAAAATTACATTTCAAAATATTTAGAAGATTTTTTCATGTCGTTAGATGCCCTATAGTCTCATCTATCAAGTGCCACTAACAAAACAAATTTTCGTTCACGCTTGGGCGAACACTGACTATTTTTGTTCAGAGTGTGAAAAATGGCTTGCGCCAAACTGAAAGAAGAGGGAAAATTAAACCAGCAGTCCGAATAAGTACTCCCATTCAAAAAAATTGCTCTTTTGCATGAATTTATGATTATGTTATGATAGTCTAGGATTTTTAAGTCAATTTTCTATCATAATTTTAATGATATCATTACTTTAGGCATGGGTGCGAATTAATAATGTGTAAATACTTCAAGATCTTTTAAGCACAGTATTCACAATTTACAGAAACATCAAATCCACATGTCAGTCATTCAGTCAAGAAGAAAAGTACCAAATTAATACATATTCAGATCATTCAATCAATCAATCAAAAAATCAATTAATCAATCAATCATTCAATCAATCAACAATCAACCCAACAATACTGTGCATCAACCGATAGATCAGTCAGTCAGTCAGTCAGGCAGTCGGGCAACTCTGTCAATCAATCACACTGTAATTTAACAAATTATTAACAAGCACATCAAAGCACTTCCAAACCAGTCATTCAATCGAGAATGCCAAATTAATCAATCAATTTTCGATCAATCAATCAATAAATCATTCAATTAACTATGTAATGTGGTTTTGATGTGTCTGTCTATTGTGAATACTGTGCTTTAAAAGATCTTGAAGGTAATTACTCATTATTGATTCTCACCCATGCATACAGCAATTGAAATTATTAAAATTATGATAGAAAATAGACACAAATTTCCTAGACTATCATAACATAACATAATCACAAATTTATGGCAAAGAGCAATTTTTTTTTTTGCATGTGAGTACTTATTCGGACGGCTAGTTTAATATTCCCTCTTCTTTCAATTTGGCGCAGTCATTTTTCACACTCTTGACAAAAACAATCAGTGTTTGCCCAAGCGTGAACCAAAATTTGTTTTGTTAGTGGCACTTGATAGATCAGACTATTGGGCATCTATCGACATGAAAAAAAATCTTCTAAATATTTTGAAATGTAATTTTGACAGATTTTTCAAAGGGTAACTTTTTTTGATACGCACTGTAGTTAAAGCAAATACTGTATCACAAGCACTCTTTGTGTGTAGTTTAAATCACCACCATGAATTCGGGCAAAATATTTCTTTTTGCAGAAGATATGTGTTTCATTCTTAATGAAATGCAATATAAAACATTACGGCTTCTGATATTGATACTGCCTCTTTTCACAAGAAACACAGAAGATATACAAAGAGGTTAGAAACATGTACATACATAAGGAAAGAAAATACATAATATCTTACTATCTTGATTACCTAAGGTGAATATGCATGAAGGTTATAGCTACAGCATACACGAGCAAGACTGAAACACCAGCAACCAGGCTTCTCTGTATCCCTGAGAAAAGACAAGAAATCGATTACTGAAAATATATTATTTCATTTAACAATAAAACAATCCTATTTTGTGTGTTAAATGAACACAAATGATTTTACTTTACTTTACTTCACGGCTTATTCTATGATTGTTCTTCTCATCAGGATCGTATGAATAGACCTATACATACAAAGACTGCTTGTGATACAATATTTGTTCTCACTATGACTGACCAAATATGAAGTACGTTTACCTTTCAAAAAAGGGGGTACCGAATAACTTGGTATCATTGAATTTTGAGGGTTTTTTATGCTGGATTGCTTGGTTTTAAGAGAAGTGTATACACTTTATATCAGAAATAGTTACTCACAAAATGAGTACACCATTTACAAACAGTTCAACGTTCAGATGGAACTTTTGACATAGTTGTATGTAATATGTGTTTTCACTGAAGAGCATTGAGCCTAAGTAACTCTGACAGATCGAGTATATCTTTATTACAGAGTTAAGTGGGGTTTTTTTTTGGTTTTTTTTTTCGATTGCAGTGGCTTAGATTACGTCGGATCAGTAACATTTTGCTTAGAGTGAACTGACTTCAGTGAGCTCCTATTTTACGAACTTTGTAGAGAAAATTAATAATTTCTTAGCTTTCCTGTAAATTGGCTACAAATACTAGATGGAATTGAAGCTTCAGTTGTTGACGCTTCCGTAGTGGTGACTAGTGTCGGAGAACTTGGTGAAGAAAATGATTCACTGTTAAGCATCCCTAAAACCGTACTGGAAGTAGTGGTTGGAGTTGATGCTTCGGTTGATGACGGTTCCGTAGTGGTGACTAGTGTCGAAGAAGTTGAATGCGAAAAGAAAAATAATGACCAGATATTCCGACATTAACCATGTTAACGTTCCTGAAAAATGTGCGCCCCAGAAATGAAATGCTTTTCTTGTCCATTATTGATTTTTTTTAATATTACAGGCACAATGGAAGAGCAATGTGCCCGAGCAAAAACTGTTCGAATATATCTTGATTATAACGTTGGGCTTCCATATTTGCTTACGATACACCGGATCATTCATATTTTAAGAAAGGAAAACTCTCTTCTGTGAGTTATTTTAATAAACTTTGTGAAGTAAACGAATAACTCTTTAGCATACATGTGCAATGGTTGCAAATATTTGATGGACTTGATGCTTCAGTTGTTGATGCTTCCATTGTGGTGACGAGTGTCAGGGAACTTGGAGAAGAAAACGATTCATTGTTTTGCACACCTGTAAACTTACTGGAAGTAGTGGTTGGAATTGATGCTCCGGTTGATGGCGGTTCCGTAGTGGTGATTAGTGTCGAAGAAGTTGAATGCGAAAAGTAAAATAATGACCAGATATTAACGTCACTGAAAAATGTGCGCCCCAGAAATGAAATTCTTTTCTTGTTCATTATTGAGTTTTGAAGATACTATACCCGTATGCGAATATTTTTAGATACATTGTATTTCGTATTCTGTTGATTTTTTGTATTTTTTGGGGTATTTATTTATTCTCCGAAATTCACAATAAAAACAAATGAGCATAGGAACATAAATAGGAAAATATAAATAAACATACAAAACGAATATATCATACAAGGTAAAAGAAAAGAAGAACAAAGATAATAAAAATCGGAAGGACACCCAGTTCAGCTATGCCCATGGACATCACTGTTCTTCCATGGGGTCCAAAGTGATTATTTTATATTTATATAACAGGAAGACGTAACTGGATTTTTGAAATAATTAACAGAATTCTTGCAGAAATTTCCAAAGAAGAAGAAGGGGAAAAAAGAATTAATTAAGGGGTGGGGTGAAAAAAAATAAAAAAATACAGTATCCAATTCAATTTTTACAGATCAGGGAAGAAGGCATTGAGCCTATGTAAGAACACTTTGAGACTACACGGGACCTTAAGATTTGCGGGGAGATTATTAAACTGAGAAGCACCTCTGTATGAGAACGAACGTTTACAATAGTCTGTTTTTGGTTTTGCTAACATTAAGTTTCCATGGGACCTGAAAGAATAATTGTAATGGCTACTAGTACGTTGGAAAAATGTTTTTAAATACGGAGGGGCAAAATCATTTAAAGCCTTGAAAACCATAGTACTGAGATGACAGCGACGTCTAATTGTTAAGGATTTCCAACCCAATCGAGCATGCAACTCCCGGATAGACACATGACTGTAGGGACTAATTCCTAGTATAAGTCTACATGCTCTGTTTTGAAGTGTCTGTAATGAGTCGATGTATTTTGCACAGGCTGATCCATATACTATATCACCATAGTCAAAAATTGGAAGAATAATGGCATTATACACAATTTTCATATTAGTCAGATCAATAGAATGACGCAATCGAGCCAATAAGCTTATAAGTTTACTTATCCTAGAACACATATTAGCAATATGTAGATTCCACTTTAAACTTGGATCTAACAACATGCCAAGATATTTCGTTGATTGTACATGTTTGATATTTATCCCATTTACAATTAAATTCAACCTACTACATTTACCTATCATTCTACGTGAGCCAAATAACATGCTTACCGTTTTATCACAGTTAAGACTTAATTTTGAATCGCACAACCAGTTGCTTATTCTTTTAAGTTCAGAATTCAACACAGACTCTATAGTTGAAATGTTCATTAATCAATTCGTATGCACCCACAATTACATAGGGTTTTCATACTTATTTCTTTTATACGAGTATATGAGGCTGAGTCCAGTTACAGATTCATATCATAAGCAATGATTGTACTGCAATCCCACAAAATAAAAATTTTGGAATAACGGTGCTCTAGCCCTCACTTCTCATTTCCCTGCTACCACTAGGCCAGTTTTTAATTTACAAGATCATAGCAATAAATGATATTTCAACATATATTCGCATACCTAATTCAACTGTAACGTTGAATGAACACGATGCATTGTTACCAGCACGGTCAGTTGAAGTGAATGTGTAAGTTGTTGTACCAACAGGAAAATCATCCCCTGGGAATACGAAGGGGTGGAGCGTTTGAGATACAAATCTACCAGAGTTATCAGTATTATGTACGCGAAAGAATGTGCTTTGAACTGTGGTTTGGGTCTGGTAAATGTCATCTGGACAGACAATCGTAGGAGGCTCCCGATCTGTTAAAGATGTGAACAAAAATCATAGAATACTAATGTTTTTTTTTTTTTTTTTTTTTTAATTATTTGAAAACATTAAGTGCTTTTAACAAGGAATTTAAACTCTCTGACGTAGGTGCCAGAAGCGGGGGAGGGAGAGGGGACAGAGAGGGCAGTTGCCCTCCCCCAGTCATTCAAGTGGGGGGTGGGATGAAATCGATCCCCCCCCCCCTCGCAAGAAAAATAAAAGGAAATTTACATGTAATGATTTCGTATTACAACGATGTATAATTGTAATGTGTAAAATTCTCACTCGGTCGCTTATAGACGCAATGTTTCTTAACAGTATTTTAGAAACCCTGTCTATAACAGGAGCCAGGAGAAAAGGGGTAAGATGTTTACTTCCATCTATAGGGGGGGGGGCAAAATAGTCCCCCCCCAAAAAAAAAGGGCCTTTTCAATTTGCGGTATTGTGATCAGCTTTCTATTGCTCTAAAAGGCGAGGTTTCACCACTCCAACACCTAAACCTCAGTTGGTCTCCCTCGTATTAACCCTTTCATGACAGGAATTATTCAAGGGCTAAATTGATCACATTTTGTTCTTCAAATTGGCAACAATAATATTTTTCTTTTAGTGCTACATGGTTCCAATAAAATGTAATGTCTTTGAAAACAATATACATGGTTAGAAACTTTGTCGAAAAGTTGAAAATATGGCCATTTTCAATAAAAACTGATTTTGAATCTCTCAATGTGTTGCCAATCTAGGGATTTTAAAGCTTAATCTCCTTTTCGAAATTCCTGGCATCAAACGCAATATGGTCATGTAACAAAAATGGACGCAGTGAGTGCAGAAGTTTTTTCACTTTCTACTCATGAATCTGGTATAATTTTTAGAGCTCTTAATCAAAAGTTATTAAGCCAAACCACAAAATGTGGCCAATTGTCTCGAAAGGGTTAAAGATAAGAAAGATGTTTTTGATGTACAACGATGGATAATAAGCTTTTTTCCCCTCCAAAATGTAAGGCCTCAACATTCCAACAATAAAAGAATTTACGCTCTCTCGAGGATTAATAGGAGGATTGAATCTTGGACTTTACACACTCTTGTAAGGCCCCGAAGTGCGTGGGAGGGCAGGTGCTTCTCTCTGCCAAAAGAGAAGGAAAGATTCTAAAATACGTGGTTTCAACATGAAATAATCTAATTTTCTGACTTGATCGCGTCTCTTCCTCGCATTTCCATAAATGACTGTTTATTAACATTGTACTGCAGGAACCCAGTCTACATCAAGACCCCGAATGTGTCGGGCAGGGCTTTCCTATTATATTAAGGGATAGGGGCAAAAGCGGTTTTTTCCCCCGCCCCCTCTGAAGATTATTATCTATATTTGAAGCCTGGACTATATCTTTAATGTTATGTAAATCATAATATTGTTATGACTTGCCTGTGTGTATAAAGTTTCTATTAAATGCAAATTTCAATATCATGAAAACATTTTTTTTTTTTGGTCGGTCGCTACGCTCCCTCGCCTGATACTCCACTAATTTAAAAGTCATATTCTGTTCTTTTAAAATATTATCGTTCTCTTTAAAAAAAAAAAAAAATTGGAATTATTCTGAGATATGCATAAAACTTGCTTTAGAAAGCTGTGATCCAATACTACGAAATCAAATTTTTAAAAATATTTTAAGGATGTTTTGCATGAAAACGAGTGAATGAGTACGAGGCAGGGATGAAGTGCCAGCCACCATTCCCTCGATTTTTATAGTTTCGGGCAATCTCTACCTCATATCTGGGCAGCGAGGTGCCCGAATATTCTCACATTTGGGCAGCGAGATGCACATATTCGGGGAGCGAGGTGCCCGAATATGTAATGTCTGCAAATGCTTCAAAACCAAAAGAGTGTAAAAAATTTGAGCGCTCGCTTCGCTTGGGCGCTCGCTTCGCTTAGAAACTATAAACAACCCTATTTCAGGTCTAATGAAAAACTCTAAACCTCGCAATTTCGAAATATCAAGACATGTGAGCTGTAAGTAGGTAGTAAGCGTTCGAAACGGGCCCCCATAACCCGTTTCAGGTGGAGCCCCTAGAGTGTTTACCCCTTCCCCCCTCCCCCACAAAGCTGGAACCCTTCTGGCGGGCCTGCTTATTGATCATAAAAAAATTGCTTATACTAGGTGTGATAAAGAAACATGGAAAATTTTCACAAAACTTACTCCAAATGAATTTGAAATCCATTAACTTTACAATGTAAAAACCTTAAATTGGTAGAAGTTATAAGTTTTGAGTTATTAATGAACAAAGGTTTCAATTTTTTTAAACACTTACAATAATCTAAGCGCTAATATGATTTGAAGTAGTCACTCCGACCCTCTGGAATTCGCTCCCTCCGCACATACGCCAGGCTTCAAGACGACAGACATTCAAGACCCTTCTTAAACCCTCACTGTACTGGGGGGGGGGGGGGGGGGGCTCCCCTTGACAAATTCCGCCGCGCATTTCTATCCCCTCCATTTCATGCCTCATCACTTTCTGACTGTTTTTTCTTTTAAGTCTTGCTCATCTTTTGACATCAAGTTTACGAAAATCGGTCATACCGTTACCGAGTCATGTGACCTTGTATCAGTGGCGGATTTAGGGGGAGGGGCACTTCCGGCCCGTGTCTCCCCCCCCCCCCCCCCTTTTGAAAGAAAATTGTACATTGTGCCCCATCTTTTTTTCAATAGTGCCCCCTTTTTTCAATTGTGCCCCCCCCCCCCCCTTTGGAACTGATAACCTTTTTTTTTCTTCTTTTTTTTTTTTTTTTGTTGTTGTTGGCTTGTCAGAGATTTCTGGAGGCAAACTGGACCCCCAAAATCTGATAACCCCCCCCTTTTTTTTTGCTTGTTAGAAAATTTTCTGAGATTTGTGTGCCCCCCCCCCCCTTTTACAAAAGAAAAAAAAAACTTCTTGCATTAAAACTTTGTCTCCAAGGCCTTTCTTTACTTGATTATTAATTGAAATGTATATATTTATGCATGTAATGTGCATACATGATTATAATATCAAATAAAATCAAGATTTACATAAAAAATAACGATGGATTTGAGTTCTTTACGCGATTCTCGAGGTCCATACAAAATTTTCCGGCAATCGGTCATGTCGCGGCCGGGATCAGAGCCCCCCCCCCCCCCCCAAAAAAAAAAAAAAAAAAAGTCAGAGAGAACTTGAAATAGCCCATACATTAAGGGTTAAAACCTACCTGTTTTGTTTACAAATCTCTATCTCTTTTATTAGTTATGTACCCTATAAGTACTGATATTTCTGTAATTACCTTGTATAAATTATATTTTACTATATAGTACCTAATAAAGATGTAATGTTAGTACATTTCGGTTACCAAATTGTAATTTTAATGTAATAATATTGTTATCTTTCTCGTAATAATCTTTTAAAGAAGGAAACAGTTATCAGGATGAGATTTACAGACCTGTTATATTATGCTTTTCCCTAAAACTCGGAAATAATTATACAATTCTAAATGAGTTATAAAATTTTTTTAAACATACGTAGGAATATGTTACCATCCAGATGAATCGCTTATATTATAAATATTCATCCGTAAACATGATGAATTAGTGTATCAGGATCATACCTTCTACAATTACCGTTGCTTCCGTGCATGACTTCTGTAGTGTCCCATCAGATATCGTGATAGTGACGGAATATCCAGGTTGTGTTAGTAGGGAGATGGCCAGTCTAGGGTCATTCGTACTGCCATCATATCTTCTCACCATTGTGATATTACCATAGGGAACATAAGTCACAGACTCGGGTGGATAAGCGAAGTTGAATAGAAGGTCTGGGTAGGTGTAAAACGGTTGACCAGGATCAGTTCCTACGGTGAGATCCATGGTAGGCGGACAGACGATTGGAAGCTGAAGTACTGTAATTAAACACGATCAACCCAAGGCATTTTCAATAGCCTTGTCCATCACCTAGATAAATGCGCGAACATTACATGATTTCTATAGGATATGGGCAATTTCACGGAAAATGTTCCCTTGCCCCAAATCACAAAAGTGGCCGGATAACTCGATAAATATTTCTTCTATAACGACAAATTTATTATCAAGCAATAATTGAGCTCAACAAGCTCTTTAATGTGAGTGATAAAATGATAAAAAGAGTGAAGCATGTTTAAGCATGATTTTCTATTAAAGAACACATTCAAAGAAAATCACAAATATGATAAATAATGTATCACTAGAAACTGGCAAGTTAACAGATAGCAATCGTATCAGTTTAAAGTCAACTACATATCAGGTAATTAAACAATAATAAAATAAAACTACCTCCCAGCATCTGCGATATACAAGCGCTTCGCCAAAAAAATGACAATGTTTCAATGACGTCAATAAAGGGAACAATCCTGTCCAAGCAGACGACGTCCCATAAAGAATGAACATAAGTGCAGTGCAGTTATTTCTCAAATTATAAAGAATTGAGTGTATTCAAACGTGCCCATATTTCACACCATTCTAAAATGGGAATGAAACAGATTCTGATTACTGAAATCTTTTGTTTGTAAATATATAGGATGAGGGTTAATGAACAATCAAAGAAACCACACTTTCAAATTGAAAAGCCCGCTGAATGATTGCAAGGACGGTATTCATCCCTCATTCAACGCCGAACGTCCAGCGGTGTATGCAGCTGTGAATGCAATGGCGTCTATTTTGTTTACAAGCAACTGATTCCTTTATTCTTGTAACGCTTCATTTTCCATCCAAATAAACCCATGCACGGGGTTTAGAGTGAGGCAATATATGTATTAAACATAATAGACTAATGCTAGTGAAGTGAAATAACTGAAGAGAAGATGACAAAACAGGCACTGAAAATATGTGAGATGTTATGGGACATCGTCTGCTTGTGCAATTAACGTCCTGTCTTTGACGTCACACATTTCAGCGGCTTTCGGAGAGCTGTTCAGGTGCTATGTCGGGGCTGTATTTTAGCAATTTGTAATTGATAATAATCATTACTTCGAATGTTTGCAAGTGTCGAATTTTGACAAACTTGTCCGGTCTAAGCTTCACCTACGCAATAATGAAACTTAAGTCAGTTTTAAAAATCAATGAATATCTACTTTAAAAAAACCTCACTTTTCAGTCAAAATGTGGCAACATTTTTTGTCAAAAAATGCAATCTTTGGCTTTCATTATTTCACGCCACAAGCACATCAGATTTGATTTTTTTAATAGTAAATAATTGTGATGAATGGATACAAATAACAGGTTTGCATGATCAAATGAACACTATAAAGCGACACTATAGGGGGTTTATTATATAAAAATAGGAGAAAAAAGTGTCTTGCCCGCCCCCCTTTTTTTTTAGCTCTGATAAGAAAATGTTCAATCTAATTGTTATAAAATATTTCTTTATGTTATAGGAGTATGGTTATAAGCTTCTCTTAATAACTTAATACCTAAATTAGACCCATTGAACCCTAAAAATCAGATTTTTCAAACTGTTCACAGGAGTAATAAATTCTTATCCATTTGGTGTCATGTCCGTTACGGCTACTAAGAGTCCATTTTCTCTTCAACTATTCAGTGATATAGTATGAAATTTGCTGTGTCTGATTCAGTAACTTAAATATGTTTTAGGACTCTTGCTTTTGATCAAACTGACTTAAGTAATCAAAAAAATTGTCTGACTGTCATGTGCATAACGCTGCTGGAATTGAAATCGCCCTCGAGCTGATTTCTATATGTTTCTATATGTAAAAAAAAGAGAAGAAAAGAAAAAAAAACAACGAACAGATGTTTGAATTATGTATATAATTATAATGATTTTTAATAGGGAACATGCTATTTACAAGCTCCGCTTCTTTGCTAGTTCCCTTTCGTTACCTTTTCGATTATCATTATCAAGAAACAATTGAAATGTGTACACCTCTCTCTGTTACTAGTATAACATTTATTTCAGAAAACAATATGTAAAACAAAGCTCATATGCGTTATGTCTGAATGATGAGTTTCTTCTACAGTGTAAATACTTTATATGATTTATGAATTGATATCGAAAAATAAATGAATCTTGAAAGTCTTTGCGATTGTGTTAATATCACATAATGCAAGATATGAGGAGATGAAAACATATAGATATGGTCAGTGAAAATACAGTCGTTACAAAAGTAATATGACATTACGTAAAATAGAAACATATACCTGTACATCTATCAGTCTATACAGATTATCCTCGATTTCAGAAACATACTACATGTATAGCCTTTAGGAAAGATACGAACGCTGGGTTTTATGGTCGGCGTCGCAGACAAATACAAACGTACAATTTCTTGAAAACTCAATATCCTCATATTCAGGCATCCCGTGGCCCGAATATAAGGTGGCGGTTGCCCGAATAATTCCCAGTGGATGCGGGGCTGCAGCCCCTATCCCCGCTTCTATTACGCCTACGATATATACTGGAAAAGAGAGAAAAAATTAATTCAAGAATAAGAGACTGGTAAAAAAAAAAGGGGGGGACCAAGGCCTTGAATATTTTTTAAGATTGGGGAATTCAGATAATTTTGCTTCCTATATACTATACTTCCCCAATTTTACATATCATTAGCATTCTTACTAATATGGCAAGTCCAAGCTACAGTTGCATTTTTTCCCTTACGTTAACTAAAACATGACATAATATTATATAATATCTAATGACTTTATAAAGCTGATAGCCCTCCTAGAGCTTAGATCAGACAAACTATTAAGTAAAATTATATTTTTATTTTAATTCATGTTCTAATTTCCATAATCAATGATAATACAATTCCATAATACTTGATAACGTACGGGACATATTTTTTACTTGCTCAATAAGCAGACTTACAGTTTACAGTGACATTAAATGTACAGCTTCCAATAATTGTCGATGGTAACTCAATAGTTGTTACTGTCACTTCGGTAGTGCCCACTGGCAACCTCATATTAGGACCGTACTCCTCCGGCTGATAGATCAAGACATAAGAAGTGACCCCAAGAACAGTCACGTCGTAGGAATCAAAGACATTGGTTGTATCCGATTCTACGGAATAGCAAATCACTTCTAGAATGAAAGAATATAAAAATTTAAATTAAAAAAAAACACAATAATCTCTATCACACCTAGCTCAGTTACATCTCCAACCGACTCTAAACCGACCGATTCTTGACCATTCGAGGTAGTGTAAAGGCCACCGCACACCTTACGATCGGTCTGCGATTCGATTTCAGAAGAAAATATATTATCATTTGAATAAATTATTTGAAAACGAAAAATATTTTTGATTGAGGGTCTGAATAGTCATACAGATAGTAAAATCGATAATACGGCCTTTGCCGAGTTTTCTAGTCGGTTGAATGGCCAAATCGGCTCCGAGCGTAGTGACGTCACAAAAATCGTACGACTGCCTACGATTTGAAATTAATTTTGCCCTTATTCCCTGTAGAAAGCTGACAGCTCACCCAAACCCTGTGTTAAGTATTCATTTTAGTTTTCAGAACCTGAATAGGATAGATTTCATTTGTTAAAATGCCAGTATTTAATGCCATAGCGATTTATTTCACAAATCGGATCGCAGACCGATCGTAAGGTGTGCGGTGGCCTTAATATTATGTCCGGTTTCTTGTCGGCCTTGTTCGTGTGACTGGGGTATGAATTTGGACGGCAAGGTACATGCTTCTACTAGTCAAAGAGTGTGATGGAAAGGGTGCTCATCATGCTCATCCCGATATGATATGATCTGCTATATTCCTATTATACATACTAAAGATAAGCGATTTATATGGTTATAATCTTGGAATATTTATGTATGATTTAAATAGAAACGAACTGTCCAATGTATTTTATTCAGTATTTTCAAAGAATCTCAATATTCATCATTACCCTACTAGGTCTGCCGGGCTTATTCATCTACCAAGAACGAGAACATTGATTTCAAATAAAACGTTTATATTTACTGGGTAAAAACTCTGGAACTCTCTTCCAGATCTAATCAGAAATAAAGCCACACATTTTAGTTTCAGTAGAGGGTGTAAAGAACTTTTACTTCAAAGGTACAGTTCATCCATAAGTTAAAGTCACTCTCTGTCTTTTTTTTCTAGTGCAGTTTTGTCTTTGTTTTGTCTTGTTTTTCTTGAATTTTGCCTGTCTTTTTTTCTTTCTTTTCCCTTTTTCCCCTTTTCTTTCTTTCCTTGTCTTGTTTTGTCCTGTGTTGTCCTGTCCTGGTTTTGTCCTGTTCTGTCTTGTATTATCTTGTCAGTTTCTTGTTTTTCTTGACTTTTGTTTGTCTCCCACCCTTCTTTCCCCCTTTCTACCCTTTTTCCCTTTTTCCTTCTTTCTTTGTCGTGTTTTGTCCTGTTCTGTCTTGTATTATCTTGTCAGTTTCTGGTCCTCTGAGTCCTGTCCTGTCATTCGTTCTTTAGTGTACAGCAGCATCTTGCTATGAAAATTTTCATCATTACTGATACAGGATTCATGACATTTTAATTAATCATGTTGTTATGAGAGATATGCCAACATATATATATATTTTTCAAATATGTATTTCACTTCCAATCTTCCATGTTATAAAAGATAATTATGTTAATGTTATATTTATTATTTATTTTATTTTATTATGATTTATTCTTGGGAACCTACACAAGCAAGCTATGCTTTCCAGTATAGATTCCTTTTTCATTTCATGATTTTGTACTTTGTAAATCATATTGTTTTGTATTTGGAAATGAAATGAAATGAAACCTTGCATCAATCAATGCATCAATCTTTAGCATACCGAGCTCTTTATACCACATTTCTTTCGCTTGGTGATATAAGTTACGTTCAGACGATGGGAGCTAAACTTTAAGGTTCGCTTGTAGTTTCAAAACTTTAAGTTAACTTGTAGTTATCTTGTAGTTTCAGGCCGTATGAACGGACTTGTAGTTTCGAAACTTTAAGTTTACTTGTAGTTTTAGAACCACAAGCAAGCTTGTGGTTAAGGCCGAAACCACGAGCAGTGGGTGGTCCGCCGTCGAAGTTTCAGGCCATGTGAACGGAATAAACAATTAAGTTTCGCAAGCTTGTAGTTAGCGGTGACCTCGCTGTTCATTTTAAATTTCCGGGTCTTACCCTTCGCGCAAATTATGAACACAGGAACTGTGTGTGTACTATACACACAATCGGTAGTATCTACTTCCGAGGTTAACCACGACGATCGCTCAGCTTGTAGTTTCAGCTCGTTGTTTCAAGCTCGTGTGAACCCGCGTTGCGGTTAGGGGGTCGTGGTTTCGTTAACTTGAAGTTTCGCTAACTTAAAGTTTCGAAACCACAAGTCCCGTATGAACGTAGCTAATATCGCAGTTTTCCCTTTTATCAAGGAGCTTTGAAGAGCTGGAGTGACAACTGGCAACACATTAATTCAAGCAGCTGCCTCTTTCTAAGGATGCACAAAAGAATCTACAGGGGCGCTGTTTCCTTTGATGTCCGATGTCATGGGAAAGCTGAGTAGTGATTTTTTTTCACAAATTAGATATCGGGAATTTTTCATTTTCCATTTCAATAAACAAAGTGAAAATTGAGCAGATGATAAAACATGAATACAAAAGCCTAATTGTGTCCAGAAATTTGGCTATATTGTATAATAGCAGTTGCAATTTTTGAAAAGGGGACAAATTTGACAATCCTAATATTCGCAATTTGACACACTTCCAATTACTTCCGACAAACGAAAATTTAAAATGCAATTGTTCAAGTACAGTTATTTACCTGAGTGATGTTACATGTCAGAATAGCGTCCAGACAGGTCAAAGTCGAGTAATTTTGATTCATATTTCAGGAAATTTTGCACCATTTCTTTTTATTTGCCTCCAGTAAAGGTAAACACTGTGAACTGCTCATATTACACTAGTGAAGGCGAAAAGTAATTATCTTTACAAAAGCATATTTCCCCTTGAAAATGGCCCGTAAGGTTGCAGCCAGGCAGGAATCTGTTGTCTTCTTATCTGCAAGGAAGTTCCAGTTATTAGTTAAGCACATGCCTGACATATTTTTTTCCTGGCGGCATCGAACATAGTTCAAAGGGAATGAGCTACTTGTGACTCCAGCTCTTCAAAGCTGCTTGCTTTTATTAAGGTCTAAAAAATTAATACCCGCAATATCTTGTATATACGCTTTGACTGATTGCAGGCGTCTTTTCAGTTTAGCAACTGATTAAACGTTTCAACGCATAAATGTTTCTGATGAGGAAGGAAAGCCGAAAGGAAAGTGTGTCATGGGCCGACATACCAGTTAACACTTTATTTAGATTTATTTTTATGATTTCATATAACGATTTTCAACAAAAAGTTCTCCCCTGGATAAATAATATGAGCAAAGTATATTGACACTTCTTGCATTGTGCTGTACGATTTTGACAATGTACTCTCCTGATCGTGTGAAATTCAATGTCATGTGATCGGATCACTTCTGCCAAGTTGTCGACATGGGTAGACACGTCTCTTTATTCCACCCGGTGGAGTTTCTTTTCGGATTATGAAAATACAAAGGAAGAACCTTGGAACCCCTTTTTTTTGGTCTCCCGAATTTATTGTCAATGCTAGACGTTACATATTCCACAGTGTTCGCAGACGTAGACAAGTCTAGTGCTATAACAATGATGATACAACAAGGAATGCAGTATGTTTTACCGACATAAGCTGTTCCGATCCATACATTATTTTGCCTATGTTTGTCAGATAATATACCCATGCACCATTTTGAATCAACTGCAATATTTTTTTGTTCTAAGGTTACTAACACACAGGGGGTAAAATGATATGATATGATTTTATTTATTTACCAATAGCAAGATACAATAAATTATATTTCCAATATTTACAGGAAATGTTATACATAATATACATGTATATAACAAGAAGAAAAAAAAGGTAACATGGCCCGAACCAGAAAATAGCATAAGTGCTGGTCAGAAGATAGTGTATAGTACCAGTCCTGATACTGTTTGCTTTTTTTTAAATATTGTTTTTGTAATCCTTGTAAATTCTTTTATTTGTTGATTTATTTTCAAAAGCAGATGTTTGGAAGTTGTTTTTATTTACTTACTCGTTTACAAAGCTTATCACTCTTTTGATAAGCAACTCATATTCCCTAAATCCTATGATTCCTCGTTATATTCAGTTATTCAAGTTTGCCCGCTCACTTCAAGCTGATCTTACTTTTATTACTAACAGTTTACTTACTTTGGGCGTTGGCTCCATTATACAGAATGGTGAAAGCCCCACAAATCAGAACATACGTCCTTGTAGCACTTGAAAGGTAACCGAAAAGCTCCATTATTTAAAAAAAAATCTCGACAGCTAGTAAAGTCACTGGTTGATTAGTGTACAAAAAGTCATATCCAGGTTTTGACACGGGTCTAATTAGTGTACTTCTTCCGATCATTAGGTCAAAATTTTCAGGGACTTCGGAGTTTATTGCAGTCGTCAAAACAATTACAGGTCCGTACTTATAACAATGATGATAATAATAATTGTAAAGTGTTATGGTTTAGAGGATAGTACGACAAAAGATGGATTCCAGTAGACATACGACATGTAGAGTATTGTGTAGTTCATTATCAGTTGTTGCTCAGCTGTGGGTAGTTACAGTTTGAGAATGTATGTAGATAAGATATAGGAAAATAGTAGGCAATAGAAAGATACAAAGTATGGAATGCCACACAGGCATGATCATAACATATTACAATAATCACATGTTCCTATTTACCCAGGACAGCGTCATAAGAATTTTTCTGAGGCCTTGCAAATGCCATTACCCTAGCATTGCCAGGGAAAACCTGGGTTGAGAGGGACAAAATGTGGGTAAAACACCTTGTCCAAGGATGTAAGCAGTAAGGAAGGATCAAACCAAGGACCTCTCGTATTAAGAGTCAAGAGCTTTCACCAATATACCACAGTGCTTCCACAATGATATTCCAAACGTTGGTATTCTCCCGTCTGCTGGAACAATTCAAATCGATCGGTATCATATCAATTCTTGAATCTGGTGCAGGATATTGCGGGAAATAGGCTTCAGGGCAAGCGCAGCGCACTACTCAAGTTTTCACATTTTAATCCTCATGCAGTCACACAATTTGGGCGAAATTAATGGTGCACAGCGTAGGGTAAAGTCACAGTAAAAGCTGATAAAACAGACGAATAGACAGATCCTATTAGGATAATTCTGGTCGTAAAATAAAGCTTATTTTGAGAAGAAAAGTCCAGTTTAACTGTGAATTTGATGGAAGCTTGATTGTAGGTAGCAGGCCTGCGTACAAAAACCATGTTCTTCACATTAATGTACGTTGTTGACTGGCTCCGAAGTGCGATGTATAGAAAAATATTCCTTTGCAAATCAGATTTGCATATTGTTGCAAGAATCGCATTACAGTTAAACATTATGTAGATGTAATTCTTGTGTATGCCTTTCTGTCCAGGATCAAAGATAACGCAAAGGCATACATGTACGTGAACGGGTGTCCCAAAATATGTTAAAAAAGTGAAATTTAGTGTAACATCTTTATTTTGTCTTACTTACTGTTTGCTTTCTATATTTAATGTTTTAGCAATTTATTTCCCATTCTCTATAATCTACATCTCTGTTGCATATCATTTACATTTTAACTTCAAGGCTGTCATTCTTCTCTCCACCTTCACACACAAATTTTAATGTCTTTACCACTTCTATTTTTTTTTTTTTTTTTTTTACCTTTCTACATGGTACCATTTGCATTCCATTTCCACTCCACATGGTTCCATTGGTTAGTTCTCATTTATAATCAAAACACCTCATGATCAACCTTCCATGATATCTATTGGTTCTCTCTTCTCCCTGGGTTCTTCTATTACTCTCTCTAAAAAAGATCGAGTGATCACTGACGTCACTCCCCGGGGGAATGAAAATAGAGCGAAAAGAGTGAAACTCCACTCTTTTCCTTTTAGAGACCACCCGATAGTCACTCGATATCACTCCTGAACAAGTGATCACTAACGTGACTCTCGGGGGAGTGAAAAACAGTGAAAATTCACTCCTTTTTGGGGAGAAGGTATGCTGTAGGCCTACTATTCCATTAGGTCTCACCCTTTCTCATTGGTAATTGATTTGTGATGTTATTTTATGTTCTGACATGTGTTCAAATCGAGTTCCCTTGATAAAATTCAGTGCACTGCAGTGTGAATAGACCCGTGGACACACTTGCATAAAATTTTGTGTTCACTAAAGTTAACTCCAAGTTAATCTCTATGAAACCTTCTATACTACAACAATTTTCCTTCTTCATTTTTCAACCTTACCTATCTGAATGTCTCATATAGGAATTTTCATGGCTTTTAAAGGGCAATCTAACCTTTGTAATAATTTGATTTGTGTGAAAGCAGAAAATCAGAGAAGCCGATATTAGGTGAAAGTGAACAAAATCAGACAAGCAACAGGGGCCGCGGAGCGTTTTTGAAAGCGGGGGGGGGGGGGGGGGGGGGCTGATCAGATTTCACTCATTAATGCATCGGCGTAAATTCAGTTTAAGCAATGGGGGGTATGATCGCAACATTGAGGGGAAATTTCCAAAGTTTAGGGGCACCGATAAAGGCTATTTCCGGGGAAAGAAACGGGGCACCTACAACGGGAAAAATATAAAATCTTTAAACATTGTCATATATATATCCTACATTGTGATTACATTTATAAGGATTTCAATTAGGTTTCTCTCTTACATGCTCTAATATAATTTACTTAAGCATCAAAGTTTGCAGTTGGGTTTGATGACCTACATATTAATGTGCGAGAGAGCGAAGCGAGGGAGCAATTTTTAAAGATCTGTGAGGCTGCATGGTGATCAACAACATCTTATAAAGAGAGAAAAAAAGTTCTGAAAGGTGTTTAAACACAGTCTCGGCATTAGAGACTGAAAAGACCTCTAATAAGTAACATAACTATATCAAATATAAATGTTAGAGAGCGTAGCGAGGAAGCCTTGACGAAATTAAAGTAAAGTTGCTTTAAATCGCTAAAAATTAGGGGCACAAATTATGGAGGAAGAAAAAAGGGACCCTTATCAAGAAGACAATGGCACTTATCAAAAAAGAAAAGGAGCAGGAGTAAGTCATTTTTTTTCTTTTAAAGAGCAATTATCAGAGGATGAAACATGTGGTATTTGTCGCACATGAATATTGGCACTTTATACCAGAGGTAAAAGGGTTGTTTTTGTTTGTTTGTTTTGTTTTTTGTTTTTTTTAATAAAGGAAGAGGGGCTCTTATCAGAAGGAAATGTATTTCTTAGAAAGAAAAGGAGCCCGTTTCAAAATGAATTAAGGAAAACTTATTAGAGGTGTAAAGGGGCACTCATCAGGGGCCCGTTGCACAAAACTTGCGTTTGAACGCAACTCAGGAAAATCAAACGCAACTTTATTTTCGGCCAATCAGAAGTGCGCATTTAGGACTTGCGTTTGATTTTTAGGAGTTGCGATTAAACGTAAGTTTTTTGCAACGGACCCCAGATATGTCAAGTGTCATTTAAAAGAAGGCGGAAGGGGCACTTGTCGAATTAGAACGGGCACCTCTCAAATTTGAATAGAGAATATGGCCACAGGTAAAGATGCACTTATCAGACGGAAATGGGGTAATTCTTGTGTCTGAAAAGTGAGAATGGAAAAAAGGCAGTTATTGAAAGAGATTAATAGGTACATTTGATGCAAATGATTTAAAAGGGAATTGTCGAAGGAAAGATTTTATTAGGAGTTTTATGAGAGATGAAAAGGGAAGAGGCTCTTTTATAGAAATAAAACAAAGGGAGCACTTATCAGAAAGAATAGGGGCAATTATAAGATTGGAAAAGGGGAACGTATTGTAATAAAGGATACTTATAAATGGGGAAGGGGCACTTCTCACCAAGGAAAAGGGACAGTTGTCAAGGAAGAAGGGGCACCTCTCAGATTTCAATAGGCCTCTGGCAATTATATGGTAATAAAATCAAATTTTAAGATTGTGGAACGGGCAGGAATATAAAGGAAAGGAGCACGTATCTAAAGAGTAATCTATGTAAAAAGGGGGAACTTCTAGGATACCCAAATTCCTGAAAAACTGGGGACACTGTACCCCTTCCCCCACCCCACAGCGCCTGATTTTAAATAATCCTAAAATTTCTCTAAAGAGTTGATGCGTCATTCTGAATTCTGTGATGTAGCGGCGGTCAACTTTCCCATTCGCTCCAACGCACAAAATGACTAAAATGTCAAGTTTTCAAAATGCATAACTCAGTAGGATCTTTTTCTTTTTGGAGGACCTATAACAATATGCTATCTACAATTTTTTGAGTAATGCCCCGAGGGAATTAAAGGCACTCAGGAGAAAACCAATTTTAGTGTACGACAAATGGGAGAGTTGACCGTGAATATGTCACAATTGATTCATCAAATTGCCAATTTGAGATTCACATAGATGTAATGATCTCATTTTTTAAACTTTCATAACTTTTTTATTCCTTGTCCAATTTATTTCAATCTTTCGCCATCTTTTTTTCTTACTTTTTTGCTTTCACACAAATCATTTTATTCCATGCAAGGTTTGATTGCCCTTAATATTATTTTACGTCATTAGTTTTCCTTGATCAAATCCTCCTAGAGTACGTTTTCAAAAGCATAATAAGTATACAGGGGCGGATCTAGGATTTTGTAAAGGGGGGGGGGCAAAAATCTCGGAAAATTTTTCTGACAAGGAAAAAAAAAGGTTATCAGTTTTTTGGGGATCCAGTTTTCCTCCAAAAGCATAAGCAAAAGCAAGGGAAAAAAAGGTTATCAGTTCCAAAGGGGGGGGGGGGGGGACAATTTTCAAGAGAGGGGGCACAACGTACACTTTTCTTTCAAAGGGGGGGGGGGGGGGCATTGGCCGGAAGTGTCCCTCTAAATCCACCACTGATTATATGCTGGCAAAAGAATGCTGATGAAAGGACAATCCTCAAGACTTTCCTTGTTTTTACAAATACTGCCATGAATAAAAATAATGTGTGGGCCTAGAATTTATGTTCCTTATCATTCGCAGTAAAGACGAGTCCAAGACAAAAAGGGGAATTACTCGGAGTTGTATCTTTAATAGCACCATTTTGAGAGATACACTTTTTACAATAAAAAATAATGTGTTCAAACCTTACTACATGATCTTTTTTTTAAATTTGCTATGTCATTTCATTCAGCACAGTATAAAATTCATAGAACAACAGAATTCTTGTGATTAATTCAACATAAATTACTGTTGCGGTTGTAGTACATGATAAGAACACACGTATTGAATAAGGCAAACACTGAAAATGTGATTCACAATTCTTTAAATAGAATGGAATAATTATTGAATTATCCTTGCATAGTTTCTACATGTCAGTATAAAGATGTCATACCAAAGGTGTATTGCTTTTGAAAGATATAAGAAATAATTACAATAACATGCATATTTATCTGCATTAACGTTACTAATCATCCTATTTAAGATAGTAAATTGTTGATATGTTTCATGGCCAGGAATTAAATCTAATTTTTATCTAAATTGTTCATGTATTGGCAGCCTTGAATTCCCTGAAATTTATTGAATAATTTAAGGCAGCAAAATGCATGAAACCTACTTGGACCTAAGAAAAGTGTAATCTCTGTATAAACATTGTAAATAGTGCAAGTCAGTCAGCCTTGCTAAATTACAAGCTTGTGGTATAAAACCGTCCCTTTCATGAACTATAACTTGACAAACCATGATTATTCATAAATACTATGAAGCAGCAGGGTACATAAATAATTGTTCACCCACTTATCTAAATGTTACGTTGTAATACATATACAGTATTCCCTAATTTGATTGGATAAGTTCATCACACACTGATGCCAGCTTTGTGAAACCAATGTCCATCTCTTTGAGCCAAATTTAGCTGAGCGAGCGATAGTAGTAGCAACAACCTCTGTTCCCTAATACCAGATACCTTTCCACCTTAAGCTATTTGATATTTAACCGTAATCCAGCATAAGTGATTATTCTGCTATTTGCATTTAATACAGCAGCTTCAATATATAGCACTTTAAAATCATGATCATTTCATATTCTGTTCTTCAACGCCCATTGTCATAAACCTTTCCTTCCGGTATCAGAATACAGTCTCTATTAGGGGGACATTGGTGTACCCCTAAAGCTTGGCAAGAAGAAGACTGGTACTGGTAATCATGGCACCTTTCATATGCAGCATATCTGATTATGAAATCTGAGTGAGTTCTACCTTAGAACAGATAAGGCACAATGGCAAATGACAAGAAATGCTTGGCAATAACTGACAACCTGATTGAAAAAACATGATTTCTTCAGTAAATAGTGCAATGAAATAGATACGAGAGAGACTAATATTTATAATACACATAACTATGAAGCAAATACTGTTTTATACAATCGATGCTGATAAAAAAAATAATAATTGAAGCAAGAAAACTGTGTTTACAGAAGATAGTCTAAATAAATACATTCTCCACTTTATGATACGATGCAATGCTTTCCTATATATATCATCACCAAATCTTACTACTTGGTGTAGATAAAAAAGTACATACATTTGCACCTCAAGTAGGTTTATATCACTGTTTTATCACTTCACACAGCTATCTCCTGATATCTATTTTAAGTCAATATGAAAGTGCTTTCACAAGAGGGGGTCACACAATTTGACTGCATGTACTAAGTAAAAACCTAGGCTGTACAAAAACTATTTTGACCACAGGGTCACTATACATAATACAATTGTAGTTTTAAAAGTGTAAAACTGGCAGCCTTTCTTGAAACAGACCTACAAAGCTTACTCAGTTTGCTAAACTTTATCTGTTGAACAAAACCAACAATTAAAAAATCTACTACATTAAATAGTGAAAGAAAACATTCAAGCAAAAGAGAACAGAGGTGCATAGGTGTTCAACATTTATCTCTCTGATACAAATAGTATGTTCTTATTCTTCATAGTAATATGCACATGGGTTTTAGCAAAACACAGAGAAAAAATGCTTATCCCTTTCCTATAAATAAATGAATTTTACACAAAAGAATTAAGTGTCAGTTATAAGACACACACACAAATAAGACACTAAGTAACCTGATGGTTAGAAGCACACATTTTTTTTTTGTTGCTTCAGTTAAAAGGAAGCTAAAAATGGCAAGACAGGCCCTATAGATACAAATTCAGCTGGATGAAGACTGCAGATTTGCATAAAAACTCTTTTTACAAAGTTCCTTTACTTGCATCACAAGCATGGTTAAAAAGGGAGAAAGTGAATTAAAACATGGAATATGAAAAACAGTATGAAGAAACAAACTACTGTACAAGATCATAGTCATTTAAATATGTTTCATTTTCTACCCAACCTACAAGAATCAGATGCTTTCGATGCAAACTTTGTACTTCTTTCTGTGTTTAATGGCAAGAGGCATGGACTGTCTTCCTACAGTTCTTCTAAGAATATCTGAGGGTTTGGAGGTTGACTAGGTTTACTGATTTCTGAGGCAGACAGCACATCTACTGACGCGTGTTCTAAGCGATCCAGCCTTGAGCGTCTCAGACTCCGGCATGGTGAATTGTGCATTGCCCGTGATGGTGCTCAGCCAGAAGCTGAATGTGGTGGCGTAATAGTTGCATTTGCCATCGCCGTGGCATTCAATGAACGGTGAGGAACGGAAGTCTTCCAAACATGAACCAGGGGAAGACAGTGCCTGTCCTGATCCCTCAGCACCAGCTCCCGTGTGCTGTAGCAGAAAATAACAAAGTTTCAAATATTATACAGATGAAGGTGCTTTCGGATAATGGCAAAACACAATAAAACGAACTTAACAAAATCATTCTCATTTGTTCCCTATCAATAAAAATAGCAATGTGCAAAATATCTTATATATTCTGTCCAGATTTTTTGTGAGAACAAATTATAGTCTATTTATGATATATTTATTACAAAACTTCAATGACATTGTACTTCAATATTAGGTGAAATAAGTATAAAGATATGAGTGATCATAATGGAAAACATGCGCAACATTAGGAACAATAGATAAATCAGCAAATATATATTACACTTATGTTTACATGAAATTGAAACATATTTTGCTAATCATGATCAGTTTGATTCTTGCACCAGTCAAATACCCTCAGTGGAATAGCAGTGGGAATTTGCGCTCTGAAGTAAAATTGTAATCTAAATTTGACCACATCATCGAGAAACAATATCCACTCAGAAGTGTGAACTCACCATCATAAAACTGTATCCAATCCACAAGACCGACCACCTGTCTGGACAGTCTGGAAGATTGACCGTCTGACTGTGAACGGTCAGCACCTGAGCTGGAGCTTCACACACCACACACCTGCTGATGAACGGCTGGAGCTGACCGCCCCGGATGGGAGCCATGTTCATCGGCATGGGCTCCGTGGTCGAGAGCCAGTAGGAGTAGTCGTTACGCGATGCCACATGACATACATTATTGATGTTACAGAATAGGAATGGCATGGTACTGAATCGCTTCAAGCAGCTGCCAGGTTGACCTTCACAAAAAGAGGGTAGGAACAAGAATGGGGAAAGTGCATTTAACACCAAATTTACCTTTGACTTCATACATTGCACACAAGCCACAAAAGTATTAAAAATAATCTTTCAGATTTACAAACTTGTTTTATGTTTCGATACAATAGTAAAATTAAACGCCATAGTAATAATTAATAATAATAGTGGGTTCTTGTATAGGGCACATGTCTGTCAGACTTGACACTCCTGGTGCTCCACAATTATTACCCTGGCTTTTAGCATGGCTGCTCTTACGCTCTCGCATTTCAAGGAATTAATTCCTGCCAGGTACCCATTTATGTCACCTGGGTTGAGTGAGGCAAATGAAGAATAATGTCTTGCCAAAAGACACCAGTGCTGCGCCAGGGATTCGAACCCCATACATTGTGGTTCACAGTCTGGGGACTTATCCAATGGACCACAACACCTCTACACTCCATTCCACTTAATTGCCTTATCAAGGGCTTGATACTAACAGGGGTTCAGTGCATGAAGACCCAAAAAATTTAACTTGGGACCCCCCAAAATTGAAATGGGGCAAAGCATATTGATTGTAAAATCTTAATCCAGACCCATTGTGGAAAAAATGTTAGTGTGGAGCCCTGCCTTAGCAGAACTTGATGCTTACCCAGATCTTGTCCGTGGCCACGTTCGTTACCCTGTACAAAGAGCAAGCTGTATCCGTGCCACATCTTGCCTGTACCCTCAGGACACTGTGGGATGGAGGTGGTCTGACTGTGACGGGTGATGAAGAATCCGGAGGAGGAACCAGGGATACCTGACTCGCCCTTCGGTCCTGGGAAACCGGGGTCTCCGGGCTGGCCATTCAGTCCACGGAATCCTGGCACAAACAATGGTACATCAGTTTATCTCTTAAGCAATATGGAATGGCCTTGAATGAAATACAGGTGTATAAAACATGACCTGAGCATGTGTCAAGAGTCATGATGTGAAATATTATCATGGTAAGTGGGATATACCATTGTATGCCATGAAAGAAAAGATTTAACTGCATGAAATCTACTATTATTTGATTTGATTGATAAAGAACATAAAAGGAGCAATCTTTGTTTAATTGTTGAACAAATTCATCAGAATATCAATAGTCTGACATTCATTACAGGCAACTGTCAAAACAGTATCTTCTGTTGATGTAAAACAGGCAGCTAACTTCAGTTTGCCAGTACACTTCAGAGAAAGATGTCCGAATTATAGACATCGAAACTGCCACACACATTTTTTTTTTTTTTTGATGTGCCATACAATCAATTCCTAACAATAAAAATAATAATTCTTCCTACATACCTTGTTCTCCTTTAGGTCCTGGGTCTCCCGGAACACCGCTCACTCCTGGGTTACCCTGTACACCTGGGGTGCCCTTCTCTCCAGTCATGCCTGGTGGTCCTGGGGGTCCTGGCCGACCATCACGGCCTGGAGGGCCCTGGGGACCATCAGGACCAGGTAGACCACGGTCTCCCTTCACACCCTTCATGTCAAACACATCTGGAGGTGGACCTGTATGGGGAAAGAAGAGATTATTTTTGAAGAACAGCTTTAAAATACAATCATACTGACATACTCGTAGTTGAGTGGTTTGAACACTTGACTGGAAATGCGAAGATCTTGAGCAACGCATTTCATCTATGTTGCTCCTCACCACCTAGGTGTTAAACGGGTACCCAGGAGGATGCGAACATCACTAGTTTGTGTTAGCATGTGTGCCCTTGTAAAATGGCGCCTGGCTGGAATGCTCCCCAGGGAAGTGGAGAGCGTACACTGTATGTGTGGAATACGCATAGCAATTAAACCCTATGACTGGGGTTATAATAATGACATGGAAAGTGCTTAGAACTGTAGTATTATCAACATTATTGTATAGCTGGTTCTCTATCCCACTGCTGCCACCACACAATTAAAGAGGATATAACCAAACGACTTCAGGAGTATAACATACATGTACTTCTGGGCTTCATTCAAAAACTGAAGCAGAGCAATTGTCACCTGAGCACGTTTTAGTACGTCCTTGAACTCATCAGAGCAAAACCACCACAAGAATGAACAGAAAGCTGACACATAAATGGGAATGAAAGGGGACAAAAGCATGTGGAAAAATCTACAGTCTCTGATCGGCTTAGACAGAAAATGGAACACTAGCTTAGGTTACCAGGGGGTTCACCAGGCTGTAGTGAGCTAATGGCTAGAGTAACACCAGTGTTCTAACATCATTTTTGGAAAGCTCCTTTCATACCCAAACCATCTTGGCTATCATGTGCAATAATCTCTTCTTCTCATGTATTACAAGTGACTGATGGATATTCAGGGCATTTACGAGGGTTCTGTTTTCATTACCTGGATTCTTTTAGGGGGTAAGGGGGGAAAACCCTAACTCCTTTTATCTCACACTCGCGAAAGCCCACCGTAGGCCTTTGATGAAAAGATCATACCAACCATTGTGAATTTGGTGGGGGCGTTGAAAGGACGTACTTGAGACACTTTTATTGTGGATTGAAAAAAGGTGACAGAGGTGATCATAAACATAATACACAAATAAATGCATAAGAGAGTTTGATGTTTGATATATGAATATTTTCATAAAAATAGGTCTATAGGCTATATATACTGTTAACAGCATAATTATTCATACCCCAGACCTTGTTATTTGGAGTCTTATGTGTTTGTCTTAAAAATGAAAGATTGACTAGTAGAATTTTGTGAACTGTTTAATGTTATATGATATAATTTGTAAACCAGGACAAACCAATTTTTAATGAAAAACAAAATTGAAAAAATTCAAATATTGGTAAGGGTATTAATAGTTTGTTGTTAACTGTATATATAAGTATATGTATATGTGTGTGTGTGTGTGTGTTGTGTTTTTCTGAAGGCATGGTTGGCAATTTTCTTTCTTTTTTTTTAAACAGAAGAAGTATCAATTCCAATTAAAAAATTGACAAAAAAGAAAGTAAAGGAATGTAAATACATTCTTATCTTTTTCTTTATTCTGAATTGAGTGTTATTGGCCAACCCTACCTGAAGGTGAAGAAATCATTCAGACATACATGAAAAGGCACACAGAGGTATAAACACACAGACACGCAGTGACGCACAGACACACACTTTCACATATACTGTACTGACACACACATGTATACAGGACCATACACTGTCAACGATCTCTCCATACCTAGGGAGCTGCGCGGCATGCACAGCAACTGCAACCACTGATTCAGTAATTATAGACTGCATGCAACCCGCACTGCCAGTAGCTGTCAGACTCGCGCTCACCAAAATATGTGTGTTATTAAAATGTCAATCATTCTTTTTCGATACTTTAAATGATTAAAAAAAAAAAAAGACCTTTAGATGGATATACATGCAACAACAATGATACTGGTATTTTAAAAAAAAGCATTTTGGCCTTACTCATATCATAATAAGATTGTGAGTGGTGTAGAAATGCTGTAGGGAACACAATATGTACATCCTACCCTAATCACTATTAAAGGGTACCTGAGGCCTGAAAAAATAATTTGTGTATAGTTAGCTTACACAAAATCAACCCCAGAAAACTTAACACGACATTCAACAGTGACAGGATACAGGAGATATTGATTTTTGAAAATAAAATACCCCCAAAAATTAATATAAATAAGACTTGAGCAAAGACTAGTCGATCGATCACGACAGCTCACCTAACGATATATCGATTCAGGAACGTCTTCACTTTCAATTTTCGATTCGATAAATGAATTTTGCGACTTAGTTCTAATTTATTTGTTGTTTCATTTGGCCTGTAGATTCTTTGTAATTTATGCGCCGAAGCAATTTTCTATTCGATTTAAACGTTTTGCATTGAATACTTGATTCATCTGTTGTTTTGTTTGGGTTGTAGATTCTCCATACATTACGCAGCAACTGAATTTTCAGTTCAATAAAAACAGTTTGCATTGTATACTTCCTCCATTTGATGTTTTATTTTGGTTGTATATTATTCGTAAGTTACGCGCCAAATCAATTTCCAGTTCAATTTCCAATTCGATAAAAAAAACCCCCCAAAAACAACCAAAAAAAAATAAATAAATAAATTTTGCGTTGTATACTTCATTCATTTCATATTTTATTTGGGTTGTATATTATTCCTAAGTTAAGCGCCAAATCAATTTTTGATTCGATAAATGTATCTTGCGTCATAGTTCTAATTTGTTTGTTGTTTCATTGGTCTGTAAATTCTTTGTAATTTATGCGCCAAACCAATGTTATATTCGACATAAACGTTTTGTGTTGAATACTTGATTCATTTGTTGTTTTATTTGGTTTGTAGATTCTCTATAAATTAAGCACCAACTTATATTTTTCATTTCGATAAAAACATTTTGCGTTGTATACTTCATTTATTTCATATTTTATTTGGGTTGTATATTATCCCTAAGTTAAGCGCCAAAACAATTTTCGATTCGATACATGTATTTTGCGTCTTATTTCTAATTTATTTGTTGTTTCGCTTGGTCTGTAGATTCTTTGTAATTTATGCGCCGAACCAATTTTCTATTCGATATAAACATTTTGCGTTGTATACTTCATTCATTTTATATTTTATTTGGGTTGTATATTATTCCTAAGTTGAGCGCCAAATCAATTTTCGATTCGATAAATATATTTTGCGTCTTAGTTCTAATTTATTTGTTTCGCTAGGTCTGTAGATTCTTTGTAATTTATGCGCCAAACTAATTTTCTATTCGATATAAACATTTTGCGTTGTATACTTCATCCATTTGATGTTTTATTAGGATTTTATATTATTCATTAGCTACGTGCCAAATCAATTTCCATCGATAAAAAAACATTTTGCGTTGGTTCTTCATTCATTTCATATATTATTTGGGTTGTATATTATTCCTAAGTTGAGCGCCAAATCAATTTTCGATTCGATAAATATATTTTGCGTCTTAGTTCTAATTTATTTGTTGTTTCGCTAGGTCTGTAGATTCTTTGTAATTTATGCCCCAAACTAATTTTCTATTCGATATAAACATTTTGCGTTGTATACTTCATCCATTTGATGTTTTATTAGGATTTTATATTATTCATTAGCTACGTGCCAAATCAATTTCCATCGATAAAAAAACATTTTGCGTTGGTCCTTCATTCATTTCATATATTATTTGGGTTGTATATTATTCCTAAGTTGAGCGCCAAATCAATTTTCGATTTGATAAATATATTTTGCGTCTTAGTTCTAATTTATTTGTTGTTTCGCTAGGTCTGTAGATTCTTTGTAATTTATGCGCCAAACTAATTTTCTATTCGATATAAACATTTTGCGTTGTATACTTCATCCATTCGATGTTTTATTAGGATTGTATATTATTCATTAGCTACGTGCCAAATCAATTTCCATCGATAAAAAAACATTTTGCGTTGGTCCTTCATTCATTTCATATTTTATTTGGGTTGTATATTATTCCTAAGTTAAGCGTCAAATCAATTTTCGATTCGATAAATATATTTTGCGTCTTAGTTCTAATTTATTTGTTGTTTCGCTTGGTCTGTAGATTCTTTGTAATTTATGCGCCGAACCAATTTTCTATTCGATAAAAAAAATTTGCGTTGTATACTTCACTTCATATTTTATTTGGGTTGTATATTATCCCTAAGTTAAGCGCCAAATCAATTTCCAATCGATAAAAAAACATTTTGCGTTGTATACTTCATTCATTTCATATATTATTTGGGTTGTATATTATCCCTTAAGTGCTAATTCAATTTTCGATTCTATATACGTATTTTGCGTCTTATTTCTAATTTATTTGTTGTTTCATTTGGTCTGTAGATTCTTTGTAATTTATTCGCCGAACCAATTTTATATTCGATGTAAAGAAATGTACGTTGTATACTTCATCCATTTCATCTTTTATTTGGGTTGTACATTCTTCATAAATTACGCGCCAACTTATAATTTTCATTTCGATAAAAACATTTTGCGTCGTATACTTCATTCATTTTGTTTTATTTTAGTTGTATCCCTAAGTTAAGCGCCAAATCAATTTTCGATTCGATAAATGTATTTTGCGTCTTATTTCTAATTTATTTGTTGTTTCATTTGGTCTGTAAATTCTTTGTAATTTATGCGCCGAACTAATTTTCTATTCGATGTTAACATTTTTGGTTTGTATACTTCATTCATTTGTTGTTTAATTTGGGGTATAGAATCCCTGTAAGTTACGCCCAAAATCAATTTTTGATTCTTTAAAAACATTCTTCGTTGTATGACTTCATTCATTTGTTGTTTTATCTGGGTTGTAGATTATCCATAAGTTACGCTCCAAATCAATTTCCAACTGGATAAAAACATTTTGCGTTGTATCCTTTATTTATTTGTTGTTAGTTATTTGTTATTAGGGTTGAATATTATCCGTAAGTTCGGCCCCAAATCAATTTTTGAGTGTTTGTCAGCCCCGGCGCTGTACATAGCAGACGACAACGCGATAACGCGATCGCGATAATTCCACTATCGCGTCTTGGCTTTCGCTGAACGTGCACACATAAAAAAAACGCATACGCATAGAAAACTGCTCGCACGGAACTCAACTCCAGTTGAGTTCCGCGCATCGTTCGTTCACACTGTCCTTTATTCTCTTCAAACTCCTTAACCGCTAACCTGTAGAATGCCGGGTAAAGTTATTTAGGGTTAATTTTATACATTCTAACTGTATACAAATTATTTTTTTTGACCTCAGAGACCCTTTAAGATGTCACTATTGTTACCTAAATAAAATGTTCACATCCTGTTTAGAATTTTGAAACCAGACATACATTACAACAAGTGAATGAGTAAATTACGCAATGCGTAATAAATGTCCCCGCCGGAAGTGCAGATCTGTGGAAATTAACTAGCCTGAACCTTAAAACTTCAGTGAAAAACTTTAGTGAATAAAATAATAATGTTACTGCATGCAAAAGAAGAGAATACCAACAATGCATGTATACAACTGAAATATAAAACATGAAAACATTATGAACCTTCAGCCATTTTGAATAAATTTGCATAAATTTGCATGAATAATGAATTTCAAAATTCTGTGTAGAAGTTTGGAAGCCCCCACCCAGCCCTATCAGATAAAACAATCGGAATCAAAATCCGATGTGAAATAGAGGAGAAGTAGCATTTTTCGTCAATTTTGAATAAATTTGCATAAATTTGCATAATTAATGAATTTCAAAATTCTGTGTAGAAGTTTGGAAGCCCCCACCCAGCCCTATCAGATAAAACAATCGGAATCAAAATCGGCCAAGAAATGACGGAGAAGTAGCATTTTCTAACATTTGAGCACACACGGACAGACGGACGGACGGACGGACACACACACACACACACACACACACACGCACACACGTACGGAGCCCGTTTCATAGTCCCCTCGCGAACTTCGTTCGGCGGGGACAATAAGATGACAACATTACATCACCTGGGTGAAGAGAAGCAAGAGAAAATGAACGCCATACCTGGTTCTCCTTTGTTTCCTTTGAGCCCCTGGAGCCCAGATGTACCAGGATCTCCCTGCTGTCCATTAAGACCTGGTCCTCCTGGCTCTCCCTGTCTTCCTGGGAACCCAGGTCTACCAGTTTCACCCTTGTCTCCTTGCTCTCCCCTTTCTCCAGGAACTCCAGGAACTCCAGGCTCTCCCTTTTGACCAGGGATGATGGGAGGTGGGGGTTGGCTAGGACCAGGAAAACCTTGTTCTCCTTTGACTCCTTTAATACCAGGTAGACCTATTGATCCAGTTCCACCATTTATTCCAGGTTGACCTGTAGAATGTGTGAGAATAATGAAAGTGCTAAGAGAAAATTTCTGATGGAGCAGAGAGGTGTTTCATAAAGCTGTTCGTAAAGTTACGAACGACTTTACGCACGACTGGTACCTGTTCTTGGGTGCTAATCAGATTCTCAATCATTTTGATTCCCATCAGCTAAAGTTGAAATCCAATCTTTTGTGGATTAAAATTCTTGCTGTTAAACAAGCATAAGAATGCAAAGTTTATTATTTGTCAAAATTGATTAGGGTTATTGGAAATTCAGTCCCACATGTTTAAACACCAGGGAAAATGTGGGATATCTCATTTAGCACAAGAACATATCACCAGTCGTGCGTGAAGTCGTTCGTAACTTACGAACAGCTTTATGAAACAACCCGCAGATGATAATAATAATAATAACATATTTATGTAGTGCATTTTCCATAAACATGTTCAAATGCGCTTTAGAAATGTTATTAACAGAATAAATTAAGGAGTATTGAGAAGCATTTTGAAGATCTTATCCAGAGATATTTGGTTACGGAAAATTTGAAGTAGTTGATGCCACAGTTTGGGAGCAGCAGTTGAAAATGCTCTGTCATATTGGGAGATGGATAGTTGAGCATGGTGCCTTGTGGGGAGCGGAGGGAGTACTGGGATGGTTGGCTGGTAGTTATGAGTTCAGATAAGTAAGGAAGGGGTAAAACTGGGGATACATTTAAAGGTGAGTAGAAGAATCTTGTAATGAATCCTAGACCTGATAGGTAGCCAGTTCAATCAAATTCAAAAAATGAATTAATCTGCAATAATCATAATAATCAGAGATGCCAGTTTGCCTAAAATTAAAAAAGCCTGAAACCTCTTATGTTGACATGAAAATGGCTTCACAGTTATTAATAAAGCATGAATTAAGGCAAAAGCCTGAAAACAAACATCTTTGCAAAATCATAAATATTTGAAGATTTTCTACTGCAAGAGTAGTTGCTCTCTATTTTTATCAAATACCTCAATTTACATAATGTATTGAATATTTTGTAATTATATTTTGTGGCTTAATACTGCACACAATCTGTGAGAAATTAATATATCAATAGAACCTCCACTTTTACAGTTATAAAAAAAGAAGTTTAATAAACTAAGCTAATCTCTACTGTGGCATAAAGTTTATACAAACATTTCCTATGAATGAAGTTTCCAGGGTCAAATAATGAGTTTAATTCATGATTTAATTGTTAGATTACACTGAAAAAAATCCTTGGAAACAATCTTCACATTGTATGTACATGTCACTTTTCCTGTTAGATAAAAGAAAGAAAATCTATTGTTAATCCAAACATAACTGGTATCTTGGGCAGGATTTGCTGCCTACTTACGGTGCGAAAGGGGTTAAACAGCAAAGCTTTCTTACCGGATTCTCCCTTAAGCCCAGGGTAACCAGGTTCTCCCTTGATACCAGTCACAGATAACCCAGGTGTTCCAGGGATGCCTTTCTCTCCTCTCACACCAGGGAATCCTTGTTCTCCTGGGGGTCCAGTTGGTCCTGGAAGTCCTGGTCCTCCGGGTATTCCCATGGGTCCTGGATCTCCAGCATCCCCTACAAGAAAATGACAAGGAGACTGTAGAATACGTCCTTGGCTGCTCACAATAAGGCTGTTACAGCCATGTAATTTTCAGCAACAGTAACAGCCTTTTTGTTTAAAGGAAAGTATAGAGCTTGAAGGTTCTCCCCAGACATGGTGCTAATACCAAGGGTACTGACAAGGGGAAATAATATGTCAAAGCACCTTTTTTCAACCTGCAAAGTTACTTTGCTCCTCTCAAACAACCCTAGGGCTCTCTTGCATAAAAAGTTGCGTTAAAACACAAGTCAAAAAATTAAAAGTAGCTGAATTTTCAACGAATCAGGACCGGACTTGCGTTTAATTGTTTGAGTTGCAATTAAATGCAACATTTCAATTTGGACCAATGTTTCTGCCTAGAAGCCAGAAAGCTTTCCCGACATGTTACTTTTTGAAGTATTTCTTCATCAAATCTTCTTTCATTTCACTTATCCTTTCATCTACTCATCCAATATTCAATTCTCCTTCTGTTTATGCTCTTGTTGTCGATTCATCAACCAACCATCCATCTATTCTCAAAACAAAGTGTTACCCTTTCGTATTTAATCTATTCTTCTTTCATTCCATTTATCCTTCTGTCAACTCATCCATTATTCATTTCTCCTTCTATTTTTGCTCTCTTTGTCCATTCATCAACCAACCATCCATCTATTCCCTGAACAAAGTTACCCTTCAATGTTTAATCTACTCTTCTTTCATTCCATTTATCCTTCTTTCAACTCATCCATTATTCATTTCCTTTTCTACCTTTCCTCCCTTATCTAATAAGCCAGCTCGTAATTACAATTTCTGCATGTGCAGATAAAGGTCATTTGTACCAACTCCAATTAACCTTTATATACACTCTAGTATGATTTTACATGTTAAACAAGTTGCACATCCACCAAAACAGATCCGCGTGCACGTAGAAATTAGGGTCATGTTAGCGTCATTTGTACCATGTACTAAGTGCGAACTGGCTTATTCATTACCTATAAGGCACTCCATAGCTTAGCCCCATCTATCTCAGTAAACTCCTGGGCCCATATTCATAAAACCCTACTAAGCTAGTTGCCAACCAAAATGCTCCCTAGTTGCCAACTAAGCACAAGTAGGTATTCATAAAACCTTGCTAAGTTTAGTTGGCAACTAATCCCTATTCATAGTGCTTAGTTGGCAACTAAATTGTCCGTATTTGTCAACTAAATCTGCGCTAGTTGGCAACTAGATCAATATGGTATTCATAAAACCCGACTAAACCTATTTGGCAACTAAATATCCCCCAAAATTTAGAGTTGATGTAGAGTACCCCTAAATCACTAGTTGGCAACTAGTCATTTTGACACTGACTGTCAAAAGGGCAGAATGGCAAGGATAGTTTTGGAATTGGAGTTGATTTGTCATGGAGTGTGTCGGGAGCATGTATTCCGAAACCGAAGGAATTCATTAGCATACAAATAATGCCCTGTTGACTATGTTGAAAGCGTGTTAAGGTAGAACAGTGCACAAAGTGGTAAGTGTCTCAGACATTCTTGTGATTCGGATTTTAGTTTAGTCAAATCCATCTTAAGATCTTCCAAAGTTCTCTCTAGACATGAAATCTTAATTTGTGTTGGCATGATATCACTGTCCATGCATCTTTCTTTCTTTTATTAGTATCTGAATCCTTAGGCTTTGCATCCATGATATTCTTAAATTCCTCGAATTTGTTTGCTATGAAAAGCTTCTCTTCATCTGAATATTTCAATTTTCATAACCATTTCATCGCCATGATAGTAGCGTTACCTGTACCTCCACTATGGGCCTTTAACTGATTTTCCTTACTATCTTCATATTACAAACCCTACATGCAGCAAAGTTAATTACTGCCTTTACGGAAAAACAAAATATATGTAATTTAGCCTACCAGACAATTGCATAAGCAATCCTCCCTTTACTATCTATTCTACCCAAATAAGAGCAGCAGACAATTCTATTCATTTCTAGTTAGTTGGAAACTAAGAACCCTTCTACATTGCTACCAGCTATCAAGGTTCTTCTTAAGGTTTAATGAATAACAATTTAGTTGGCAACTTGGTATTTGGCAGCTACAGATAAAATAATTTCACAGAGCACATCTGGCGCACAAAAGGATTTGTAAATTAGTCTTTAAGACTAATGTACTCTAATTTATTCCACCCATGTCTATACTCAAGCAGGGAGAACACAATGGTTAGTTCCCAACTAGTTGAGTTAGTGGGCTGTTCCATAGTTGGCAACTAGGGGGTTTTTAGTTGGCAGTTAGGGATCTTTAGTTGGCAACTAGGAGTTTTAGTTGCCTATACTAGAGCCTAGTTGGCAACTAGCTTTGTAGGGTTTTATGAATATGGGCCCCGACATTTAATTCACCATCTCAATCTTACAGACTTAGTAGTTCCCATTGTGCAAGACAAAAATTACCCTAGGAGACCATGCTTTTGTTAGTGCTGCACCCAAACTTTGGAATGATCTCCCTCCCTCAATTAGGTTAGCATGCTTCAATTGATATAAAAAAAACTCACCTGTTTCAGGAAACTTTTACACAGACTTGTTTTACTGTATAACCCGGTCTGATTACCCTTCTCGATAATTATGATTTAATACATGTACATGTTATCATCAGGTTCATTTCTACTTTTGATACACGTAGCTGAGTATATTTGTATAGAAACTGCACAGAATAAATTTACAATTATTATGAACGAAACATATCATCCACCTATACCGAAACACAAAATTTTACTCTCCCTTTTTTTCCATTCTTCTTTCTATCTATCTATCTGGTGACTTACTTCTCCTGCTATCTTTCCTCTTATCCTCAGTTCATCTAACTATAATATCATCCACCTACTTCCCTACATTGTATTACCTTTAACTCCTGGAATACCATCATCTCCAGGAGGTCCATTGAGACCACGTTCACCTGTACATCACGAGAAGAAAACATAAAAAAACAGAAAAGGTTGATATTCATGTGCAAGTTGGAACAAAATGAAGAAAAATTTCAGTATATTTGGGAAACAACTAATGGAAATACACAGTATTTCATCATGTACAATATATGTAATGACCAATGAACTTGTTTAACTCTTTCAGTGCCGATGGCACGTATATGTGACAGATAGACTTGTCATTTTCATTCACCAATTGCTTGACCACTGGAAAGGTATATGGTGGTCGATGTATATCAACATTTTGAGCATAAATCAAGCATTTTAAATATATGATTATAATTATATGCTACCATAGAAAATTTCAGAGAAAATTGCTGATTTTTGAAAAGATATTACTTTATTTCAACATTAAACAGTAGTAAACAAATGAGAAACCAAAAAATAATGGACAAAAAAGAAACTCAAATGTAATTTTCAATAATTCTAAAGCATAAAATTGGGTAAAGTTATGTTTGGTATCATAAGAAATGGTAATAAATTTCCTACAAGTTTTGTACACAATGTTTTGTGAAATAATAGATGGTTAATGAAGTGCAGACATTTGAAAAGTAAGCATTGATCACATTTTGGTAACATTCTGAAGAGAGCTAAACCCCTTGGCACAGTAAGAGTTAATAAGCAATATACTGATAAATACATTTATTTTTCCAAATATTAATTGTCGCATTCCAGTCTTCAATTCATCTTTTTCAGATACACAGATACACAGATTCTTGTTGATATTGAAAAGCATTTGGATAGATAAAGTGTTGCCAATTTGGAACAAAAATGTATCTATTACTTTAAATATCACAATTATTAATGGGTTAATAATGCAACAATCCTTACCCCTTGGTCCTGGATCTCCAGGTGTACCAGGCCTGCCTATTAGACCAGGTTCTCCATCTGGTCCATTTGATCCTGGTGGTCCTGGTGGTCCTGGCTGGCCTGGTCTTCCATCTGGACCTGGAGGTCCTATCTCTCCTGATTCACCTGGGATTCCAATGGGACCTGGATTTCCCTTGGCTCCTAAGCAGTAAGCAAATAGATTCAAGTTTACTCTTCAATCTAAATATCTTATGAAAAAGTAAATGTACATCTAAGTATGGTAGTGGATCCAGTGTCCGAACACTTTTCAGAAAATCAGTGATAGCAAATAAAATATCAACCGAATATCTGTCAAACTTACATAATGAATGCTCAAAGTCCTACAGAAAAAGAAGTTGATGGAATTTTAAAAAGACAATGTAGATTTAATACGATATTCCCTTCCGAGTGAACCCCTTCCCAACGACGCGGCCTTTTGGTCCCTTGATAAAGGTACTGTATTTCCAAACGTGTCAAACCTATGGGAAAAAGACACAACCTTTGTTTCAATAGTGTGGTTTTCATACGCGTAATCCCACGCGTATGAAAACCCATTTTAGGCGCTTAACTTTACACGTTCGGTAATACAATCTGTTCGGAATTACAATACTTGACTATATATGGTTTACATCATTTTTTTCAGCAACCATGCAGATTCAAGCAACAAGGACTAATTAAATAACAATGCAAAATCTGTACCCATTCTTGTTTGGTTCCTGCTGGGATGTTGGGAAAATAGCCAAAAAGAAGAAGAAAACAAAAAATATGTACACATACGACACAGAGTGCTTTTCCCTAATCTGGTCACTCCAATAGAGGGGCATTTAGTAAATACTGATTGGGGTTACTCTGAACAGTTGTAAGCATTTTTTCATAAATGACAGAAAAATTACTGCAGAGTCCTTTTTTCTTTCAGAAGTCAAAACTGGATCAGTCAAGAGTGTGAAACTTAAAAAAAAAGCAATTTTAAACGCCTTAATTGGTAAAAGTTTGTGGCTGAAAAATTTCTACCGATGGGAACTATGCAGTGTCAAAAATTGCAGCCAAAATGGAACATTTCTCCATATGTATTGTATACAATGCAGAATTGTATATTTGCGAATATATGAAAAATTAAAAAAACGTTTGAGATATAGATATGAAACCTTACAGGCTTATTCTAATGCCAAGTTGAAGAATTTTTTATCAATCTGACAAAGGGGGAGGGGGAGGGGGAGGAAGAGGGTGGGGTGGAATCCATCTCCTCTGGCTCAGAGAGCACCAAAACCTTTATATGGTGAAATACATTCTAAACAGACACTACAGTGGCTTGTAAGTAGACTAGTTGATGCATCCATACACGCTTGCACAGACTATGGCCCGCTCAGAACCGAAGTCGGAGTTGGGTTCCATGTGAGGGGGTTTTATATTTTCTTCTATTTTCTTCATAAACCGTACAGTGTATATAAGTTCATACACTGTAGCTGCACACAAAACTATTTTCCCAGGTGACTGGTACACTTAAATGTTATCAATAAATGTCTTCTACATTGGTGAATACATGCAGAGGCGGATCAAGGATTTTATACAAGAGGAAGCACAATATCCAGAAAATTTTCTGATTAAAGAAAATGTCATCACCTCAAATCTACCACTGACATACGTACGTACCCTCAAAACCAACTTCTCCAGGCTCTCCTTTAGCACCTTTCTCCAGGTTACAAGGTAGAGTTCTGATAGATCCTGGTTGTCCCTTTTCTCCCCTCGGTCCTGGTCCTCCATTCGCGCCCTACCAACAAACCATAAGTTTGATATTATCCAAACACTACCAACAAACCACAAGTTTGATATCATCCAAGCCCTACCAACAAACATAAGTTTGATATCATCCAAGCCCTACCAACAAACCACAAGTTTGATATCATCCAAGCCCTACCAACAAACATAAGTTTGATATTATATCCAAGCCCTACCAACAAACATAAGTTTGATATTATCCAAACACTACCAACAAACCATAAGTTTGATATTATCCAAGCCCTACAAACAAACCATAAGTTTGATATTATCCAAGCCCTACCAACAAACCATAAGTTTGATATTATCCAAGCCCTACAAACAAACCATAAGTTTGATATTATCCAAGCCCTACCAACAAGCCATAAGTTTGCTATTACCCAAGTCCTACTAACAAACCATAAGTTTGATATTATCCAAGCCCTACCAACAAACCATAAGTTTGATATTATCCAAGCCCTACTAACAAACCATAAGTTTGATATTATCCAAGCCCTACCAACAAACCATAAGTTTGTTATTATTCAGGTAACACCAGTAAGTCATATGTTCAATATCATTCAAGCTCTACCAACAAACTTTAAATTTAATATTATCCAAGGTCTACCAACAAACCATAAGTTTGATATTATCCAAGCCCTACCAACAAACCACAAGTTTGTTATCATCCAAGCCCTAGCTACCAACAAACCACAAGTTTGATATCATCCAAGCCCCACCAACAAACCACAAGTTTGATATCATCCAAGCCCTACCAACAAACCATAAGTTTGATATTATTCACACCCTACCAACAAATCACAGATTTGATATTATCCAAGCCCTACCAACAAGCCATAAGTTTGCTATTACCCAAGTCCTACTAACAAACCATAAGTTTGATATTATCCAAGCCCTACCAACAAACCATAAGTTTGTTATTATTCAGGTAACACCAGTAAGTCATATGTTCGATATCATTCAAGCTCTACCAACAAACTTTAAATTTAATATTATCCAAGGTCTACCAACAAACCATAAGTTTGATATTATCCAAGCCCTACAAACAAACCATAAGTTTGATATTATCCAAGCCCTACCAACAAACCATAAGTTTGTTATTATTCAGGTAACACCAGTAAGTCATATGTTCAATATCATTCAAGCTCTACCAACAAACTTTAAATTTAATATTATCCAAGGTCTACCAACAAACCATAAGTTTGATATTATCCAAGCCCTACCAACAAACCACAAGTTTGTTATCATCCAAGCCCTAGCTACCAACAAACCACAAGTTTGATATCATCCAAGCCCTACCAACAAACCACAAGTTTGATATCATCCAAGCCCTACCAACAAATCATAAGTTTGATATTATTCACGCCCTACCAACAAATCACAGATTTGATATTATCCAAGCCCTACCAACAAGCCATAAGTTTGCTATTACCCAAGTCCTACTAACAAACCATAAGTTTGATATTATCCAAGCCCTACCAACAAACCATAAGTTTGTTATTATTCAGGTAACACCAGTAAGTCATATGTTCGATATCATTCAAGCTCTACCAACAAACTTTAAATTTAATATTATCCAAGGTCTACCAACAAACCATAAGTTTGATATTATCCAAGCCCTACAAACAAACCATAAGTTTGATATTATCCAAGCCCTACCAACAAACCATAAGTTTGTTATTATTCAGGTAACACCAGTAAGTCATATGTTCAATATCATTCAAGCTCTACCAACAAACTTTAAATTTAATATTATCCAAGGTCTACCAACAAACCATAAGTTTGATATTATCCAAGCCCTACCAACAAACCACAAGTTTGTTATCATCCAAGCCCTAGCTACCAACAAACCACAAGTTTGATATCATCCAAGCCCTACCAACAAACCACAAGTTTGATATCATCCAAGCCCTACCAACAAACCATAAGTTTGATATTATTCACGCCCTACCAACAAATCACAGATTTGATATTATCCAAGCCCTACCAACAAGCCATAAGTTTGCTATTATCTAAGTCCTACTAACAAACCATAAGTTTGATATTATCCAAGCCCTACCAACAAACCATAAGTTTGTTATTATTCAGGTAACACCAGTAAGTCATATGTTCGATATCATTCAAGCTCTACCAACAAACCATAAGTTTGATATTATCCAAGCCCTACCAACAAACCATAAGTTTGTTATTATTCAGGTAACACCAGTAAGTCATATGTTCGATATCATTCAAGCTCTACCAACAAACTTTAAATTTAATATTATCCAAGGTCTACCAACAAACCATAAGTTTGATATTATCCAAGCCCTACCAACAAACCATAACTTTGATATCATACAAGCCTTACCAACAAACCATCATTTTTTTTATTATTCAAGCTCTACCAATAAACCGTACATTTCATATCATCCTCATATACATACCCAGATACAAAAAAATTTGTCTCATAACGCCCACTTCTTACAAGACACTTATTCAAAGTTCAGAGTTCAGTGTATAGAGTATTAATGTCAAAGTCTTACATCGATGCCAGGTTCTCCCGGGCTACCAGGAGAGCCTTGGGGTCCAGATATACCACTTCTTCCTGGGAAGCCTTTTTCTCCTGGCTGTCCTGGTATTCCATCTGGTCCTGCATCTCCCTTTGGTCCAGGTAAGCCTACAGATTCAAGCACACACAATACAAAGTTACTTTAAATCCCCCGAAAAACCTGCTTTTGCATCTTTAAAAGTCTAGATCATTTGACGGCTCGATATGTTAACAACACCCTGAAAATGTATACACCACCTTGTAATCTTCTCTCAATCACTGATTGATATAAACTTGTTATTCCCCAAAACAAGACCCATCAACTGAAAAAAAAAAAATTAAGAGGCCCCATCAAAAGCATGAAACAATCACTTTGCATCGGAGAAACACTTGTCTGCTAGCTTTAAAAAATCGATTGAAACATACTTCTTCTTCCAGTAATCAAATGTAATCTACTTATTTTTTTGTGTGTATTTTCATTCTTCTCAGATGAGGTGACAGAGACTGCCTGAAATCAGGCCAAGCCTATAAACTGGCATCCATGTAACATACCCATTTGTCCTTTGGGACCAAGATCTCCTTTGACTCCTTGAAGACCCTGGAATCCCTTGAATCCTTCAGGACCAGGTTGTCCCTTTGGTCCCCTTCCACCTGGCACTCCAATATTCCCTGGTATACCGGGTTCTCCCTTCACGCCATTCAGACCGGGTAGACCGATGGAGCCCGGAGGTCCAATAGGTCCTAAAGGGGAAAACACAATACACATGTATGAGTATGAGAAAGGAATGCACATAAATGGAAACCATATACATGTAAATGGACACCTTTAAACTCATTCAGGACAAGAAATATTCAAGGGCTAAATTTTGCATCTTGTTTTCTTGAAAGTGGCAAAGCTTGTGTTTTTCTGTTATTGCCACATTGTTCTAGTACAAATTCTTGTATCTAAAAACAATACACATGGACAAGACGTATAATGAAATTTTTTTTTAAATGCCACATCGAGGATATACCCAAAATGATGTTGAACTTCTCAGGATATTAATGCCAACTGAAGTATTTTCCACCTTTTTTACTTTTCAAAATTCCTGGCACCTTATGCAGGAAGGTAGGCTATACACTTTACAATGTTTGTTGAAAATTATTGAGTATCATAAGCATTCACAAATCATCTTTTATTCCCTTTCATTCAAAGTCCACATCTTTATTTTTACTCTCACAGACATTACAAAGACCACATTGTCTCCCTAGCACAGATTTCACAATGAAATGTTTACTAAATGACAGTGTTGTATGTCTAGAGATGTGTCTCGGTTTCGAGATGTCTTGAGACGTCAATGTGCTTCTCGTGTCTCGTCTCATCTCTCGGACGTGAAATGTCTCATCATGGTCTCGGAGCCGATGTCTCGATGTCTCGGCCCGAGACATGGGTGAGACATCGGAAATATGAATGAACAATGAACAGCGCTAATAAACATCGAACAGTGCTAATGCAGTTTTGTTCCCAACTTCCAACAGAGATCGGCTTTGAACTTTGATGCAGTTGTTCGTTATGCAGTGACTAAACTGCTGCGGTGCAGTGCTGCATGGTGATTGAGTGAGTGACGTGAGTGAGAGCTAGTATATAGTATTAGTAGCAGTGTTGTATATTTCGAGATGTGTCTTGGTCTCGAGACGTCAATATCCTTCTCATGTCTCGTCTGGTGTCTTGGACGTGATACGTCTCGTCTCTGTCTCAGTCTCGGATAAGCTCAGGTGGTGATGTCTCGGTCTCGGTCTTGATCTCAACTGGTCAAGTCTCGGTCTCGGTCTCAGATAAGCAAGTCTCGGATACAATACTGCTAAATGAACCTGTATAAAGAGACCACCTGCCTAGAACTGCCACACTGTTTGAAGTATATCATACATGCACACTGTAAATGTGCCAAAAGTCGACTGTGGCAGTCCTATTTGTTTCCTTGGTCGCCCAAAGCCACTAAAGAGTTAAGACCACTTTTCTCATCTCCCTGAAGTGGTCTTTGTATATGTAGGTTTCACTGTAATATGATTAAGAGTACCTGGTCTTCCCGATATTCCTGGTTCTCCTTTGGCTCCTGGCACGCCCCCTGGTCCACGGGCTCCTTTCTCACCGGCTGGTCCAGAAAGTCCTGGCTCTCCTTTAGCACCTGGCGAACCAGCGGGCCCTGGTGATCCTGGCGTTCCCATACCACCACGTTCCCCTGCAAATAGGCAATACAAAATGTCACAATTAGTATTGATCAACAGGATTTTTATCAGTGTTGTAGGACTCCAGACCAGGTCTCGATATCAAACCCCTTTTCTATTGGGTCTCTGTCTCGGTCTTGAACCTCAAGGTCTGGAGAAAACTGCTCGAGGCCTCTCACAACCCAATTTTTAAAAAAATGCAAAGTTTGGAGATATCAGAGATATATTGTTTTCCTTCCTAAGTAATCAAATAGGAGTAATTTCAAGAGATTTCTAACTGCCTCACAATTGTTTTAAAAGGCTTTTAGCTTAACTTTGTCGGGTTTCATTTTTCTTGAAACTTAACCCTTACTATGCCGTGGGCAGCAAATTCCACCCCAAAATTGGAGTGTTGAAAATTTTGTTTGAAAATTCTTCCTCATACAGAAACCTGTGCCTTCAATATAACTTAACCCGGTTTGCTCAAGAAAAAAAACTCATCGAAAGTTACCATTAAACTCTTAAAAGTTAATTTTTTACAATTGCCCAAAAATCTTGTGGCATGGAAGGAGTTAATAAGGTCTTAATTGGTCTCTTTCTTTGGCCCATTCTCAGAAGAGACCATGAGGTCTCGACTACAGCACTGGTTTATATACATGTATATAAACTTTCTCCCTGTACATGCAATTCTGCAATCCTCTTATTTTCTCTCATACTTCCCTTTGCTTGCTCCCAACATGATATAAAGAATAAAAAATGACAGGGAAAGAGAGGAAAAGGAAATATAATGACCGTGAATAAGAAAAAAGGAAGAAGGAGAAGGGAAGAGATGACAATTATTTGATGATAATCCTTTTATGGAAAAAACATGGAGACAGAAAAAACTGAAGGAGAGAAGGGATCTCTAAAGATCCTTTAATTAAAAACAAGAGAGTGCATGAAACAGATTGAGGAAGAAGAGAGAAGTATAATGACATTTTAAGAAAAAAAAAAGAGAGGAGGAGAGAGATTGATGGAAAATGATACTGACCCTTTTCTCCAGGTGCTCCAATAGGTCCAGGTTCTCCAGGTGGTCCTTGTGATCCAGCAGGTCCAAGTGGGCCAGGTGATCCTTTCACACCTGTACCAAGAACATAATAAAGAGGATTTCATTAAAGGTCCCGTGCCACCCAAAAGCAAGTTGATTCCTGTTGATGTGCAGGGATGCATACAACTTATATTTTGTTATCAAACCATCTAAATATGTTTCATAAATTTTAAAAATATTTTTAAGATCATTTTCTCTTAAGCTCCACCCCCAAAAATGCCCCAGATCTCATTCCTGCAATGACATCATCTGTCAATCATTAGTGAGCTAAGGAGAGACAGTGGTATGTAGCTTTGCCATAGATGACCATCTGTTCTAATAGACCATACAACACCTACATAGGAATTGCTATGTCAGACATGCTGTAGCATCACCAGGAAAAGAATAGTATTGAGGAGGTATTGTTTGAAAGCATGCAGTTCTATTGTGAGCATGTGCTGAGCTGGGGGAAGTTACATTCCACTGTCTATTGTAGAATGTTAGTGTAGCTGACTGATGATTGACAGATGATGTCATTGCATGAATGAGTTCTGGAGCATTTTTTTAGGATGGAGCTTATGAGGTTGGGGAAAAATATTTCAAAAAGTTTAAAAATCTATGAAACATATATAGATGTTTGAATGACAGAATATTAGTTGTATGCATCCCTGCACATCAACAGGAAAAAAAAAATTGCATTTGGGTTGCAGGGGCATTTAATTTCCTTCACATTGAATGCTAAATACTTAAATACAAACTGCTATCAAGAGAGAGAGAGAGAGAGAGAGAGAGAGAGAGAGAGAGAGAGAAAGAGAGGAGCATATGGTGCCTGTTCCATTTGAGCAACAATAATAGGTATAACTGTAAATCATTACAAAATCAGTTTATGTTGAGTAAGTGTAGAAAAGGAATTGGATGTCAGTTTTGTAGGTCCCATTCTCACTAATACATGCTAATGATCCTTCAGCACCAATTTTGTCAGGCATGGTGGCATAATATTGAGGTCTTGTAAAGTGCATATTACATGTTTAACGTCTCTAAGCACTTCTAAATTTCTTCAGATAATTACCCCAGATCTAGCCTAGCTGTCCTGATGAGGCGCTTAAGCACTCACAGAATTACTTCCTGACGGTACTCATTTACTTCACCTGGGTTGAGAGTGTCAAATGCTCAAACCACAAATCTTGATGCACACTCCCATACCATTTAGTACTCAATTTAGTTTATTACCTTTTTTATGATGTGCAAACGACAGATAATAACTTTAATGAGCCTGAAAAGTGAACATATCCACATATACATGTATCTCCTATATATATATATATATATATATATATATATATATATATATATATACGAGACCAAGACACCTGTTCCTGAAACAGCAGTATTCTTACCGATTTGTCCAGGTGGACCTGGATCTCCGTCATTGCCAGGGGCTCCATTGTCTCCTGGCGATCCTTGAGGTCCATTCTGACCATTGAGTCCTGGTGATCCCTTGTCTCCTTTAAGAGCTGCTATTCCAGGTTCTCCACGTAGGCCTTGGGGTCCAGGTTCTCCAGGGGTTCCTGTTCATAAAATTCACATAAAAATTATGGTTTCTGAAGCAGATACATATCTATTTTTAATTATACAATAAATCGCTGAAATTAAATTAATGTGAATAGTATGTAAATGTGTAAAGATGCCAAATTATTGGCATTCATGGCCATTCAAAAAATTGGACAGATTCGGCAATATCTTAATAGAAGATCTGTTAACATTCTTGTTCATGTCTTGATAATATCCCATGTAGATAATTGTAATTTACTTTTGCATGGTCTTCCAAAAAAGGAATTGAAGCGGGTGCAGACAATTCAAAACATGGCAGCAAGGTTGATAGAGGGTGCTCCTTCAAGAGATTCCATTACTCCAATTGCCCGTAGAGATGACAAAAATTCTCTATTACAGGATTGATGCATTGCCTTTCAGAGTGGAGGCCCTAGCCTCCTGGAGATGGTTATCTTTAAGCTGATCCTTCAGTCCATACAAGGCCTTGGACCAGTAATCCTATAGCATCAACACAGCATGGGGTAGCTCTCTGGAGCTCCCTATCATCATATACAGTAGTTGTGTTAGTCTGCATACTCAGACATTTAGGTTGAAGGCCGTAATTACAGTACTAGCCTAATGCATTGTAGTTAGAGTCACTTTTCGCAAAATAAACATGCATGTTACAAAACTTACAACATAAGCCTAGTATTGTACTTTATTTTTTTCTTGGCTATCTTGCTGTCCTAATCCATTAGAATGTATTCAGTTGGGTCACATATAACCCATTAGCTCTTATTATTATTATTATTATCATTAGGCCTATTTATTCTTTAAAGTAACAATCATTTTTCAGAAAATATCCTCCTACCCCCTTGTACATGTACTTTTATTTTTTTTTAAATGTCATATGTTCATTTTGTTTAACTTGAAGAAAGGAAGAAAAGAAGAAAAGGGAAAATGAAAAATAAAAGCAGGTCAGCTTTTGTCTCTTTTCTTTTAGTTTTTCTTTATTAAACATTATGGTCATTGGTCTGTTTAGTAGAGGTAGAAAAGAACAACAGTCTAGGAACCAAGACTAAACCTTTTTCTGCATATATGCACTCTACATAGAATTGTCACATTGCCTCACTTTGCAACTCTCGCTATTTACTCGAATCTCAATGTGACAAAATTTTAGCGTACTAAATAATACATGTACCTATTTTTGCTTCTACTGGGTCATTTTCTACCATTCGCAGTTGTATTTGGGTTACATTTAGTTTTTGAAGTTCTGGTAATAAAATCAAAAGCAAAATAAAATATGTAATAAAGATGTATTAATGTAACGAAGTCTCAGTCAGACAAGCTTCTATGCCGAATACCAGCCCTAAATCTGATGCAGCTGATAAACAGCCATAAACAGTGAAGGCCTACCGTATTGGAGGAAATGTCTCTTGAGGCCAGTCAGTTCTGGAATATTTTTTTGTATTTCAATATAATATCTCTGGCATTACCTGCCCAATTTTCATGCTTTAAATGCAATTTTGGTATACAAATCCTTGTTCGCAAAATTGAGGAGTTAAAAAAAGGACATATTTTTTTAATGTAGAGAATATATTTTTTCCATAAGTTTTTCAGTCAAGCTCTAGCTTTTATCAGCACTATAGCACGCACAAGGACGTTCATGGATTGAGGCACTTGCTAAGAGCTCATGCAATGGCGCATGCTGTACGTTCTGTAACTCAATATGACAACTCCGAGTTCTGGAGCTCAATCTCGGATATATTTTAACAGTACATAATTGTAATGGAGAAACGTATTTTATTCAAGATTCTTATTATGTGTTTTAAAGCACAGAATCCATGTTCCATCCTATATAGCAGATCTCACTGGTAAATACGGTACATATACTTTGATCATCATTACAACACCTTCTGGCAGTAGACCCTGTTAACATGCATACCCTGTTAACATGCATACCTATGGAAACTGATCCTTCTTAGCATCAGCTCCTGCTCTGTAGAATTCTCTACCAGTAACCATAAGGAATATACCTTCCCTTGTTGATTTTAAGAAAGCCTTGAAGACCTATCTTTTCTTGCAGTAGTGTTACATTTCTTCTTGGATATGTTAATGTAAGCTTATTCTATACATGTATGTTTAGCGTATAGAGAATCAAGTATTTATATAATATTGAATGACCTTGAGAGGGATACAAGGTTATATCTCACGAGCTATGAGCATATTTGCCGACTCGTGAAATATTTTCAAAGCGAGTGCGATATACCCTTGTGTCCCACGAAAGAAAAGTCATTCAATATTATTATTATTAATTGTATCAATCCTAGTTCCTTAATTTTCACCAATACATTCCTTTATGTTTTTGTATTGACTTCAACCTAAAACAGAGGTGGAGAAACATTATTTTGTCCTTACTCAAGCATCTTGCAAGGGCTCGTGCATACATCCATGTCTTTGCTTTTGCGCATTTAAACGCGTATTCACTTTTTTTACACGTTGCATGCACACCAAACCATGAGATATGAAGATATATTGCACGGTCATCCGGAAACTTTTACACAAACCATGAGATATTGTTTTGAAATTGCACAGTCATCAGGTACTTACGCGTGAACCATGAGATACACTGATTTTCTGGTTGGCTGAAAGCCCTTCATACAAATAATATTAATTATTATGCGCTGAATAAATTGAAAATTATTATTATTAAATGATGTATACATTTTTTGTGTCTTCAAGAGATTTTAATTAATGAAATGAGATGAATATCAGTTCAAAAGGATGAGAGTTTACAATTCTGTACCAACCTGGGGGTCCGTCTCTTCCTGGAGGTCCTATGGGTCCATCAAGACCTGGGACAGATAGACCTGGTTCTCCTTTTATTCCAGGACCACCAGGTATTCCACCAGGTCCAGCTTCACCTGGAAATTAAAAAAAGATATCAAGTCAGTTTCATTAATATACAAATAATATACATGTACGTCAGTGATAATGTAAGTAATAATTATCCACTCAAACTATCTTTGGACTGTTACAAATGTACAGAGGGTTGATGATTATACTAATGCCCAAACGATGATGCCTATTATTTCTACTAATAAAATAGTGATGAGGATGCTTATCATCCGATAAATTAACCTCATCCTAAATTTCATAGATCTAGAGTTGACAAATTCAGGTCTAGATGGTTAACTGGCTGGTTATTAGAAAGTTCTAATGACTGGTCATTTGCACTTTCTAATGACTGGTTACACATTATGAAAAATAAATGCCAGTCACATGCTTGATGAGGATCTACATCATCATTTTAGAACCTCACTTAACCTTTTTTCATTCTTAAGAGGTCATGTTCTTCTACATTTACATCTTAAGTCAAAATAAAAATAGTAAAATGTCATGTAATCCTAGCAAAATTTAGTAAAAACATAACAACACTCAATGACACATTTTCATAATTGCTCCATCACCATTAGAAATGATATATGTAAATGACTATTTACATGTGGGAGGATATTTTTTTGCTTACCCTTTTCTCCCAGTTGTCCTGGGATACCATTTCTACCTCTTGGTCCTGGGTCTCCTATGTTACCCCTCTCTCCTCCAATGCCTGGCTGACCTGGCTGTCCTGGCAAGCCACGCTGTCCCTGTCCACCAGGGTTTCCTTGAGGCCCAAAATCTCCCTGTTCATGGGCAAATGAAAGGACTTCTACCATTGTATACAGGTCTCTACAACATCCTCATCATAAAAGTAGTAATAATAATAATAATGATGATGATAATAACAAGAATAATAATGATGATGATAATAACTAGAAATGTCCATTGCCATGCAATGCGAATGTATCTCCGGCACTGGCTGCGATTTTTGTGCCATCCTTTTGTTCAGAGGGACAAAGAACCTCCCCCCTCCCCTCCCTCATATATGTGTGTAGATTAGAGTATAATGCATCTCTACGGAAAATTCGAAAGAAATCTGTCAAGAAATGTGACCTGCAGAGCACACACAAGATATCCACTAAAATATGATCTTTGACCCTGTAAAAGATGGAACACTGGGGGCAACATCACCAAAAATTTTGTAGAGGTCTAGAGTAAACTATGATGGACCTCCATACAAAATCTGAAAGAAAGCAGTTGAAAAATGTGACTGCCAGAGTGCATGCAAGACAGCAACCAAAATATGACATCTGACCCTATAAAAAGTGGAACACAGGGGGCAGCATCACCAAACACTAAAGATGTGTAGATTTCACTGAGACACACCATACAAAATTTGAAAGAAATCTGTCAAGAAATGTGGCAGTTAGAGTGCACAAAAGACATATCACCTTTGACCCTATAAAGGACTGAACAATGAGGGCAGCATTATCAAAAAGTATAAATTTGTAGATTGCACCTAGATACATTTCCATACAAAATTTGAAAGAAATCCAGCAAGAAATATGGCCTGCAGAGTGCACTCAGTATGACCTTTTACCCTATAAAAGACAGGACACTGGTGGCCGTGGCAGCATCACCAAAAAATATAGGTGCGTAGATTTCACCAAGATACACTTCCATACAAAATTTGAAAGAAATCTGTTAAGAAATGTGGCATTTAGACTGCACACAAGAGAGCACACAAGAGTGCACACAAACCAACCACAAAAATATGGCCTTTTACCCTATAAAAGACGAACACTGGGGGCAGCATCACCAAAAATTATAGGTGGGTAGATTATACCAAGATACACCTCCATACAAAATTTAAGAGAAATCCGTCAAGGAATGTGGCAGTTAGAGCGGCGGCGGCTGCCACGGGATACAATTATAATAATAATGATAATCAATAATTATAATAATGATGGATTTTCTACAATACTCATATTCACCATGCAAGGTGCTCAAGGCTCTCCAAATAAATGATTAAAATGATAAAATATTACATTTCTAAAGCCTTAAATAAAATAATTTCTAAGTGCTCCAATATCACTGCAGCTTAACAAATTCCTTCCTACCAGGTATGTAGAATAATGTCTTGCTAGTCCGGTACTGGGGCTCGAACCTACAACCTTCGCATCTCAAGTCAAGTGCTTAAACCACATGACTATAACACCTCTACATAACATGCCTACTGGTTCATGCACTTGACTATCAGTCAAAAAGGTTGAGGCTATGAATCTTTGCCCTGTGAATATACATCCTCAGAACAGGCATTTTGTCTCTATTTTTATCCACCCTATTTGTGCCACCATGTTTCTACACTAAAACTATTAATTTGTTAGAGTTAAATCCTAGACTTTGAGTTAAATTATCAATTTCTTTTTTTCATACATTGTTGACTGAGGCAAAAATTTTCTATACGAATAAACCTCACAATTCATGCATCTGTTATGTTCAGGAAGAAACTTTCGCGACATGAAACTTTTCTTAATTTTAAATGACAGCCACTTTCACTTCAAGAAATTTTCGTGATTTGCAAAAATTAGATGTTTTTAATTAACAATGATACAATGATTTCACACAATGAGACTTTCATGAATCTGAACCACACAAAAAATTTCCAAACATTAAATGTGCGCGAACATTTCTTGTTTTACAGTAGTCCTTCTTAAGCCAAACACATTGTACAACATTCAATTCTTGGGCGGGATATGCTTCCCATGGCAAAGAATGGGTTTAACCCGCTATTTGACAGAACATCTTTCTGAAAGAACAGTTCTGACATATTTTTCCACTTAATTTCCAGATTTCTTGGATAGTAATGATGCAAAGATGAGATCTAACAGTAGTTGAGGATCTTTTTAGGACCGAAAATGGATTATTATAGATGCTGCATTCACAATTTACTGGGTTAATCCTATTACTAACTGTTTCCTATTGTTTATGCCAATCAGCATGCATGGCAAATAGAGGGTCAATTATAAAGGAGCTCACCTTCTCTCCAATGCCTCCTGGTATACCAGGGTTACCCGATGGTCCGGTTGGTCCAGGCTGACCAGGTTGTCCTCTGTCTCCTGGGATACCCTGGAACCCCTTCTCTCCCGGAGGACCAGGGATGGAATTCCCTCGATCTCCTTCTGGTCCCTGAGAGCCCTTCTCACCTTGGAAGCCAGTTTGACCTGGTTCACCCTGGGCTCCAGGACGTCCTGTTGACCATATCCAATGATATATCAGTGTCAGCACAAGTGAAAGGAGTAAACTGATAAAGCTCCTTATAATTAAATCAGATGATTCAATTGGACAAGTAATAATAGTGTTATGGTCTGGTCTCCTTTGTAAACTCTTAACAGTGCTTAAATTTAGCACGTTCCCAGGTGCCATTAGCCATCTAAAATCTTGCCAGGCACTTTAAAAGTCCTGCCTTTGTTGCCTTGATGGGAAGTAAAAAAATCTCAAAGTTGTTATTTGTTTCATGTGAATTTTGTGCAGTTCACAGTAAATGAGCACCAGGAGGTGACTTTTGCTTTTTGTGCTCATGTAGTATGTATACTTCATAGCATTCTACATCAACAGATAATTGAAAACATATCTAAGAAGTGAACTGTACAGAAGGATTAATTTTCTCCATACCTAATGTAGACAAAGGGTTCACAAAGTTCTAGAGATAAGGTACTCACCAGTGTTTCCTGCTTGTCCCGGGGGGCCTGGGGGTCCAGTATTTCCAGGCTCTCCTTTAGGTCCTTGTATTCCAGTCTCACGGTAAATCACCTCACCTTTATCTCCTGCAAACAAGTGAATGAGTAAATTACGCAATGCGTAATAAATGTCCCCGCCGGAAGTGCAGATCTGTGGAAATTAACTAGCCTGAACCTTAAAACTTCATTGAAAATCTTTAGTGAATAAAATAATAATGTTACTGCATGCAAAAGAAGAGAATACCAACAATGCATGTATACAACTGAAATATAAAACATGAAAACATTATGAACCTTCAGCCATTTTGAATAAATTTACATAAATTTACATGAATAATGAATTTCAAAATTCTGTGTAGAAGTTTGGAAGCCCCCACCCAGCCCTATCAGATAAAACAATCGGAATCAAAATCCGATGTGAAATAGAGAAGTAGCATTTTTTGTCAATTTTGAATAAATTTGCATAAATTTGCATAATTAATGAATTTCAAAATTCTGTGTAGAAGTTTGGAAGCCCCCACCCAGCCCTATCAGATAAAACAATCGGAATCAAAATCCGATGTGAAATAGAGGAGAAGTAGCATTTTTCGTCAATTTTGAATAAATTTGCATAAATTTGCATAATTAATGAATTTCAAAATTCTGTGTAGAAGTTTGGAAGCCCCCACCCAGCCCTATCAGATAAAACAATCGGAATCAAAATCCGATGTGAAATAGAGGAGAAGTAGCATTTTTCGTCAATTTTGAATAAATTTGCATAAATTTGCATAATTAATGAATTTCAAAATTCTGTGTAGAAGTTTGGAAGCCCCCACCCAGCCCTATCAGATAAAACAATCGGAATCAAAATCCGATGTGAAATAGAGGAGAAGTAGCATTTTTCGTCAATTTTGAATAAATTTGCATAAATTTGCATAATTAATGAATTTCAAAATTCTGTGTAGAAGTTTGGAAGCCCCCACCCAGCCCTATCAGATAAAACAATCGGAATCAAAATCCGATGTGAAATAGAGGAGAAGTAGCATTATTCGTCGATTTTGAATAAATTTGCATAAATTTGCATAATTAATGAATTTCAAAATTCTGTATAGAAGTTTGGAAGCCCCCACCCAGCCCTATCAGATAAAACAATCGGAATCAAAATCGGCCAAGAAATGATGGAGAAGTAGCATTTTCTAACATTTGAGCACACACGGACAGACGGACGGACAGACGGACGGACACACACACACACACACACACACACACACACACACACACACACGAACGGAGCCCGTTTCATAGTCCCCTCGCGAACTTCGTTCGGCGGGGACAATAACAAATTAAGCAGGATGATGATGAGAATAAGTTGGGCAAGTCCTAAGTCAAATGACAATATCTTGATCACAACAAACACTAACAATAGGTTACCAACTATAATCCCAACTCAACTTGAATTCCTTGACCACTCTCTCTGAAAAGAGGGAATGGAAAATTTGACTTTTGATTTCAAAGATAGAAGGAAATTAATAGGATGAGGATGACAAAAACTACTCATCTCTAAATACATAGAAAAATGGAGTAGAATTGCAACTGAAGAACTCGATCATCATATATCGGTGGTGCGGTAGGGTTACCTGGGGGTCCATAATTTCCACGTTGCCCTCGTGGTCCTTCATCTCCCTTTTCTCCTGGAGGTCCAGAACGACTCTCTCCCGGGTTTCCACGGTCTCCCTTTGGTCCCTGGGTTCCTGGTCTACCATCATTTCCTCGAATACCTGGTGGTCCCTGGGGCCCCCTTTCTCCCTGATGATACAGATCATCAAACAAAAGGAAGTGTTATCTTCTGACTTCTCATCATCTGATCTTGCACATGTCATAGCTTTGTTCTGTACTTGTTTTCTTTAGCATGCTATTCAATAAAGGATCTTGCACTTTGTGTGGAACCAAAAAGCTACTCTCAAAGAGTGTATAATAAAGAACTAGTGACATCTAATCTTCACGTTTCCTTTTCAACTGGACAGAAATTTAAGAACTAGATGGCTTCATTGTCATCTTAATACTTTGATTCATGTAAGATACTCTAGCTACAAGGGCTACTCAGGGTGTCATCAAAGACAATTTATCAATCCACTCTCTACCTTTGCCATCAACTCATTTGAGGCCAGACTGAAAATGCAAAGACATATAAAGGCTCAACATGCATTGCAAGGACACTGTCATATTATCAAAGGATTATCAAAAGATAACATCCAGTGAAGCCTGTACATAAAGACCGCTCAATAAAGACAGGAAAAGAAGTCTACATAGACAGGTGGTCTTCACATACAGGGGCGGTATTCAAGTCAAAACGCGCATTAAGTCAGCATATTACTTAGCATTTGGATTGGCTAAGTAAACTGGCTTAACTTGTATTCAGATCATATTTAAGCACTGTACTTTAGGAAACCGATTTTAAGGCAAAATACTTACTGATATCTATTGTGATGTCACATATCCTATCCAAAAACATGCGCAATAAATGCATCACAGTAGATGTGCGCTTATATGATTTGCTTGTGCACAGCTTATACTGCTCTGCGTATGTATGAAAGCCACATATCTGCCGATGAAGTCATTTGCTCAAGTCTGCTAGAGAGCTGTCTTAGACTTAGGGTAAAATACTTAGCCAAATGATTCAATTTAATACCAACATTGCTTCATTATTTTATCTCAGCTGAAAACTAAGTAAACTACTCATATTTCATTCTTAAGAATTGAATTGAATACGGGCCCAGGTCCCTGTAATACAGGTTTTTAATCTGAATCACGGACAAAGGGAAACACAAAAAGGATGACCCCAGCATGAAATGGGTCCCGTACATCTTTTGTCCAATGTATTTCATCCAAAAATGAAAATCTCACAGTATGACCGTTGACTATAATACATGTACCATAATATCACCAGTCGTGGCGCACCCTTGTAATACAGCTTTATTGCTGCAACACCCTGTGTCAACTGCCCTAGTCTCTTAGGAGGGAAATGAACGGATGTGATCAGCTCATAGATATTGTACGAAAATAAAAAAGGAAGAACTATGCAGCGTTTCTCTCACTGCCGATTGGGCAAAGAATGACGGCAAGCAAAGTTTGTTTCCAAAGAGAATTATCCAAGGGGCTTTTTTATGTTCTGCTTATTTTTTTGTAAAACAAAAACTTCCTCTTTTCAGCATACGAAGACAAATTAAACAATATGTGCCATATTTTCTGTTTTCAATGTTACAAAGCTTAAGTTCCATAGATGCTGGCCAGACAAATTTTTTGCATGAAAAATATTTTGGAAATTAATTATTTTGCTCAAAGTCACCTGTCTTGTCGAGTGTGCCTATGCTAAAGTCATGGCGCGCCATTCCTACAACACACAAATCATGATGTAGGCAGCCCAACAACCGCATACGCATGCGCAATCCAGCAAAGACAATGCGATAGCCAGATAGCTTCCTGCGTATTGTTTCGTAGTGCACCGTGTATATTTTTTCAACATAGTGAGTTATCTCAGAGTAGTCCTTCCCTCGCAATATCATTTGCTAAGAGTGCGGCACCACTGGTGCAATGTGCAGGGACACTGGAGCAGCAGAAGCCCCACAGAAGTGCCACAGTAGCGTTCGCGCCGTAGAAGCAAGATGTAATGTTTTAGGTGAATTTTATTCACAAACATTTTTGGCATTGAATGGTGGGTGATTCCCTAACAAACACGGTATTTTCGGAAAATTATCATTCTAAAACTATCAAACCCCTCTATGACTGGTGACATTACGGTAGTTGTTTCTAGTACATTACCCAGCGATTTTTCATTTTTTGATTAAATAGACAGAGAAAAGCAGTTTTGACAGCCTACCTCAACCTTGATAGCATCTGGAGTACACGGAGGTCCTGGCTCTCCTTTCCTACCATTTTGTCCCGTTTCTCCAGGGTTGCCTTGGATTCCTCTGGGTCCAGGCTCTCCGATACCTGGCTCACCTACTTGGCCAACTTCTCCTTTGTTTCCCTGGCGCCCAGAAACACCTGTAGGCCCTTGTGGTCCCTGCAGGATGGATAGAACAAACGGTCTTCTTTTCACTTTCCCTGTATAAAGATGACATCATCAATACAGGCACAAAGTATATATCTACATGTATTTGCAGCTAAGGCAAGTGTCTTAGCTATTACTAAAATCATACTAATTAAAGGGAAATCCAACCTTAATAGCAAGTTGCTTTGAAAGAAAGAGGAAAAATCAGAGAAGCAGACTGGTGAAAGTTTGAACGAAATCGGACAAGCAATAAGAAAGTTATGAATTTTTGAAAGTTGTAATCACTATACATATGGGAATTTCAAATTGGCCGAATAGGTCATGTCACTGTGATGTAGCTGTGGACAACTCCCCCATTCGCTCCAACACACAAAATGGCTAAAATGTCACTTTTTTCAAAATGTATTACTCAGTAGGATCTTTTTCTTTCATGAGGACCTATAACAAGATGCTATCTCCAATATATTTTGAGTACTGCCCCGAGGGTAAAAGCGCCTCAAAGAAAACCGCAAATTAATGATATTTTTGTGTACGACAAATGGAAGAGTTGTCCACAAAAATGTCACAATCAACTCACCAAATTGCCAATTTGAGATTCACATAGATGTAGTGATCTCATTTTTCAAACATCCATAACTTTCTTAGTCCTTGTCCGATTTCTTTCAAACTTTCACCCTCCTGTTTTTCTTAATTTTTTGCTTTCACACAAATCATCTTATTACCAAGGTTGGATTGCCCTTTAACTCTATTTAACTTCTATGTAATTTGAGGCATTTTTTTTTTGTCAAATGCACTTTGGAAACACACTACCAAAACCAATAAATACAAAAGGGGTAAATTTCTTTTTCAACACATGAAACAAAGATCTCCTTACCTTTTTAAAGTTTCCAATGTATTTTCTGAGACTTATGTATACATGTAATTCAACCAATTTCTCCAAGAGATTTCTCAAAGAGATGCAAAAGGAGAATGTTCCTTCATCAAGTCTTGGGACATTTCACAAAGAAACACTATCTATTTATAGACAGAATCATAGCATTTTGAGAGAGATGATTACATCACCAGAATTTACTCTAGATTAGTAAAGTATTTCATGGATCCTCAATGCTTCCCTCTTGCTTCTCTCTGAGTTTCTGTACTGTCCATTGTCCGTTGCAATTATGTTTTATCTCCTACGTTTTGGTTACTTGAATGATTAAATCCAATTTCTACAAGAATCATCAATTAGAGAAAATTGTTCAAGAGATAATGCGATAATGAGGCTAAATTAAAGCCTGAAATTCCATGGGAAATTACCTCTATAAAATTTGACCTTTAACCTACTTACCCAAAAATCTAACCAGATTGTCTTTCTATGCTGATACTTACTAGCACCAAATTTGAAGTTCATACCTCAAATGATTCTTGAGATATCGCATTAACGAGGCTGAAATTTAAGAATTGACTTCTATGACCTTTGACCTACATGTACATACCATAAAATCTAATCAGATTGTCTTCCTATGGTGATATATACAAGCCCCAAGTTTGAAGTTAATACTTCCCAATGGTTCCTTAGATATTGTGTTGATGAGAAAGCAGGATGGACGGACGGACGGACAACCCGAAAAAATAATTTCATCAAAAATATAGGAACAGGGTTGGGTTGCAATTGGGTTTTAGGTTTGGTTTGGGGTAAGATTTGGGTTCGGAATAGTGTTTGGTCCAGGTTCCAAGTTAGGAATTTGTCTAGTCTAGGTAGTTGGCAGTGGAGCAATCGTCGCCGTAGCACGTTTTGTAGAACCATAAATACAATGAGAACCTACTTCTCGTCCGTCTCGTCCTTTAAGTCCATCAAGACCTCTGTCTCCTTTAGGTCCACTGGGTCCAGGGTTGCCATTAAACCCTGGCTGACCAGGTGCTCCTGTGTCACCAAGTAGTCCAGGCTCTCCTTTCTGTCCTTCCAAGCCAGAGCGACATGCAGAGCAGGGTTCTCCTTTGCTTCCTGTGGTACAAAGGTCATATGTCATTGGTCATATAGAAACAAAGGAATGCACATGTAAACTTATCATCTTTCTGTTTAAAGCGTAAGAATCACCAAAAAATATTTTGCTTTGTATGTTAGAGGATCCATGTCATAATACTATATTCAAAATATGGGCTTCAAAAATTCATTCTATAAAGAGATACTGCAATTCTAATCTAAATAAGTGTAAAAGCGGCTCATGAGTAGACTAACGCACCCGTAAGAGCTCACCAAGATAAGGGCTCGCCACGCGGAATCAAACTCAGAGATTGGTTCCGCGCGAGCATTTTCATGCTATCCTTTATTTCCTTTATACTCCTTAACTGTTGACCTATAGAATACCAGATAAAGTTCTTTGAGGTGATTTTTATACTTTCTAGCTTTACATGTGATTAGTACACTTTACAAGGGAGATGCCCAGGGCAGTCTCGCCTGCATCACACAATTTTCACTTGATGAAAACTCAAAGATTTGGGGGCACATAAGGGGTGCTGCCCCTGATGAGTACACCAACTTTATGTCACGTTTAACCCATAGCACTACAGTGTCTCCTTTTAGTGACGTTTTTACATATTTTGATCCAGAATTCTAGGAATTACACAATATACATGAGCAGAAAGAGCAAAAAATCACAGAAATTTTTTGAGTCTATTTCTAATGCAGTTTGTTTTGCCATTCAGAAATAAGAGAAGTTTAATTGTAACTAATCATTAAAGTCTCCAAATTGTCAATGTGGTGTAAAATATATAATCATTATTTTTGGGTAAAGATTGGCAATTTTTCTGTTAAATTCTGCAATTTTCATTCAGATGACGGAAAAATTATTAATTTTAACCAAAAGAAAACTCTGAACTGCTGTACAAACCACCATAATTCTATAAATAAATAAAAGTACAATAACTCATTACTGTGAAATTATTTATCACATTCATTTCAGGGCAAAATTGATTTTGTTTCTTCATTTACTACACAATTAATACTTTAATTAATTTATACAGAACATAGGGGCTGACAAATTACTTTCTAGTACAAATCGGTGGACTAAGGTTTAACTTAGGCCACTTTTTAGAATATGATCCTCTGTGTTTAAGTAGTTCAGAATTTTGTTGAAAAACCTAAATTAATTGGGTTTGAATTCTAAATCCTAACTATTATCACCTTTCACTCATATACCAAAATGTATATCAAAGGAACCAGTGTGAATGAAAATTACAAAATGCAACAAAAAAATTATCATGTGGAGAATTTAATACTTATTTTCAAATAAATCATTACTATTCTTAAACATCACAATGTACGGCAGCAGAGATGCTGGCTAAAATTTCCTGTGATTTTTACTATTTTTGTGTATCATGTGTATCATGTGTTATTCATAACATTCTTGATCAAAAGATACTGCAAAAGCATCACAACAAGGTGACATTGATCTGCTAAGGAGTAGAGTTTGGAAGTTTTTACCTTTGGGTCCTGCCAATCCTTGACCTCCTGCATCTCCTACATCACCACCTGGTCCACGAGGCCCATCACGTCCAGGCTGTCCTTTAGGACCAGGTAGACCAGGTAGACCATCACCTGGTGGCCCTCGAGAACCTACGACAGAAAGAGATATAAAAACAACAAAGAACACATAGCATTTGAAGGAATGGTACATGTTTCGGAGTCATGCAAACTCCTTTCATCGACCTCATTTTTTTTCATCGACCTCATTTTTTTTCAACAGTTTCAACATTATATATACTCTCTGATTACAAAGAATATCTGAAGAATATCTGAGTGAATAAATATAGGGTATGTCATGAATTTAGGTAATAGGGTGAAGGACCTGAATGGACAATACATCAGTAATTTAATAGACAGCATTATTTGATAATTGTACACCTGTTGGTTGAGTTGAGGTTTGGTCCAGTTAATATACTGGATATATTAATTTGGATGAATTGATCAGCAGCTGTTAAAATTTTCAACGGTCGCCCTTTTAGAAATAGAAATAATGTAATAATATTTACAAAATAGTAATAATAACAAAAACAAAACCAAGAATACTGTAATAATATTAATAATAACAGTAATAATTTTTCCTGGGCACTATTATATAAATAGTGCGACAAATACTAAATTATCCCGAGTGCAGTTTTGTTTCACTGAGGCCGCAGGCTGAGGTGAAATAGACCTGCACAAGGGATAATTTAGTATTTGGAGTTCATATAGTCTAGTAATAGTGCATGAATAGAATGCACTAATTGTTATTGTAAACAGTCCCCAAGATCTATAACTGTTATTGTGTATTAGGCCCGGGCCCTATGTCTATAAATTTATAGTCTAGATCTACTGCAGATTTCCTAACTCTACAAAAGTTGCTTACCTTACAAAATGAACTCCGAAAACATTGTTTTCTTCTAGGAAAAGATTTTGACTCCCAAATGATAGCAATCATAAACAAATGACTCATCCCCTATTCATTTAACATGGGATTCCCGTGCAAAAATCAAAGTTACAGTGCACGATTGTGCACTATAACAAATTTTTTCACACATCACATGATGCGAATCTAACCAATCACAGTGCATATTATACATACACTATTTACTACAACCACTTAGTCACTCATTACGCATGCAATCAACTTAAAGCAAATTTCACCCTCGAAAGAATTTGGCAATTTGGCAATTAAGAATCCAAGCATTCAAATTCAACAACAGGCAACCAAAAGGCCATGTGAGAACTGAAACTGCTTTTGAGTTGATCTCGTGAAAGTCTTTGAGATGGTGTCATCCTTACCTTGAGGTCCTGGGTCTCCAACTTGTCCTGGCAGTCCAGCGGGTCCATCTGGTCCTGGTCTTCCATCCATTCCCGGGAAACCTTGAATGGTCAGTCCTGCCATGCCTTTGTCTCCTTTAGGTCCATCCCGTCCTGGCTCTCCGGGGAACCCTTGTGGTCCAGGCAATCCAGGAATACCTACATGAAGAAAGCAGGATATACATGTATAAATATAAATATATATATATATATAATATATATATATATATAAAATTGTGAGAAATGAAAATGAGAGAATAATGGTTGCGTAGCTTAAATCAAAGTTCCCCAGAGCTGTCCTCCCTTTTAGATATTTTTTACAAAGGTTGAAAAAATATCTCCGCCGGGAATCGAACCGGGGTCGTTGGCTAAGAACGCCAATGCCTTAACCACTAGACCACGGAGATGGGCCAGTGATTTTGGCAACACCAGATGTTGTATATGTTATTTCCTTACAATTTTATATATATATATATATATATATATATATATATATATATATATATATATATATATATATATATATATATATATATATATATATATATATATATATATATATATATATATATATATTAAAGAGAAGTTTGACCTCTACAGTACGTCCCAGAAAAAAGTAAACAGTTGGAAAAATTCTCCCCAAATAAATGTTTCAAAATATTTTAAGGAAATATTTATACCAGTCGATAGCTTAGGGTCTCTTGTATCAAATGACACCAAAATATCTCACAATATTTTACGCTTGAGTGAGCAAAGGCCAATAATGAGAAAGGGTGCAAATCCAGTCTTGACAAGAATTGATATTGGCTCTGGCTGTATCAGCCAAGCTGAGAGTCATGTGAAGGCTTAGAAATTTCCATATTCTGATCAATTAAAGACAATTTATGAAATAACAGGCTATGTTCTCTGTATATCCTTACACATCCCATTAATATTTTATGCTTGAGTTAGTAATTAAATACTTTGCTGGGTGTTTCAATATGTTACTTTTGGTGAGTTTTTTAATTTCATCTGACCTGCTGACTCAACCATAAAGTTTTGATGGGATATATCAGGAAATACAATGAACAAAGTCTGTTCTTTCATAAGTAGTCTTTCAATGATTAGAATATAAAATTACGAAGTATTTTCATCACTATCAACTTGGCTCATACCAGCCAGAACAACAACAAACATTTGTCAAGAATGAATTTTGCATCATTTCACAAAAGTGGCTCTTGCTCACTCAAGCATAAAATATTGTGCGATATTTTAGTGTCATTTGATAGAAGAGATCATAAGCTAACCACAGGAATGAAATTTTCCTGAAAATATTTTGAAATATATATTTGGGGAGACTTTTTCCAACTGTCAATTTCAAATGGTTCTCAACTTTGTTGATACCATCCAGAACAAATACCAATTCTTGTCAAGTCTGAATTTTGCACCCTTTCACAAAAGTGGTTTGAGATCACTCAGGTGTAAAAACTAGTCCGATTTTTTTTTTTTTTTGTTATTGTATAGGAGGGACCCTCAGCTTTCTAGAAGAATTAAACTATAGTGAAAATATTCAGAAATATTTATTTGGGGAGACTTTTTCCAACTGTTTACCTTTTTGGGGGATGCACTGTAGTAAAGGTGAGAAATAATTTGTGAGCTTTCTCATTCTTTTTAAGTTAGTTAGGAATATCACAGAAGAAAATGTCATCTGAAAAGGATCGCTCTTCAAATGCCCCCATAATGCCATATTCGAAATATGAAGAGAAATAGTTAGGACCAAACTTTCATAAGACACGAGTGTGTGTAGTCCCTTATACCAATGTTTGTGTGCAAAGCATATGACTTTTAGCAAGAGTGAGTCACTTTCTTATGAACTTGATGATTTCGAACCCTCAGAGTATACATCACTTCTTATGTACTGCATAATCAACCTTTCCCAATAGCTTCCTGACATTTTCTTGCATAATGTAATCGCACGACTAGAACTCAACTTTATCTTCAACTCTTGCTTTGGTGGTGTCACATACATGTATATATGACAACCAGACTGCTCACATATATTCACAAATTGCTCCACAAAAAATGTATATGTAGACCATTCAAAATGTTTAACCCTTTCAAGATAATTGACCCCATTTTGTGGTTTGGCTCAATAATTTTTTATTCAGAGCTCTAAAAAATATACCAGATGCATTAGTAGAAAGAGAAAAATATTTTGCACACACTATGTCCATTTTTGTTGCATGACCATATTGCGTTTGATGTCAGGAATTTAAAAAAGGAGAACAAGCTTTAAAATCCTTAAATCGGCAACATATTGTGAGGTTTAAAATCATTGTTTTTTAACAAAATTGGCTTTTTTCAACTTTTCAAAAATATTGGTAACTATGTATATTGTTTTCAAATACATTACAATTTATTAGAAGCGCGTAGCGTGAAAAGAAAAATATTATTGTTGCCAATTTGAAGAACAAAATGTGATCAATTTAGCCTCTTAAATAATTCCTGTCCTGAAAGGATTAAAGACAGCATTTGGTGCTTACCTGGTGTGCCAGGTTCTCCCTTCTCTCCAATGCCAATAGGTCCAGCGAAACCTCTTTCTCCTGGTGGTCCCGGAGGTCCAGGCTGCCCAGCCAAGCCATCATAACCTGAAGGGTGCAGAAAGATTCATATTAATACTATACTACCATTAACAATAATAATAATAATGATAATAATAATAATAATAATAATAATAATAATAATAATAATAATAATAATAATAATAATAATAATAATAATAATGATAATAATAATAATAATAATAATAAAAATATTATAATAGTAATAACGATATTGATAATGAAATATCGATGATGATGATAATAATATTATACTGATGCCTTGTTTATCGAAAATAAAATCTTGAAGATAAATGATTTATATTGCTATAACCTCGGTCAGTTTATGTACCAGTTGAATAATAATGCGCTACCCTCAATCTTTAATGTAATATTCAACAAAAATAAAACTATACCTCAATACCCCACACGACAATCTTACAAATTCCATTAACTAGAACTACACTCGCTAAATCCACATTCACTTTCACAGGCCTGAAGCTTTGGACCATTCTTGATGATAGCATCAAGAATGCCCCTAGTTTAAACTCTTTTAAATTTGAATTAAAACAATCTCTCCTAGGTAATTCTCTAGCGTCAGCTCTTTAACTCATCATCCCTCAACTTTCTTCAATTTGTTTCACTCAGTAATGTTCTCGATCATGTTCCCTTTCATTTTACTGCCATCCGTATTCCGGTCGGTCTGTGTTTTGTTGTGTATGTGTTTATAGGTAAGAGTCCTACCCTCTCTTGTTCCTTGTCTCCCTTCCTTCCCTGTCCCTTACACTTCTTTTATGTTCTGTCTATCCGGTTTATGTATTCGTACGTTCCCCTTTTATAGATACACTATTTTTGCAACTATGAGTTATAGGGAGCTGCAATCTACAAGCCCAGCTTTTTAGCAGTCCCCTCCATGACCAACCTAGTTTATGTTTTTATGCCTATTGTACGCTGTAAACCAATTACATGTAATATTGTTAAGTTTCATTGTGTTGCTATGAACATTGCAACCCATGTATTTTATTTTGATGGAAGTGGAAATAAACGAAATGAAATGAAATAAATATTAATAATATATGTAATCATAATAATAATTATACAATGATACTACTACTACTACTAATAATAATTATTATTATTATTATTATTTATATACTGCGCTTTTCCCGAGATGGCCCAAAGCGCTTACAACAAGAAAAAAAAAGATTAAAAACGAACAAGCCTAAAAATCTGGATTAGAAAAAAGAAATGTTTTGAGTCCCTTTTTGAATGAAGAGACAGATGGTGATTGCCTAAGTGTTAAAGGTAACCTATTCCAATATTTTGATGCAGTTATTGTGAAGGTCCTATCTCCAGCAAGTTTCCGTGTGATATCATATGTAAGACGGAGTGGGTCGCTGGAGGATCGCACATTCCTGCGAGGGGTGTATAGGGTCAAACAATCATGTAGATATTGAGGTGCCTGCTTATTAAGAGATTTGAAGACCAACAAAAGTAATTTAAAAACTATTCGATGTCTTACAGGAAGCCAGTGTAACGAGTTAAGGAGTGGTTTAGGGGAGTGAAATCTCGTTACCTGATAAATAATAATGATATTAACGACATATTCAACAAATTTCATTCCAAACATATTCCACTACTGGAATTACATATGATATTTCAAATTCAATGAGAGACCTACCAGTTCTTCCCTTTTCTCCCGGGTATCCCCTTGGTCCTGGAGGTCCATCACGTCCCGGAGGGCCGGGAAGTCCTTTGGTACCTTTGTCACTACCAGGTATGCTGGGACCCTGTCACAATTAAATAATAATAAATAATAACAGGGCTTAAAATAAGCAATGGCCAAGGTGCTAGTGAGCACTTATAATCTTGGGCAAAATGAAAGTCCTGCCTTTGTTGCAAGGGTAGCAACATAAAATATATCATGTTTGTTTTGTGTAATTTCTTTGCAGTTTTTTTGTAAATGATTACCAAAAGTTGAAATTGGCAAGCTAAGCAAACATCTAGCTAGCCCTGCTGTCCACCCAAATAGAAAGTTAAGCAAGAAACCTGAATAATAATATAATGGATATTTGGATTTACATAATGCCTTTCCTGAGGACATAGAGCACAGAATACTATTATAACCCAGCTTTAGTCAAGCTACCATAACAAGGTGCCCAAGCACTCAGGGTATTTCTTCCTACCCCTTACCCACGTACTGTCCAAGGTGGAGAGTAGAAAATGTTGATTAATGTCTTGCAAAAGGACTTAAGTGTCATGGCAATATTTATTGCATTACAGCATCTGTAATTTGTCAATGAATGCTCATTTGTAAGTCTGCCTCTTCGTGCAAAAGAACCAACTTGAGGAACTTACCGGTGGTCCAGGTGGACCTACTCTTCCCTTAGGTCCTCTGTCTCCTTTTTCTCCCTGAAATTAAGAAAGTAAACAAAAATATGAAATGTTTGTTTGAACAAATATGAAATGTTTGTTTGAACAAATATATATGTAATTTTAATGCTGAGTTAAAGATTGAAAGTGATGTATAAAAAGCTCTTCTGGTGAGAATATAGCTACAATGTAATCCACAGGGGAATGGATGAAATGAATAAAGTATAATTTATGTAATAGTTGTATTGTATTGCCAATCTCTGATTTGCACAGATTTTAAGTGATCTCATCTTTCAAACAATCATAACATTCACATATTTTGTCTGATTTCCTTCAAACAATCACCATGTTTCTCCCCCCTCCTTTTTGTTTTTTTTGTTTTGCTTCAACACAAATCAACTTTATACAAAAGAACAGGGCTGCATACTGACCGGTTGACCATTGAATCCTGTAGGCCCAGGGTTTCCTGATGTACCAGGTGATCCCTTGGCTCCAGTTGAGCCTGGAGTGCCATCTTTGCCAATTTTACCCTGAAAGAATCAACAAAACAAGTCACTCAAAACATGTGGAAGGTACATAACACTTACATATTCGCAGGGGTTCCATCAGCGCATGTCACCCTTTGTGCAAAACCCCAAGGGCTTAGTTTACCAACAAAGGGTAATGAAACCTTCAGTGCATATTTTCAACCCACATGTACTGAATGACTTTCATCCTCTTAAATTATCCCTAGGGATGGGCAAAATTGCCACATTTTACTTCATTTGGATGAAGGGAAAACAAATTCCTGCTGAGAAGCCTTCAAATAAGAGACTCCCAAACCAACCCTATGAGCAGATGACCATCCTAAAAACAAGAGGGGTCAACCACTAGGGGGTAACTGATTGGTACTGAACAGTAGGGCAGATCCAAAAATCTCTCCCCCCCCCCCCACCCCTACAAAAAAAAAAAGACCAGTAAATTTTATCAAGCATGAAAGAGGGGGTCCAACTCTTAAAAAGAAATTCTGCCAAGCAAAAAGAACCCATGGGTCTGGACCCTGTGACCCCCTCCCCCTCCCATCTACCCCTACTTACCCTTGGTCCCTGGGGGCCTGGTAATCCTTTCTCTCCTCTGCCACCACGATCTCCTTTGGAGCCCTGAAATTGAAGAAAGAAACACAAGACCATGGATTACAACATACCCTCTATAAATATTAGAAAGGGTCATGGGAGAGATATCTCAATTTTTCTTTATGTGACAGAGATCGTGTGCTCAATTTGCATATATGAACGAAGAAAACACTTCTTTAAACATAACATTCTTCTGTATCCTAACCTAAAGATGAACTGTTTTTTTCCAAAGATCTGAAGAAACCAGCTTTGCCTCCTAAAATTGGCATTGATTATATTTTTATTACATTCTTAGATTTTTACTACAAAATAAAATATATATTAAATGAACATATGAAAAAGGAAGTTAGGAAGTGAACTCGAATGTAAAGGGTTGTTAAAATAGACTTGGAAAATAATCAGAATAAGTATGAGAAAACTAACTTAGGTCTCTTCTAGATCATTTTCTTAATCATGTTTATTTTCCTTTGTTTTAGAACCCCGGATAAAGAACCATTCAAACAGTCTCATGTATGGCTCTTGATAAACAGGATCAACAAGTTTCATTAACTATATGAGTTGAGCACCTCCAAATTATGGAATAAGCTTCCTTCGTCACTTCGCTGTATTCCAACATATTCCACCTTTAAAGATCGTCTTCAGACTTACCTTTTCCATCTGTAATCCTGATTTCCTTAAGTAGTGCAAATTTATTTATTTTACTAAAATTAAAATTAAAATCTTACGTGTATATACATTTTACTTATTTTGTTATCACCCTTTAGTCTCATTGGCTACCCGTGTGGGGCCTGGTGGCCTCAGGTGCTAGAGCTCCTGTGAGTTGTGTGCTGACTGGGCTTGTCCCTTGAATTGTCAGTGAACAGAGTAGCAAGAGGGCACTGGGACTCACCGGGTGGAGCTGAGAGTCGCAGTGGGTGATGCAATGTTATGAATTTGTTTTAAGTTTTTAGTACTAAAAATCTGATTATAACATAAATTTGTAGTATACCTGGATTAAAGAGAACTGTTGCTGGGCTAGCGCCATGATCGTCCCTGGACGGTGTGTGTGCTCTTTAAGTTTTCACCATTATCATTATTATTATTAAAAACAAAACATGAACTAACACAACCTTTTTGTCTTTATAATAGCCAATATTTTTCATGCAAAAAACAAATCATAATACTGAAAAACGGTCTTATTTTAATAATTTTATTCATAGGCCTTATCAGTTGTCTTTCATGTAAAAAATCCTGAACTGCGTGTGAATGAGAGTGGAGACATTGTTTTTGCAACGTCAAACTGACACAGCCACCTTTCCTTGCAAAAATAACATTGTTCTTCCTCAAATTTTGACGACACTTTTGACACAATGACTTGTTTGGATATCAGAAATAATATAAGTTTAGGCATTAGAGGAATATAATTTCAAGTCAAATCTTAGGTGCCCAGACATAAGGCTCCCCATCATACTTGGTTTTATATTTAGAAATGGGGAGGAGTAGAAAGAATAACCTACTTTCACTCCTTTCATTCCAATGAATCCTTTCGGCCCTGGTGTTCCTGGCTCTCCCTGTAAAACAAAGAATAAAATAAAAGCAAGTCAGTGGTGAGATTAATGGAAAGCCAAAGAAGCTCAAGACTTTATTTTTCCCTTTTCAGCCAATGAAAGAAATATGGTCTACTTGAGGGGTTAATATCAACTTCAATTTATGGAAAGCAAGAAGGGCTTAAGATTGATATTTCTTCTTTTTATTTAGTAAACATGAGACACATATACAGCCAAAAGGATTATTTTCATTCTCCTGCCTTCCAAAATAATTAATTTAGAGCATTCATGTGATATTACGTACATCAATGAATGGTTATAATTGTCTTCTAAAATTTATGTCAGTAAATGAAATAGAGTTAATTCATTAGATATTTCATGGATTTCATACTTATTTATTCCGATGTAATCATGAAATGCCCTCTGACTTTGCATGTAATATAATATCAATTCAAATATCAAAGATCAAGGTAATGAAGCATTTTGTGAGAATTTCAGCATTTTAAACATTCTATTTTTGGAAGTCAGTTAGGAACAATATAAAGATTGACGTCAATTATTGCACTCAATCAACTGGGTTACTAGAGGAAGATACACGTAGATAAATGTACACATATCGGAATGAATTTAGAAATTTAAAATCTCACACATACACACACACCCACACACACACAAACCCACACATGCTAAAACAATGGATATACAGTACCACTTTCAGGGCATATACCCCATGAATGAATAATACATGTAGAAGATTGCACATAACCTTCATAGATACAAACAAATGATTGATTATATAAAAAGACTGGTGATCTTAGTTTTTAAAATTTGGAAGAATATCTTACCACTGCCCATCATTCATGAATACTTTTTAGTGTCTACAAATAAAGAATTGGATCATGCAGTAAAAGGCTCACTGCAAAAAGTGCTTCGCTCTCTTGAATTTCCAAACAATAATTTTTTTTCTCAAAAACATAAAAGTCTGTATCTACAACACACACAACCATATGGAGCTGACAGATAACATTTGGTGATCCTTGGGGAGTTTTATTTATATCATTGGATCCCTGGTCCAATGGAACCTGATAGAAATTTTGAAAAATCTTGATTTCCGTAGTTTTCTTTTTACACTGATTTCAGATTATAATCACATGTATAATTCATTAAGTAGTTTCTTTTAATGATTTTAGTGTAAAGCATGTCATGATGGCCATATTATCACTTGTCCAAACTAGAAGTGTTCAACCCATTAAAAAGGGTTGGTAGTAGAATTCAATACTTTTATCCCAAAGATATTAAATTAAAATTTGGTTTTACAATTACTGTCAATTCACCAGTGATAATCACATGATTTTGACAAGAAATTACCACCAGAAATAATGTCATTTATTCAGTGTTTAGAAACTTTGATATTACAGTTACTAAACAATCTAACCATTTGGCTGCACCTATAGAATTTCCATGTGTGTAAAATGTAATTCATACCAAATCTATTTTACGAGACACACATAATTTTTATATGACTGTTATTTTACATTATTTAGTAAGTGGGAATGGATCCACCAAATGTTACCTTATACCTCCCTTGAGATCATGTTGCTATGATGTCAAACTAGGATGAATACTTGACAAAGGTTTTTGATTAAATCAAACTAAATGGGAGTGATAACACAGCACAACAGAACACAGAAATCAATGCAAATCATGGAATAGTACATCCAACAACAAAAATTAAACAGCAAACAAATTATTTTAAAGGTAAGAGAGGGGAAAGAGTTAACACAGTAATATATATACATGGAAGTCAAATAGTACATAGATAAAATGAATATTAATTTTGGGGAGAGAAATGACATGATATGAAAACAATAAAGTGAGAAATCCAATGAGCTAAACAAAAATGTCACACAAATTACTTGTGCAGGTGTTATCTTCTTTAACAACATAATCATATTTATTCAATTACATCCGCAGTCTATGTGTAACAAATTTTGAATAACTACATGTATCAAATACTGTAGGCCCCACAAGAAATTGTAGTTTTTTGACATATACAAAAAAAAATTATATACATTTTTTACGCATTTGAATCTTGATAAGATTGTACATCTAATTCTGATTATTCTCCTCTAAGTGCAAACAATCTCTATAAAAAATACTTATGAATAATTACTCCTTCATTGATTTCAACAAATTTTGACTTTGTCTCTGTGAAAATCGGTGACTATTATGATATTCATTGTGCCCTACTGCAAATAATAGCTTTCAAAGAATTGATTACCTTTCTCCCCAATGATATCCGATGGCATAATTCTCATTTGTAAAATAAATTGCAAATTAAATAATATAAGGAAATAATAAATATGAAACATGTAAATACACAATGATATGGGTACACAAATACACAACATGAAAATTATAGCACACGTAGTTCACACATGGCATTATGACAAAATATATACAAGACATTATGACAAAAGCACTTACACGAGTGACAACACAGTGGCAAGTATTCACAGTGACATAAAATGAAATAAATGAATGGTAAACAAGTGATGTACTTCGTAAAAAAATGAATGGCACGATATGAAATTGAAAGAAAATGGGCAAATCTACTCTGTACAAAGTACAAATTGTATACATGTAGATTATCATTAACAGAGGCAACAAAATATTTTCTTTTAATTTATGATGGCTCAACATCTGTGTTTTACATATTCAGATATTACTATTTGTAATTATTTTAGAGTAAATAATGGATATATAATCAACAGAACTTTACATGATTTTTTTTTCAAAGTTTGGCTACATGTATTTGATCTAATTTGGTGTAATTTGTCTAATCATAGATTCTCTGATTTGCAAATAATGATAAGAAAATAATTATGATATTGACAGCTATATGCTTTTTTCAACAACAAGATGGGTTTTTCATACAGTAACATCAAAAGGACATGGGCTTAAACGAAAAAATGATAAGCATGAGTGCATGACTTTGCCAAAATTACGAAAACGGTCAAATTAAATAACACACTGCATGTACATTAGCTAAATGTGTATGTACATGAAAAAATCCAATAGTTTATAATGTAAAGGCTTGTTCACATATGCTGAGGTAAACCACCTAAAAAAACATGTTTTTTGTGTATTAAATGAATGGTAAGTGGGGATGCATGACCCAACAAAGGTCCTACCCATACTCACTTACTTGCGTGTTATAACATACAGAAATTTGGAGCGCAGTACTCCTTCAAAACCCTGTGTTTTTTAAAAGGTGGTTTACCGGGGCATATTTGAATGAGCCTCAGTGCTACAAAATGCCAGCCTTTCAACATTACCAAGACCTACTGAATGAACCCTGACCAATCAAAAATGTCTTTGCCTTATCCACAGAAAATATATGTATGTTCAATGGCCCTCTAAAAAATCTCTCTCATAACAACAAAAAATGTAATGATAATGCACACCAATTTCCAGTAATTGCAGCTATCTGTACATTGTTTATAACACTAGGTTTATGTTGGTGGATAGTTTGAAACAATGTCTATTTTCTTTTTTTACCTTTCTATAAATGCACATGACAAAGGGGAACTGTTAGTAGAACCTTATTTTATGAAAGAACAAATGGAACACTATTACTTCACAGTTCATGTAGTCAATACAACTCCAGGGTTCATTGACAAAAGTAAGCTCATAGGATCCTCAACAAATAAACTAAACATGAAGTATCAACCCATAGCAGTTCAGAGTTTTCTTATGGTCTGAATTACTCAGTTTTCCATCCTCAAATAGGCAACAATTATTTTTATTTTCCACTCCTTCATAGTTTTAAAAATATGTTTATTAGATGAACCAATATGAAAAAAAATTGCAAAATTTAACAGAAAAATTAAGAATTTGTACCGTGTTGCCAAATTAGAGACTTTAATGATTAGTTACAATTAAATCGTTCTTATTCATAAACGGCACAACATACTGAATTGCAAATAAACTGAATATTTATGAAATTTTGCTCTTTCTGCTCATGTATTATGTGTAATTCCTAACATTCTGGATCAAAAGATAATGAAAATACATTGTACCTCATTAAAGCAAGACACTTTATTGCTATGATGCATCTCATACATTAGAGGCTGTTACAATTAAATATTAATGAAATCCCACTACAAAAGTAAGAATACAAGGTAAATAAGACACATATATTTTGGGATATTAGGCAGCTAACTCTTATGAACACTATCTGGAAAAAAAAATGGAATGGTAAATACTTTGGATTCTTGACATCTCAGGATTGCTTTTCAGCAAAATTGAGCAGTATAATTCACAATAAAATATTATGGCCCTAAAAGGATTTTGTAGAAGCAATAATTATTCTAAATTATGAATTCTCAAGAAAATGTTCATGACTTAAAAGGCACTTGAAGGTGTTGAAGACACCTTGAATCATGGAAAGCTGATGAATGGACAGATACTGCTTAGAGAGTGAAGCTTTATATGGGGTGTCACTGAATGGGGGTGTAGGGGTGTGACATGCCCTCCCCTTAAAAGTTTTTCCTGTTGGCACTTTTTGAATTTATACAGACTGTCAGAAAATCTTTTAAAAATCTAGACCTTTTTTTTTACTTGATGGAAAATTTTCAGCTAATATGATGGGAAAATTTGGTCAGACATCTCCTAATTCAAAATAACGGTTGATTAAGATAAGTGTTGAAAAAGGGGACAGTATTTGAGGCTTCCTCTCGTCATTTAGGATGATAGAATGAAGACCATGCAGGAATGAACACAGAGAGTGAATGAAGAAAGATGATGTTGGTAAAGGTTGTGGTAATGGTGGTGATGGTGGTGGTGATGGTGGTGGTGGTGGTGGTGGTGGTGGTGGTGGTGGTAGTGGTGGTGGTGGTGGTGGTGGTAGTGGTTTAGAGGGGTTACCTTGTCTCCCTTTTCCCCTGGACGTCCTTGGACAGCTGTCCTATTTCCTGATGCTGGTTGTTCTGGGCAAGCTGCACCTGGTAATCCTTGTGGACCTGTGCTACCCTATCAATCATGAAGAAACAAATTGTGCAACAACAAAATGACATGCATGACTTCTTTTGTGCTCATATCCATTGGGCAACCCAACTCATTTCAAGCTCACACAATCTAGGCATCTAGCTACGCAAGCGGTAGCAGTACCTTCACGCCCCGCGGGCCAGGATCCCCTACAATAAGGACTTGTTCACCAGTGCCAGTACTAGGATGACATGGTGTACCAGGGCGGCCTGGAATTCCTTGAGCACCCTGTGTAGGAAAGCAAAGTTGGGTCATTCACACTCTCCATGCTGCTGTAAATATATCACACATCTAGAGAGTGTGCATGCTGTCTAAACACATATTCAGCTTCAATTCAGTAGGTCAGTTCAAGAAATAAATTTTACATTTGATCAACCGTTCTGCTCTAAAACTTAATTAATCTGGAGGAAAATGAATAGGAGATAACAAAGCCAAAGCTAGGTCAAAAGACTTTTATCACAACCATGAAATCCTATACACAATTGCAAGATAGGGTTTTTTCTTCGTTTAAGGATTCAATTTTTGTTTCCTTCTTTTCCGCATTACGAGAGCAAGTTATCGAGGGGAGACCTCTTCCAGGTTGAACTGAGATCATAGCAAGGGGCATTTTGTATTTGTAACAGGGACTTCAACCCTTACCACGCCACCAATTTTTCAACAATCATCATGTATTCATGAGTTTACCTTTGACTTATATTGCTTTGTGTCATTGTTGAAGTGGGCGGGAAATATAATCCATTGGAATAAACATTACTATCAGGGTACTTTTTTCTTCTTAAGGAAGAAAAAAATGTGTAGATTCTTGGTTTACAGACACTATTCAACACTCCTATTCCTGGGCAGGATTTGCCACCACTGGCAAGGAAGGAGTTAAACACAACTAGCATGGATGAATTCTTCAACTGCATATCCCAATGTGGGTTGCTTTCATTTTACATGGTACTGCCTGTGTATACCTAGCCTTGCACTGATGCATAGTCACGAGGTCTAGCAGCTGATATGAGAAAAGAACCTTCATCAAGAGACTGGGGGCAGGGGTTGGGGTAGGGTAGGGGCAAGGTGAGGGTAAGTCAAGGACCTCTCAACGATGCAACATTACCTGGACTCACATAAAGACATGGCAAGTGTGCAGATCCTCCTTGAAGATGAAAATAGTTTGTAAATTACCAAGTAATGACAATTCATTGCATGCATTAAAGTGCACCAATCACCTGAAAAAATGATTTGTGTACCACCAGAAAGTATAAAATCAACCTCAAAGAACTTTATCTAGCATTCTATAGGTTTTCAGTTTAGGAGTATGAAGGAAATAAATGATAACATAAAGGTACAGTATGTATTCAATTTTCCCTACAAATTGAAATCCCTATTTTACTCCCTATAATGCTTCCATTCCCACACTGGTTCACGAAACTTGATTTGTGTCACTTTATAATTCATGCATTTATAAATTCCTTTACTTTCACTAAGCTTCGTCCTTTCTTATCCATTTAATAAAATGCAATATTTCTCCAAACCTAGGTTGTCATTACTTCTTTTCAAAAAATTCTACTTAACATTCATTGTTTCATCTTTCCAATAGCCCTTGTAAATAAGAAATATACACAATAAACCACTTCAAAATTTAATATCATTTAGATCTTCTTTTTTTAAAATACAATTAAAACAAAAAATAGCTTTAAATAAATATATATTACAGCTTTTCATAGTGCACTCATCAGAGCAACACTCAATTGAAAAGCTTCAGTATGCCTTAGTCTAAAACTATTCTACAAATTTGCAGTACTAATTATCTCTTTAAAATATAATTCTTTTGCCTTCTTTGGTATGTTTCACATATTTACAACAAATTAAAATGAACGAGGCAATTGCTAAGACTTGAATCAGTACCCTCCTGTAACGTTAGAAACAAAACTTACCTTCTCTCCTTTAGGACCATTGTATGTAACGCCAGGATTTCCTACTTCTCCTTTTATACCTCTGTCTCCTTTTGAGCCCTACAATTATGGTAATAATAATAAGATTTGTAATAATTATGAGCAGGAATGAAGATGGATATAGACAAACTTAATCACACTTTTTGAAGAATGGTGTTCAAGAAATAGAACTTAATTTACCCCTTCAAATTTATTAAGTTACCATCTTAAAAGCAATTCATATACTTCCCTTTACCCATTGCCTACAGACTTTTCTCATTCCCATTGGATTAGTACAGGGGTCACCCAGTTCCTATTGGCAAAGGGTTAATACTCCTATCAAGTGAAAAAAAAAGAATTTTGATGCTTATCAAGACATGTGATATAGAACATTTGAAGATGGACGACCATTCATAACTGCCCCCTCCCTACATGTCTATGGCGTAATATCTCGGAAGCATCACATGGTGTACTCCTCACCTCAATAAGGGCATTACATGGATAAATATGGCACATATGGTGCATCAATTTAGAGGAATGTTTGGAATCCGACATGATCATGAATAGGTCATAGCTAGTTTTCTCTCTACTGCTCCCTTCCCCTCTCAAGCTTTCATCCAATCTGTCTTCCTCTCCCCCTCTCACATTTCTTCCTCTTTTCTCTCTCTCTATCCTCATCCCATCGCTTCTCTCTACTTCCTCTTGCTACCTTCCTCCTCCTACCCACATCCGTTTCCTCCTTCCTTTTTTCTGTTTCAGCATAGAAATATTATTAAGGAACCCCTTAGTGCTAGAAGTTCTGGGTTTACAATCCCACATTTGAAACAACATTGTTCAGTACAATTATCATGCTCAATTACTGTTTTCAAATCAATGACTGAAAATGTGGTACATAGGATACAATCTTACGTTTTTCTTAATAAGAAGCAAAGTGGTTTATTCCTTACAATATAACTTTGGTTAGGAAGCTTAGCAAAATGCAGTGGTACAAGAAGACGCATCCCGAACAGAAAAGGGAAGGCAAAATGCATAATCTTTGAAAATCATAATTTTATCACATAGAGGTGGACCCACATCATTAGGAACTAGAGTTGGTAAAAACATGTACTACCTTGAGTTTTATCTTTTTACTTTTATTAAGATATGTTAAATAAGAACTTTTAATTCACTGACATTACTAACTATTGTGGCTTTTCATTCTGGATGCTTCTTTTTGTGCCACTACATTTCACCAAGCTACCTTAAAATCCCCCATCAAATATTAAGTATGGCATTAATGATCTTTAAAGCTGGAATGATTGTTCTTTCTACTTTCTAGCTACCTTCTTTCATCACATACATTAAGAATATTTGGGTGACAAATGGCTTCTTTATTGGTCGCTGTCTTCCAAAAAACTTAGCTGCATTTTCTGTTAATACTAAGTTGTTCAATGTGTCGATCCGTGAGTCCACAGCTATGTCATCATTATCATGGACAGTAAGAACTGCAAATCTCCTGCCTCTAGATGCCTTCACCCATGAAAGGAGTAGATGGGTAAGAGGTTATACTTACTAAGAGACCAGGATCTCCAGGGAAGCCTTGAGCTCCAGATGGTCCTGTTTCACCTTGGGGTCCCTATATCCCATGACAAAGAAAGATGAGAAAAAAATAGGAGGTAACAGCTGGAAAAAATGGACCTCAATTTCTTCTTTCTAAATGATGTTAAAATCAAGAAGTAGCAGCGTAGCAGTGTTTATGAGCTCGACTTGTTGGATCATTCCGATAGAGACTTGAAGGTTTTATGACACATACTTACATGGGATGGGCACTTGCTCCACAGTGAATTTCCTACAATAATCAAATTCCTAACTTCAACCCAAGACTCAATGCTAATCCTAACCCTAACCCTAAATGTAACCTAATACACAACAGCAACCCTAACCCTATGTCTATATATTTCATAAATTAAAGCTTGGAGAGAATGTCGGATCACTGATCTGAAATATTACCCTCTTGTGGTAAGAGCATTTTTGCACTTTTAACTACAACCACAACAAGGACAGTGGAAATCAGCTTAAAATTGCCTAGTGCCTTCAGCCTGCTGATGGGGTGGCAGCAGTGGGATACTTGAAAAATCTCTGTCTGAAATCTTAAAACGCATTGTAGCAGTGATATCCAAGTACCCCATCCTCCCATCACAAGACCAACACACAGCAAGTAGAGGCTACATGTATGTAACACTATGCTCTTGGTATATAAAGGCCAATTTAGTCCAAAGCTGCCAAACTTAATATGCCAGGCTTAACCCCAAAGTGCAAAGAGGCAGTCCATTAATTTATGATGTACTGAATGTCAACCTCTTCATCATCTACAAATCACCATAACTTTTGAACTAAATAAAAGTACAAAGCCTTGTATGAAATCACTTTCTCATTTTCACTTCATGACCAAATTTATTTTTTTAAATTCCTTTTTTGCACAATTAAATTCATTTATAAGGAACTTTGTGGTTGGCTCTTGGCCTTCCATGAACCAGTAGATTATATTAACCTAGGTTTAAAGGGTACCAATCACCCTGAAAAACAATTTGCGTACCACTCGTCCTGTATGTATAGAATCAACCTTAAGAAAACCTTTTCCTGGCATTCTTCAGTTTCATGAGTAAGAAGTACATGTATGAAGAAAATTACAAATAAAGTAAATAATAAAAGTACAAAGCCTTGTATGAAATCACTTTCTCATTTTCACTTCATGACCAAATTTATTTTTTAAAATTCCTTTTTTGCACAATTAAATTCATTTATAAGGAACTTTGTGGTTGGCTCTTGGCCTTCCATGAACCAGTAGATTATATTAACCTAGGTTTAAAGGGTACCAATCACCCTGAAAAACAATTTGCGTACCACTCGTCCTGTATGTATAGAATCAACCTTAAGAAAACCTTTTCCTGGCATTCTTCAGTTTCATGAGTAAGAAGTACATGTATGAAGAAAATTACAAATAAAGTAAAACCCTGCACATGGAACCCAAGTACTGTAGCATTAGGATAAGGTGTGTGCCCTAGTCTATGTAAATGACTAGTCCACTAACAAGTTGCTTTTACATTTATTTGAAAGTGTACACAAACTAGAAGTATCTCTTCATAGAAGTAATATCTGATGCTCATATTTTCAATTTAGTATAGAGACATGGAACTCCTAACATACAGAGCAAAATACTTTTGTTGGTTGGTACCCATTAACTTTGGCCACTTACAAGAATATGGGCCAAAGACGGTACTTACAGGGTAACCTTCTAGGCCAGCTCGACCGGGTTCTCCTTTGATTCCTTTCACTCCATAAGTAGTTTCACCAGGCGGTCCCTGTAAGAAGAAAAAGGAAAGAACTATTTCAAGATCACACCACGTAATAGAAAATCACGTAAAACCAGAAATTTTCGTTACACAAAACTTTTGTGAACTGTAAATGCAGGCCATTTTCACGGAAGGAAAGTTTTGTGACGTGAAACACGAAACAGCAGTGTTGTGTCTTATTTCACGCCATGAAACTGTCACGAGTCTGAACAAAAATGAATTGGGGAAAGTTTCATGTTTACAGTATAAATTTTCTGGTTTTACAGTTGTAGCAATTCAGGATTAGAATATGAAGTCATGCAGCTTCTTTATTGTAACAATCATTTCCATACAAAATTGCAGGACTCAACATTAACATGGGCTACGATATTCTAACTCCAAAACCCCCAATTTTTTTTCTAGGCCATTCTCACGCATATTGACCTGTAATATTTTGATTCAGAACCCCCATGAAAACAATAATGTGAAACTCTGTATATTTTCACCCATATTTTAGCATTTACTGTCAGAAAATACCTTTGCCAGCCACCATCTGCTATAGATGCAATAAAGGAGTAAGTTAAGTATAGCATAAAAGTTCACTGTAAAATAAATGCTATAGATATAAAGATACATGTATATAGATATATACAGACAAAGGAGCTGAATCACAATGGTACACAAAGACTGATGACATTACATATTATTACCTATATGGGGTAGTTTTACGGTGCATTTAAAATTCATATTTTGCGCGGTCCGCAAACGACCTAGTTCTGAGTGGTCATCATTCCCTGATATTTTCCCTCTTCCGGGTTTCACCATTTACTTTGTGTACAAAAAGTGCAGTCAAAATTGAGCCCGATTAACATCCATCTTTTCTTGTCAGTGCGCTTTTATTAAAGTGCATACGCGCAGTATTGTGTATGCGTTAAAGTGTAGGCTTAAACAATGGATACGTGCGGTAACAATTTACGTCACAATTGCTTGGCCCAGATTAAATACCTGCATGAATAACCTGAAATCAGAGGGACTGATAATAATAATATTGACTGGCTCTACTTTTCGGGGAATATCGAAAATGTTGCCCTTAAAAGAACCATATTGCCCTCGTCTGCGACTCGGGGCAATATGATTCTGTTGCAGGCAACATATTCTGATATCCCCCTCAAGGCCAGTCAATATTATATAATTGTCTATACATGAATTCAACACAACAAACATACAATTTAACAAACACAAAATAATCATTCTAATTTAAATCAAACAACCATATGTCATTCAAAATTTAGAGAAGGGATATGTAACATTTATATCTGCACTTTCCTACTATCAAATAACAAGTCTTATTTTCTAATTTCTAATATCTAAATGGGTGGTCCCATCAAGTACTTTTGCTGACAGAATCAGACAAAACAACACATGACAAGACAGTGGTATTTTAAGCTTCTACCCAGTCATAACAGTCATAAAGACAAAGCTCTACTATCACCCAGACTCTTCCGTCAACATTAATAATGGCACTTTTCCAGAAGTATAAAAACACAATGATCTTGGACGCTTTCCTGCTTGCAGGTTAATTGTTTCCTGCATAATAAGATAATAAAAAGAGATTGGAGGGCAATCAAGGTGTATTATTACCATAGGTGGAAGATAAAATGTAGGCATAAACCTGATTTGTTTCATTACTCATTACATTAGTTCATGAAGAATTGAGCCTCGTTTCTTTTCCATTTTTTATATGAAGTAGAAATACCTTTCTTCTTTTTTCTGTACTTCAAATAAAATGCAGTGATTTAGGGAAATGGCGTTCTATACCCCGTCCTTTGATCTTCTCTCTTCTATGTTAAGTTTGAGGGTGGAAATATTAAAATTCACTTAATACAATGAAGAAGATTACACCGATTAATCCACATCTGAGCAGACTCTTAAGGTAGCTTAGCAAAACGTTGTGGCGCATAAAACCGCGGGAAAGACGCATATGACAAAATTATTCAAAATCAAAATTTTATTTTATAGAGGCAGAACCAAAATAATAGGATGTAGAAATATCATCTACCTCTTTAAACACTTTCAAGCAAAATAATATGAAAACTTTTTTTCAGATATGTCTGATTCTAATTTTAAAAGCACATACAAAACTAGCAATTTTCCTCTTTGCATCTTTCCCTGCGTCTTTATGCAGCGTTGCCTTTCGCTAAGCTACCATAAGCAGACCCAAAAAGTAACACATGCGAATAAGGTCCCTTGGATGAGAAGAATTTCCTTCAACCCCTGAAGTTTCCAGCACTTCTGTTGGAAACCAGATTCTATCAAGTGAACATTATTTCTGGTCCCAAATATTCCCCTTCAGAGCCGTATCCAATTTGCCAGCAGATTTATATCCATCAAGTAGGTTAATTACAGCTAACCCTGACTGAAACCAAACATCAAAATGTCAACACAATCCACTTTTGAAGGACCCCTCCATGGGAAAAACTGGCTGAAATAAATGCATTTTGAATGCTGAACAGCTGAGATTTTATTTACAGTGTATCTTCACTATTTTTGCAAAATGGATAACCCAACTTTCTCGTTATTTATATTTCTACTTATTTTATGCTCCAACGCCATCTACTGGTATAGGAGGGGGAATGATGGCTCCTTGATAAAGCAGTGGTGTTGAAACCGGAAGGTCCCCGAGTCAAAACCATGTCCATGCACCAGTGCCTTTTGGTAAGGCATTAATCATCAAGTAGCACATCCCTTGGATAAGACTAAAAGCAATAGGTCCCCAGGTTGCTTACCTACAAACATATTCTTGGATTCTCAGCAGTAAGGACTGTCAGGTTAAATGAATAACCGATCAATCAATCAACTACTTAACCAGCATTGAAAGCAGCCTAAAACTGATGTGAACACCTAGTCTTTGTCCAACCTTTTTTTTTTTTATATTCAGATTTTCAAAACAAATTTACATTAGGTGTCACAAGATTAATTGAAGATTTCTTGCAAAATGCAAGTGCTGAAGAGTAAAAGCATTATTTTAGAGAATAGGGACAAGTACATATTTCCTCTTATATTACTCCAATGTGTTATTAATATAAGCCTTTGGAATGTCAAGGAATAAGATGACAGCTTTTGAGATACATGGACATCTCTTTTCACTTCATAACCATACTTTCTACTTTCTACCACATGTTAATGATCTAATTTTCATATCACTCCATCAAGAACAAGCTTCCCCCTCCTCTCCATGATAAGGAACACCTCTGCGGTGGTGAAGGGACCAACAATGATCGTTTGTGAGGGGGCGAGTGAAATAGAAACAAGGTTGTTTATCAAGGTCCTATGTCTGACCTTAGCGTTGGAGTACAGTAACAGGTTGACACGATCAAACTTTTCCCCTGTACAAATGCGGCTTTGTTCAGCATTATCCCAAGGGACTAGAGCTGAAAACCTATTTTCATATGACCTGCAGCATTCTCCTCTAAATTTTCTGGTGGGTGATTTATATAATGTGATAGCTCCTTTAGCACAGACATTAATAGTATGCTGTGTTCCTACTCTGCTCTTACAGCTACATATGAATCATGTTTGGAGATAACACCCACCCCATACACACACACACACACATGCCCACACACGTGCACACCACACACACACATAGACACACAACCTCAAACTCATCCACACAACATGTTTCATACACGTAATTCATCTAGACCATGCTTAAAAAACATTTCCACATTGCAACTACAAATTTTTGTATTGGAAACTCATTTATATACCACAAACCAAAGTCTTCTCAGAGGTCAGAAAAACTTAGTTGATGTCAATGGGATCAGTAGTATACTAGCAAGACAATGAAAATAAATATCACCATTTGGCAAACACCATAACAAAAGAAAAATAAAACAGATAACCAGGAAGACAGAAAAATCTCGAGAGGATTATAGATTAGAACAATATGAATATAGGATAAAGACAAATATATCGACAGCACAGGCTGAGAGAGAAATATATTATAGGCCTATGTAGGCCTACATGTCAGAATATAGTATAGTATAAACCTATATAGAAACATGTTGACCTCCTTGTGTGGTCCATAACATACCTGTGGTCCTGGATCTCCCCTTGGCCCTGGAGCTCCTGGTTGACCAAATCCTGTGGGGCCAGATGGACCTCTTTCTCCCTGTGAAAACAAGAGACAGAAAAATGAGCTTCATCAAGTGGATCACATCCTGGAAACTCAAAATGACTTTTTTTTTTCCAACTTATAACAAAAGTTGACACAAAGTTCATGAAAAACTGCATTCATTGCCACTTCCATTTATCACTGTCACTGAGATGGACATAAGGCACAATATTTGTTTACATTGCATAAATTACTTTAGGAAAATAAAATTTCATCTTCAAATTAATAAATTTTACTAAATTGAAAATCATGAATATATCTACCATACAACTACAAATCACAGTTTTGTTTTAACCTATATGATATGTTGCAGGAATAATGTAACAGAAAAGGGTAAACATGCCAATTTTAGTAGGAAAAGATGATTCCTTTAGCCTTTTAGAAAACTGCAGAAAACTGCAGAATAGCCCACCACACAGGTAACCCTTACCCTAACCCTAGCCCTAAGTCCCTAACCATAACCCTGATGCTAGGGGCAGCCCTTACCCTTACCCTAACCCTAACCATAACCCTTACCATAATGGCAACCCTAACATTAACCCTGACTGATGCGTGATGAGGTATTCTGCACTTGATTTTGTTTTTTTGGGGCAGCTAAAAATCTACTTACCTTTGTTCCGTTGCATCCAGGAATACCAGGTTCTCCAGGTGGTCCTTCTGGTCCAGGTTCCCCAGGAATTCCAGGGATCCCAGGAATACCAGGATTACCCAAAGTTCCTCTGAATCCTTTAGGGCCTGTTGCTCCTGCAATTCCTAGATTTCCCTGTAAGGATCAAACGAGAATGGTCAAATCCAGAGGTGGGTCTTTGCAGAAAATGATATAATTTGGAAGTTGATATATAACTTCCATCTCTGGGGAAAAAAGCACCTAATACATCTACAGTGCCTCTAAGTGCTTTAAAGCACTCAGAGAAATTGTAAAGATATATTACTGCACTGGTCACTGGATTTAGACTTTCCTTTTTACAGATGCTCACAATGCTTAACAAACCACTTCTACCATGTACCCATTTAACACCTGAGTGGAGAGGAGCAATGCAGATAAAAATGCCCTGCTCCAGGACATAAGTGCCATGCAGGGGATCAAACCAATGACCTCTGCATCTCCAGTCAAGTGATTAGACTCCTCTACTATGACACCTCTAAATATGTTAGTAACTAAGAATTTAGTTACAGATGTGTACATTGTATCTCCGAGCTTCTCTAGCCGTGGGTAGGAATTAGATCTACTATCGATTACTATGTATGGTGGTGGATCCAGTGTCCGAACACTTTTCAGAAAATCAACGATAGCAAATAAAATATCAAACGAATATCTGTCAAACTTACATAATGAATGCTCAAAGTCCTACAGAAAAAGAAGTTGATGGAATTTTAAAAAGACAACGTAGATTTAATATGATATTCCCTTCCGAGTGAATCCCTTCCCAACGACGCGGCGTTTTGGTCCCTTGAAAAAGGTACTGTATTTCCGAACGTGTAAAACCTATGGGAAAAAGACACCTTTGTTTCAATGGTGTGGTTTTTATACGCGTAATCCCACACGTATGAAAACCCATTTTAGGCGCTTAACTGTACACGTTCGGTAATACAATCTGTTTGGAAATACAATCCTTGACTATAATAGCTACTACTACTACTACATGCAACAAATAATGTGATGAACAATAATATCTAGATAGAATTAAAGAAGGTTTGCCTTGTCTATTCTTAACCCTTTTAAGACAAGAATTACTTAAGGGCTAAACTTATCTCATTTTTCTCTTCAAATTGGCAACAATAATATTTTTCTTTTAATGCTACATGGTTCTAATAAAATGTAATGTCTTTGAAAACAATATACATGCTTAAGAACTTTGACAAAAAGTTGAAAAAATTGCCAATTTTGATAAAAAACAGTGATTTTGAATCTCTCAATGTGTTGCCAATTTAAAGATTTTAATGCTTATTCTCCTTATTAAAATTCTTGTCATCAAACGCGATATGGTCATACAGCAAAAATGGACACAGTGTGTGCAGAAATTTTTGCTCTTTCTACTCATATATCTGGTATATTTTTTAGGGCTCTGAATTAAAAGTTATTGAGCCAAATCACAAAATGTTGTCAGTTGTCTCCAAAGGGTTAATCAATGCTTCACGTCAATCTTTTAACTTCTACAATGTGCACAGCAGATCCCAGCTTCTGCAACACGTTTTCAGATTCTGCATTGGCTTCTGAAATAACTCTTTCGTTTGGCAATGAGCTTTTGACTTCCGCTTTGCACATTTGCCTTCAACTAAGATTTTTGAAATGTGCCTTCAACTTCTTTAAAAAGTCATTGGCGTCTGCAACATCCCTTTTTCATCAGCAATACAGAGCCACATTTAACTGGACTGTGAGCTCATGTTCTTCACTATACGTTTATGGTGAAGTACTAACAAAGACTGTACTTACCTTTTGTCCTTTGTATCCTGGTGGTCCTTCTACTCCTGGGAATCCTGGAGGACCAGGAGGTCCAGGAAAACCTACATATCCCCTGTCACCCTACAAGAATAGAAAAAAAAAAGAGTTTTAATTTGTTATTACTGTACAGAGATATTCTATCTAGAAAGACATTTAGAATCTTTGGAATTTTAATAACAAACACCTAATCACAATTTACAAGATAACCTTTTCCTATTAAGAGGGTGAAATTCCTGATCAATGACATCTGTTAGATTAAATAGCCATGAAGAAAGCTCTAACTTCAGGTCCATCCACTGGCAATAATTGGCATGACAGTGTATGGATTTTCTGAAATGAAGCTGTAGGACCTCAAGGGAACCTACCTCCCTGAAGGATTTATGTTTAATTCAATTTCTTTAGTGTCTACTTCAGAGACTACCATAATAAATAAAATGTTTAAGAAACATGGCCTACAGGTACTCTGATGTAGTTTTACTTTTATACATATAACACTCTTTCTTTGCCTTATTGTGAGACAACTGAAAATATTGAATATTTCCTCTAGGTGGAACACTGAACTCATAGCTGAAGATATATCTCAGACATACGTCTCTACATAACTTCCCAATGTCTTTCCAGCTTCCCCTGACCTCTTGTCTTCACAGATTCTGATTTGTTTATTTTCTTGACCAGATTACCCAAGCCCAGGTTCCTTTCAGAAAAAAAGATATGAGTGAGAAAACACTCACACAAAGCTCTCATTCAGATATATCATAATTGGGCTGACTGGAAGAAAGATGTCATCCTGTAATACCTTCTAGTAATACTTCCATATTCAATTTTCTTCCAAAATACTTTCAGAAAGGACACCGAACTGTCAAGGTTTGCAAACTCTTCCATAAACCATTTTGCAATAATATTTGAAAGACTCTCCTGGAAATGTTCCAGGTGCCAGCTCGTGATAAGTATGCTATAACTTCAAATATTTTGGACAAGACAACTAAAGACATGTATACACTCTTTCTCTTCACCCTTTTTCAAAAACATCCCTCTTCTTGACTGGTAATGAGGGAATGTCATAAAAACATGGCTTCAATGATCCAGAGCACAGTGGTTATAAATATAATGTTTTTCTGGGAGAAAGAAGGAAGATTGTGAATACTACAAAATGTATGAAAAGCTCCTTGCAAAGCAAACTAACCCAGTTACAAATTTGTGGAGTTACTAGGCAAGCCTAGGAACTCCTTGGTTTGACTGATAACAAATAATAAACTTCATTACTTTCTTGTGCTTGATTTGACTTTCCTCAAACTTTCAATTGATCTGTATCTATCATGTTTCTGCTTTTATTCAAGCAAACTTCATACCAGGGCAGTCTTTTCCCTTTAAGAGCAAACAATTCAATCTATTTTCCCCTTGGCTTTGACCTTGATAAAAATTGCACCAAGGAAAACATATATCAATAGGTATGTAAGAGATGATATCAACGAGATGATAGTGATATAAAAGCTACGTTCATCATATGGGACTTGTGGTTTCAAAACTTTAAGTTAGCGAAACTTTAAGTTAGCGAAACTTTAAGTTAACAAAACTACGACTCCCTAACTGCAACGAGGGTTCACACGAGCCCGAAACCATGAGCTGAAACTACAAGCCAAGCGATCGTCACGGTTAACCCCGGAAGTAGATACTACCGATTGTGTGTACACTACAGTACACATACAGATCATGTGTTCATTATTTGTGCAAAGAGTATGATCCGGAAATTTAACATGAACAGCGAGGACATCGCTAACTAAAAGCTTGCAAAACTTAAAGTTTATCCTGTCCACACTGTCCGAAACTGTAACGGAGGACCACCCACTGCTTGTGGTTTCAGCGTTAACCACAAGCTCGCTTGTGGTTCTAGAACTACAAGTAAACTTAAAGTTTCGAAACTACGAGTTCGTTCACATGGTCTGAAACTACAAGATAACTACAAGTTAACTTAAAGTTTTGAAACTACAAGCGAAACTTTAAGTTTAGCTCCATCGTGTGAATGTAACTAATGTTATGGTGCCAGGTATACTGGCATATTTCTACAATGGATGGATCAATGAAGATGTAAAGTGTTTTCTATTGTATTGTACTATTATATTATTGTACAGTGAGACATTGGAAATATAAAGTTTAGCTCCATCGTGTGAATGTAACTAATGTTATGGTGACAGGTATACTGGCATATTTCTACAATGGATGGATCAATGAAGATGTAAAGTGTTTTCTATTGTATTGTACTATTATATTATTGTACAGTGAGACATTGGAAATATAATATTGAATATTTCCTCTAGCTGGAAAGCTGAACTTACATGTAGATCTCAGACACGTATCTGTAGTAAAACTTCCCAATGTCTTTGTATTGCACTGTATTAAACATTGGTGATATACTACACATCAATAGTTTGTTCATAAACATATTATACAAATCATATGAATCATAAAACTTCACATAAATTATATACATGTATAACAAACAAATATGGTAACTGTATGTCATGAAACTTTTTATACAAAGAAGGTAATAAAGTTAATAATATTGTGTGTAGATATCAACAGAGAAAGGTATAGCGAAAGATCGAACACTTAACAGATGCTAGGTTACATCCTTCCATCTTCATTATATTATGAAACCAGTCGCTACGCTGGGAACATAATGGAGACGACAGATGGATAGTCGTGTTATGTTGCAAACTGGGTGTTGCCCCACAGTCTTTCCATTTATGCTGTAAATTTGCCGTAACATCTTTTGGTTTCCGTAGCGATGGAGGAATACTTGATAGATGATAGGAGAGAGGAGAAACTCATTACTCTAAGTGTCTAGACTTTTCCATGTGTCTAGACTGCTGAATTTAGAGGTTTCAGTTTTAAAGCCTTTTAGTAGGGGTTTATGGTATTATATTTCAGAAAAAGTAATTATTGTTTTTCATACACTTACGTACTGAAATGGCCACCAATGATGCATGCACGTACAAAGTGATCTCAATTTTTTTCTGTATAACATATTTATGCATACCTCTGTGGAGAGGTGAACTTTGGGGAAAAGGTTCAACAATTTTGTGTTAAATTCCAATATTTTGACATCTTCAAAAAGAATTGCTCAGATTAATGTTAGACAAGGGTATTAGAGATAAAGTTATGTGATTACATTGTGAAAAAAACGGTCTAAAAGAAATTGGGAAAGGCTGATCACGTCTACACAAGAATTGGTGTATACGTTTTGAACCAATCTCGCTGAAAAGCACATGCACTGCACACAAACATGGGTATGTAGGACTGCACACAAATGTGCCATGAATATTCGGCCTGAACACTTCAACTATTTCTCGTCATATTTCGAATATGAGGGCATCTGAAGAGCAATCCTTTTCAGGGGATATTTCTATTGTGATCTTCCAAACTGACATAAAGAGAATGAGAAAGCTCACAAATTATTTTTCACCTTTGCCAAAACTCAACCTTCCTTTTAATATTGCTACTGTGTCAAGTAAATGAGATGTCAGGCTTGCAAATATACTTATTTGTTTTGTTCAAAATGTGAACAGAAATATCTCTATTCACATTCATGTTAACATTTGTGGAGGTATTGACTATTTCAGAAAAACATGAAAGACCATTTCCAGTTTCCCCCAGTGTTTTCACCTATATGAGCTCTGTGGCAAATTTGGGAGGACACAACCATAAGTACACAAAAGAAAATTATGCTCCAAAATGTGTTGTGCCCCCTGCCCCTTCAAACTTTAGACCTAAATAACCCCTGAAAATCTGATACTCTTCTTTTTTTTTAATTTGCTCATCATAGATACATGTATTTTACTTCTAAAATAATCTTATTGCATTCTTTTTAAAAATTTTGCTCGTCAGATTTTTTCTAAATTGTGGAATCCTCCCGTTTAAAAAATCTTTGCTTTACCCCTGCTATACCTTACTAAGCCTAACCATTAAAATTTACATAACAGACCAAAAAAATGATAATTCTTATAAGATAGCCATGAGCATCTTAAATCTGGAACATTCTAGGCCTACTGACTCTTCCACTTCTCATCCCCAGCATCTCGACCTAAATATATGATGACATGAGAATGCATTAATTACGTCTTAATGCTGCATCCCTGGACAGAGCTCCATTCCTGGACAGCGCTCCAATACCGGCCAAGGGTATGGCAGAGGTGAAGATGAGGAATGACGACATATGATGCCTGATCATTTATTTTTATAATGGCAGCCATTGCCACGGGTCATTATCCATTTCTTTTTTCCCACGCTGTCTGGCCAGCTAGGCCAGTGCAATGGTTCTCCTAACCCTACAAATAGTGAGCCTCTCTCTGGTCAAGGTCCATTCATGTCTGAGCAGAAGTCACCCATCTTTTATGATTTTTTGACCAACAGCTTACAAAATATGGAAGGGGATGACAAGCTTAAAAAGGGGGATGATTAAGGATTCACTTTTAGAGGGGTGCACAAGACTGAAAAATCTGGGACAAGCAAAAAAGGTTATAAAATTTTTCAGCAGACTGAAAAAGGCTTAGGCCCATATTTTTCGGATACATTTTTTTCATAAAAGAGGGAATATGGGCCTGTGTGAACCCCTCCCTTAAAAACCATGCCTAATGTTGGGTCAACCATGAAAACATGCAATCAGGGCCCCTAGCATGGAATATTTCAATAATCTGGAGCACAGCCTAGATACATAATTGCAGAGAATGGGCAATTTTTTCCCTATAAATATGGCTCTGTAATTTACCTCACATTTGAGACTATTTACAAGAAGCTCTTGAGTACCAATAGTAAATACCTCAGACTCAGAGTCTGATCAACTGAAGAGGTAAAAATGAAATCCCATCATACATAGAGTCAAATTAAGCCCCTTCCCCATCCCCCTTTAAAAAATCATCTTATTCATCTGAGTTTTCAGAATATGACAGACAAAGAGTGGCAACAAATTATTCAGATCCCTATTCCATGGTTGTATTCTATACTATCTGTTCTTCTCTTCGTTTTAGCATGGATAAAGGTATATCCATAGTTTTTGTAACAGAGGATTCTAGACTTTATTTCAATGGCATTTTGGAGTTTGTCTCCATATTGAAATGATGAGAAGGATTGCATGACTGTAGCAACTAATGCAGGGCTTTGTGGCCTAGCTTTATTGGAAAGCAGTACTTTGTTTTTCAGGAAGAATTTGTTGATAAAAGCCCTATTCCTCGTTTATCTACAGTTGTCCTGCAGACGGCTATATGAGTTCATATAAATAAAGGTAGCTTGGTTTATTTTTCTTTGTCTAATACATAGTGCTTTCACCCACTAAAGATGATTCCATTGTAATTTTAAAAGTACAAATACTGTGGCTCTGCACCTATATCTCTTCAGTTACATGTCATTTTTCCAAAGGCTAGTTATTCTGATTTCTGAAGGTTTGTAATTTCTGAAAATGAAATAAAACAGTTCTCAATTCCAAAAATGAAATAAAGCTCATAGTTTCAAAGGTTTATAATTCTGAAAATACAACCCCCAAAATAAAAAAAAATGAGTGCCCCCCCCCCCTCCCCACGATTTTCTTCTGTGGCTGAGTAATAACTGGAGTGATGTAATAAGTGTGGTTTATTAAATGTGAAATGGTATTTCTGCTTTCTGTTCTTTACTGCATCTTACTCTGATGAGAGCAAGGAGATAAGCTTTAGTATGCTGTTTTTTAAAGCTATGCTTCGAAATGAGAAGCTACATAATTTATCATTATCATCATTATTATTATCATTATCAGTATTATTATCATCCATATCATTTGTATCATCATTATTTTTATTATAATCATTATCATCATTATCATCATTATTATCATTATGAATATTATTATTATCATTGATTCTTATATTCCCATCAGTCACATGCACAATTTCAGAAAAACCCACTTGACAGTTTGTTAAAATTTATGCACACTTGGTAAAAAAATAAGATCCAAATTTGATATGGGTTTGTCAACAACAGTGTGCTATGAGCCAAATTTGTAACATACATAATTTTAACATAAAAGGATTTATTTGCAATTTTGCATGACAAATATAGCCTACTTGTATTTATCAAGATCCTGTGAGTGTAATTCAAGAACAAATCCAATCAGAAAAAAAAGCGCATAACCCTGAAACAGTTTTGAAGTTTTAGAACAAGTCTTGTCTGTGATTTAATAGGTGTAATTCATGATTATGGCTCCCATGACATTGGATATATGAGCCCCAAGCTATGCCTCTTTCCATCCCAAAATATCAACAGTATGCAGGGTTTAGATGGCTCATAGCACAAGACTATATATCCTTGGTTTATTATTAGTTTGATTTAAAGAGAAAGTTGTGAGCTTTCTCATTCTTCTTATGTTATCATTATCATTATTATATTATCATCCACATTATTTTTATTATCATTATCATTATTATAATCATTATCATCATTATTATTATTATGAATATTATTATTATCATTAATTCTTATAGTCCCATCAGTCACATGCACAATTTCAGAAAAACCCACTTGACAGTTTGTTAAAATTTATGCACACTTGGTAAAAAACACAAGACCCAAATTTGATATGGGTTTGTCAACAACAGTATGCTATCAGCCAAATTTGTAACATACATAATTTTAACATAAAAGGATTTATTTGCAATTTTGCATGACATACATGTATATAGCTCTAACAGTCGGATAGCCTACTTGTATTTATCAAGATCTTGTGAATATAACGGTAAAAATGTCTCTTGTCCTGAAAAGAATTCCTCATCAAATGCCCTCATATTCAAAATATGACGAGAAACAGCTGAAAAGTCATGTTGTGTATATGTGTGTATTGTCCCATACCAATTTCTGTGTGCAGTGCATGTGATTTTTCTGCAAGACTGTGTCAATAACTTATCATTTTGACAGTATACTGTAAAAGCAGAAAAATTCACTACATGATTTCTAAACGACAGTCATTCTCACAGCAAGAAACTTTCGCTAACTGCAAAAAATTCAGTGTTGTGTCAGTTCTAATTCAATAATTTTGTAGCAGGAAACTTTTGCGAGTCTAAATTCGCGAACATTAAATGCACACAAACATTTCTAGTTTTACAGTACACCAATTCTTATGTTTTACTTAGTGTATCAACCTTTCCCAATTGCTTCTACACAGTTTCTTTCACAATGTTATCTTATCACATTTCCAGAACTCAACTTCATCTCTGAAACTTTGAACCTCTTCCATGACATATATTCACAATCAAGAATATTAAAGCATACAGTATGACAAATTGAAATATGACTTATAGTGGACCTCTCAAAATCAAATTAGTTAATCTTCTTTCCAATGGTCAATGTTGCCCACTTTTGTCACTTCCTATTACAAAGACTTTCATATTCATTAGACTGACCACTTACAACCCATCAACTGCTTACAACTCATCAACTGCTTATCTGCAGACACATATAGGCCCCTAAACTGTATCTTGTGACAGAAGGAAATTGATTACTTTGTTAACCTTTAACTCAACTGGACTATCATCTTATGAATGTAAAGCACACAGGGTATTTATTACATGATATAAGGTGTGCACGCACCTACTGTAGCTTGATATTTCCCATGCCAATTTTTTTTAGTCCTACATGTATTCCTAACAAGGAATTAAGATCTGCAGTAGATATAAAATTTGTTTGATCTGAAAACTGTTGACACTTGTTCAATAAATATAAGCCTATTAATTCTTAGACAAACATTTCTTCACACCCCTTCTATGAAATATATATTTTTTTTTTTCAGTAACCTATTAAGAAAATGGAATTTCATGAAACTTTTTTGTGCAAGATGTATGGGAGGGCTGCTTGTAAGGCAAATCACAGAAATTGCCAATTCACATGCGATTCATGGGCGATTCCTTGCATTGTCTTTTTCCCTGTATTTCATTCAAAATTATTATTCTCTCAATATGACCATTGAATAATGGTTCTTTCTGGTATCATCACCTATAGTCATGACCATATCAAGAGATTGTTTTGTTTAAGGATGAAATAAATGGAAAAAATGTCATTTTGTCATTCTGCACGGAATCACCCTAATCACAACTTTCTTATCCTTTTTTGAATGTTCCTCAAATGTTTAGACCTATTGATCTATTTCTCGCATTGTCCTGGTTTTATTCAAACCAATTCACTCTCATCAAGGTGAACTTCTCCTCTGAAGAATCCACGATCTACAAAGTCAAGATAAAGTTCAGCACATTCCACTGAGCTATAAGAAATGTTTTTCTAAGATTGCAGATGCAGCCTTCCTTTGTTTTTGTTAAGGGTCATGCAGAGTTTTCTTTAAGGGAAATACACTTTTTATCAGCAGAGGATGTAATGCACTAAAGTGTTAACATTAGAGGTACAGTCTGTATATTTGTCCAACCCAACCCAAAATGGTTTGGGTTGGGCTGCAAATACATTAAATTTACATAAATGCTGGCCCATAATTATAAATAAAACCATTTTAACATACCTTAGAAATTACACATTTCTAGTGCCCTTCGTTATTCAAAAGTTCTCAGTATTTATAATTATAAGGATAAACATTCATTGACTGTCTAGAATTGTCAATTCAAAAATTCATTATGAATTGTTATTATGTAATGATTATATGTTGGAGTGAAAAGTTTAGATCAGGCAATTGTAAACAAAATAATGAAAATTTGCTGAAAACTGCATAACCTAAATTTGGCCAACATGGAAGTGAGATATTGGACAATGTCTGGATTAGTCCTGGCAGCCTAGAATGCCTTGCTTTTTTGGCATATATTACTAAGCTATTACACTTTTTCTTACAGAATCCTTTGGCATACAGTTCTCTTTATTTACATGTTATAATGTATGTCATGAAAATAGGTATATAGGGATGTGTAGGCCTATACAAATTATGCTCCTGAAGAAGGGATGTGTACATTCTGAAAATTTGGAAAATAAACATCTCATTAATATTGGAAATAATGCATTACCATTTCATTATTCACTTATTTCTTACCAATATTTCATGATTATTTCCTGTTAGAATTTATTTTTTACTGTTACCAGAACCAGATATTATCTTTAAAACAATCTGGAATGTGGCTTCCTGCTGTGACAGAAAGCAACTGCTTGGGTCAAGATTATAGCCTTGCTAGGGCTCAGTCAGGATGGGTGTGTCCTCGTCAAAGATCTCTAGGATCACCTCTTCGTATAGAGAATAGCACGCAAACAGGTGTGTTTCTCTACTACATGCAACTATACCTAGGCCACAGCAGACCAGGGAATTTCTCTGAACAGACCTTGTTGTTAAATATGGCCTTAAAATGATATGGGAGGAAATTTTGATCCCAATACTGTACAAGTTGCAGTTTTTTATGCAGCATTTTACAGTGTATTCCCATGATGTCTGAGTCTCCATGAAGGGAAGGAGGATCCTAAGGATATCTGACAGAGATAGAATTTAAAGTTGTACCAAAATGAGTTATTAATATTTCATTTCCCAAACTCAAGCTCATTTATATTTTGTGCATCTTCTTTCTTTATTCATTCATTAGTTCATGTTAGGAAATCTGCATAATCTATGTGCACTTATTGAAGTGAGAGAATAATATTGGAGTGCCATGTGACAGGCATAGGAGCATTACACACAAAACTCTATTATGTTATCTCCAATCATTGTTTAAAGGGATGTTAACTCACATTTAAAGTGTACCAACCACCTGAAAAAAAGAATTTGTATACCTCTAGGAAGTATAAAATTAACCTCAAAGAACTTTATCTGAAATTCTATAGGTCAACAGTTTAGGAGTATGAAGGAAAATAAAGGATAACATGAAGGTGCTCGCGCCAAACCTCCGAGTTGGATTCCGTGCGAGCCCTTATCTTGGCGAGCGTGTACGGGTGCGTTGAGTAGTCTACTCACGAGTCGCTTTTATGCTTATAGAGAGTATAATCAAACTTGTAATGTCTCTTTATAGAAGTGATATTCGAAGCCCATATTTGGAATGTAGTAGAATGACATGGAACCTCTAACGTACAGAGTAAAAAAAAAATTCTGATTGGTACCCTTTAAGACTATGACACTTTGCCCTGAACAGGACATGAAGTGGGTTTAGGTTTACATTTACACCACTGAACATGGATCCCCCTCTACTCCGTCTTCTAAATCTTCAGACATTCAAATAAACTTTATGATTAAAACCATCCAACCACCATCATCACCTAAACCACAACCATGACCGCAGTCTCGAATCGACCATGCTTCACAGCAGAAGGGCCAGACTGAAAGTGTTAACTGAATTTGTTCGTCTTGTTGCGATCTGACACCCAATCTCTGAGCCCCTGGCTGGCACGATAATTCCCTCTTTGCTGGAGCACAGCAGCCTTCTCCCCACGTCTCTATACCATACAGTTCAGCTACTTGGTGCCTCTTCGACTAAGCAAGCAAATTCAATTTAGTGTGATTTTAGTCAGTGGTCTGTACTGACAATATAGGCCAACAGTTAAACCTAGAAATATCTAATGGTATTGCATCTTTGTATTGGCTCCTCCTTTTGTCTTCAGTATATCTGTTCATATAATTTAATCTGTCAATGTACAGTTTGATGTATAGTAATATACTGGTAAAAAAAAGTACAAACCGCAAATCATAATGTTAAACACATATATATAAAGCATTGATGTAACCCATAGTGTATAAAATACTTTTTTCTTCACTGAAGCATGTCTTTTTTTTTCATTTGCTAATCCAAAAGTGAGATTTCCTCCTTTTCTCACAGCAATGTTTTATGTAGGCCTTACTGCTTTCTTACTGCTTTCATACCAGAGCCACTGACATTACAAAGTTTTCCAGTGCTCCTATGGAGTGTTTCAGAGCTACAGTCTCATGTTCTGTCTTTGTTTTCACTGATCCAATGTACCCTCCTATTTGTCCGAAAACATCTGGTGTTATGTAATATAGAAATGTTTTCATAACTTTTACTTCTGATACTGTCAGGTAAAGAAATATCAGAAGTGAAATTTATTATGCAATGATGTACAGAACATCAGAATTTGTCAGACAAAACACACAAACAAAACAAAACAACTTACCCTTTCTCCTTTTGTTCCATTGCATATACATGTGGCTGATAAACATCCTACACAGGCCTGTAATGAAAACAAAATAAAATATTCCAGTCAAAATCAAGCTTCCAGTCTTGCCAATTTGAGACTATTTAGTCCCTACATGATACCTCCTAGTATTTCAAATCAGTTCCAGACTACAGGACAGTGTTACGGAAAAATGCTACTGGTAGGCTACATAATCCAATCATTTATTATTAAAATCACTTTATTTTCATCATCATCATCATTTATCATCATTGTCATCTTTATCATCATTATTATCATCATTGTTATTATTATTATCATTATTATTATTATTATTATTATTATTATTACAATTATTATTATTATTAATATCATTCTTGTTATTGTAATTATTATTATTATTATTTTGTTTATTATTATCATTATTATCATCATTATTATATTTAATACTATTATGTGCAAGGTTAAATATAAGGAAAAATGTGTCAGTAATGAAGATCCCACATAGCAAGCTGTTCCAGACTGAGTGCTGGTAATGGGTACAATGTATTTTGATACAGATCTTGTAAAGGAAGATGCCATCTGCTGAATCATTGATGGAAGACATTCCTGAGCCCCCCTCATAACTGTGCCCTTAGGAATGCAGGGCATATCAGATAGGGCCCCTTGGCCTGACCCATAAAACCACTTTGCCAGGTGCCACTTAAACCTCTTTATTTCCCATCTTAAAGGTAATGTTCAGGGAAATAAGCAACACCTCCGAAGAGAGAATGATAATTTCCTTTATTGTTATATTGCAAACACTTATAAAAAACCATTGTCATTGCATGAGAACTTTGAAAAATTATATAATCAGTTTACTTTTCCTATCCTTACCTCCTTCAGCCATTTGTTAAGTTGATTTGCTAAGTTCATAGACTAGACTTTGAACTTGTCAATATCGCAAGTTTAAGTATATTGTTTATTCTGACTGAGCTTATGGTTTAAAAGTTTTAAAAAAGTGTTAATAATGAGAATAAATGAGACTGATGACAAAGAGAAAGAGTGTAAAAAAAACTTATGCAAAAATGCATGGAGAGAAAATTTGTTTTCTGACATGCTATTATTTTGAGCTGGAAATTAGCCTACATGAAATCACAGTATGTGAGAAACAACATTATACAGAAGCTTGTAACATCTCATTTTCAAAAAGGAAACCCACTGATGAAAAGACAATGAGAAATCCAGCTTTAAAGACCCCATTAGCGGCGCTGAAAAGTGAAAACACACCTATCTCAATAATTGAGACGTATTCTTTTAGTGGTCCCCAAAGCACTATTAGATATCTACCACACATGAACATTAATTTTCCTGCAAAACCTAACACCATAATGTACCACCGAGGCCTAACTGGGCTGGGGTACTCTCTTCCCCCATAGGGCCATAAGGAGATGACTGAGAACGCGAGATGAACGGGGATGAAAATGAGAAACAGATGGGACTTCTGCCCTGAACCGAGGTTCAAGTTTGAAAGGCGGGCTCTCAATAATGATTTGTAATGTGGAGTAATGGGAAACCTGTTTTGGGTAAAATATGTCTTGGCTCCGTTCCATCAAATACCCCATTTGCAAGATGGAACTGACAAGGGGGACCGACTACCAAAGCCCCAGAAAATCGGGACCATCTGGTTATGGTTCCCAGAACAGAGCTAACTAGGAGAGTCCTGCAAATATAAAGCTTTGGAATGCACAGATGCATGTGTGTATCTCTGCTACCATTTAGTTACTATACTCATAAAAAGGGGCACTGGTTCATTTACTTCTTGTAAACAATATAGGTAAACATAAACATCTAGGCACTAAATAAATAGGGACTCATAGACATTTGAAAGTTTGAGTATTAGAACAAAAAAATACTGAATAAGTAAATGATCTTTCACATCAAAAAAAAGAAATTACTGTTATATTATCAAGTAACAAATATCTTGTTATAATTTTAGAAGTATATTTTGATTTTAATTAAGTATAAATTGTATTTGAATTTAAAACTTCCTAATGCACAGTTCAGGTACATTTAAGTTTACCACTGATTTCAAAATAAAGTGATATGAATACTTTATTGAAAGCTATAGCTTATATATTGTAGGGCCTTTACTAGGAAAACTTTATTGAAAAAAAAAAATTGCTAAAATTTCAGAACAACAAAAGGAATATCGTTGCTATCTTTATCAAGGTTTCATTCAGACCAACAAGTCAATCAATTTCTGTAGAAAATTGAGAAACCATTACCCAATCAAATACTAATTTCACCTAATCAACAGTTTCCTGTGTGGTTTGGAGAAAAAAAAATGTCCTCAAGCATAATTATACTGTTTCACTTGAACCAAATAGAATTTTGCACGCTAGGCCATGCAAAGGTACTTCCAGCTGATGGCATCAACAGCGGTGACCTCTACCGCAGTTCAAAGGCCTAGGTGGGAGGGAGCAAGGAGCAACTAGCTCCGCCCCATTTGCATATATGCATGACTGCATAGTTGTGTCTCGCAGACCCCACTGACCAATCTTCACCAACAATGTATTTTTCAATTGATTTAGATTTGAAGGTCTTTTTTGCAATGCGAATTTCCATATTATAGAATAAGATTATATCACAATATACAATTGATTTCTGATTAGGTTAAATGCAAAATAAAATTCAAATTGAACAAAATAAAATTGTTTTACTCATCCCTAAAAAGTAATAAGCAATCATCCAAATGGCTGTATCTATTTTCTAATATGAATCATAAGAATCATATGAATCAAAGAAAATTGTGAATTACCGCCCCTTATGAATTAATCAATACTTTCATAAAGAAAACTCTTAAGACAGGTGGAAACATAAAATATTCTTGATCGTTATGGAAATGGAATGAATTATGATGAATTTATTGCATTGCCATTCATAATGCAGGCCTACTAATCATGTTCATGGAAAGTTGAATAGCGTTGGGCATTTGTTTACAAAAACGATTGAAACAATTTTTTTACAGCCTAGAAAATATGCAAAAGCTAATTGCACCAGGCATTTCGCCGTAACAATTACATCCGCGATTTCAGCTACCAATACAGAGATGCATTTTTACATCAGTCATCTGCCGTTAAACTTCAGCAAACCACAATTCAACATTCTTTCCTTGAAATAAGACAGCCTGATAAGACATTGTGCAAGTCGTTAACTAACAAATGAATACGTAGCTTTAAGTATTTTCATGGGAAATTCGTAATACAATTTTCTAAAAAGTGGTAAAAATACCACAAATTAGTACGGTTATGCGTTTAGTGCTCTACGAATTGTCTTTACTCACCGCTGCGTCCGCCCAGTATGCGAAGAATATTAAAAGTAGCGAAAGGCACACGAAAACGTGCCTTTCCAGTACTTCTCTGTATTTCATAGTTCAAAATGAATATCTACACAAGTCTAGAATAAAGTCCTTTCAAATGTGAAAGGCTAATGAAATGAAACAGGCTAGGCTCCTTTGCCCGCCGAAATCGAAATCTCTGCTTCGGCCTGCTATCAGACTCCTAGCGCTGCAGTGTCGGGGTATCCACTTGAGCGAATTCCGCTACCACACCGCTTGTTCCATTGTCCGCGGCTCGCGCGTCTGGTGGGGAAGTCTCTGTAGCACAAATTGACAGAGTCGCAGGCACAATGTATGTAAAGACCGGTGGGTGGAGAGATAACAGATGAAAGCTTTCGGCTCGTAGTAGAGACCTGCGGAACTACTTTTGTAATTCTACCAATACAAAGAAAAGCCCCCATTCGATCACGAAATAACACTTTTACATTAACTTTAGATATTTTGAAGATCTTTGCTGCCTTGAACTAGAATAATAACAAGATTTAAAGGGAATATTGTATGAATATGTGAAGATTTATATTATGTCTGCGGACATATTAAGTCGAATCACCGTAATGAATATTCAATTATGCTGCAATCTGACACGACGATTTGAGAAAAGTTTTTGAAGGTGAGTTGGGAGAATTCCATCAGTGATCAGACTATTGTATAATTCCTAGCGCATATGATACAATGATGGTGTAATTTTTTTAATAGGAAGTTTGTCCGACATTATGCCTTGTTTCCGTTACAAATTGAAAATTTTCGATTAGGGTTGCAATAAAAGCGAGCAAAATAAATAGACGTACTTACCTAAATGTGTTGATTCTGGAAAGTTTTGCGTAGGATTGTTTAACAAATGCTTTCATTCTGTTTTGAAAGAAAAGAAAAAAGAAAATGATTGTCTGATAGATCATACTTAACCTGTCTAGTGTCTAGTTATTTTTGTCGTTTGAGGGAAAACAATATTTGCCAGTCAACCAGACCTGATTTTTTTTTTTTTTTTTTTTTTTTTTACATTTTAATTATATTCAATAAAAGACACCGCTCGAAACAAAACTGAATCTAATACATACATACACCATGGACATGGGGCTCCGATTTATGAACAAATAATGCACAACCATAAATGTAGGACCTATAAACATATTGATACCATATAGATCATCAAACAGATACGGATGAAAATGTCCAGTAACTGCAAATTAAAAAAAAAAAAAAAAAAAAAAAAACTTTGTTCACTCGCTTCGCCCCCTCTAGAACTGTGACATGCATATTCAATATTTTACTTCATAGAAAATGAATCTACCATAATCTATTGACTAAGTTGCTGTGGGTTAAAGACAAGGTTTAATAGGTTTTCAAGTTTTAAGCACGTCCTTTGTCTCTATTTATCTTTATCTCTATTTTAATGCTAAAATAAGAGTGAAAAACCCCTGATCAACATTCCCTACTGAAAACTTGCTGAACAGTCCAGCATTCCAGGCCCCTAAAACCAAGTGCTATAGTGTACGATATATCTCTCAATCAAAAAATAAAAAATAAATAAAAAGATGGATGCCAACCTGTCACCCAAATGCCTATTTCTGCTGCCTACCATTATGATATCAAACAAAACAACAACAAAAAATAGTCAGGATACTTATTAATATACACTTCTGAAGAGGCTATGAAATTATGTAATCCATTTGTAATCAATTTGTAAATACACAAATGTCTCTTTGTAATTGTACAAAGAGGGGCGCCGTACCCTCTTATTACTTTCTATCTAGGTGTTCTTTTACCAAAGTAATTTCATATGGACTGTATTATGATAAAATTTTGTTTAAAGAAGCAAATGACATGGTATATGATTGAAATTGCCAGAAGAAAGAACACTTTTCTTTTCTCTGCCAGGTTCATGCTGTCTAAGTTTGTATATACTTTTGTTTTTGTACGTTTTAGAGATTCAACATATTCTTTATTATTCTTTTTGCTCCTCCTCCTCCTCCTCCTCGTCATCATCATCTTCTTCTTCTTCTTCTTCTTCTTCTTCTGCTTCTTCTTCTTCTTATTATTATTATTATTGTTGTTGTTATTATAATCATTATTACATGTTATAAATGTTGTTTTTGTTATCATTTTTATTATTCTTAAAAAAAAATTTCTTCTCAGTCTGTAAATAATACAAATTGAACTAATTAATTTTGTATGTTGGGGACCCCACTGGAAATAAGCTCTCGAGCTTTCGTGGGTTATCCTGTTCAAGCTTACATAATTTTGATCTGATATTCTTTTATTGTTGTATGTTAGAGGCTTGGCAAATAAAATCAATCAATCAATCAATCAATCAATCAAAAAGTTCTTTCGTTCATTCAATGATTCATTCAAAAAGAACTAGTGTATCAAAAATTGTGTGCAGTTATTGAAAAAAAAAAAAATGTCCACCACTTTCCTAATGCATAAACCGTATTTTTCAGCTCACTCTGATTTGAAGGGGGGCGGTGTTTAATGAATGAATTCTTAATTAAGAAGGAATGTCATTCGGCTTTCACTCAGTTGACACTTGCCTTGGCAGTCTCGGTGAAAGCTGAGAATTTTTCACCACTTTTCTATACCACACATACGACAGTAATTAAGACCTCACTTCTGACCTCGATATATTTGGAATGGCCTTTAATAGTCTAGCCTCATCTATTGATAATATTTCCTATAGTATACACGAGATAGTAATCAGTATCTACATTGTCTGCTCCGGTGTGCAATTCTGTGCAAGGTGTCAAGGCTTATTCATACGAGAAAGGAAATCCACTCAGAGAAAATACCCAATCTCCGCTTTGATTAGTCTATACTTAATCTTTTCCTTATTCTCATTTTATTTATTAATACTAAAAATGCTATTTCTATACCGTATTTCCCCTCACTAGACGTACGAGGCGGGGGGGGGGGGGGGGGGGGGGGAGAGAAGATGCAGCCCCAAGAAGTTTTTTTGAACATCCAACGCCTTATCTTGCCATAGTCACTTGATCTCATATCTTGCCTGCATATTTAAATGACGGAATTTCTTTTAAGAAATTCAATAAATAGATGCATTATTTAAGACCAGTAGTTATCCGTGTAAATGTTTTATTTGCTTGCTCAATCGTTTTGCTCGTTCTTTAGATATTAGGTAATCTAACCATCACTGTCATTACTTTGGGGGTTGTTACTGCAGGACTGTGCATGAAAAACTGAGAAAAAGGGGGGGGGGGTTCAGACGCCCCTAAAAATTCAAATTCAATGTTTCTTGAATACATGTATTATAGTTAAAGACAAGTTAGAAAGTTAAAAAGGCATTCTGTCAGTTAAAGCAAAGTAAACTACTTTTCTTTAAATCCTGATCACTGGCGTACTGGTGGGGTGACTTGGGGGCTGCAGCCCCCCCCCCCAAAAAAAAGTACCACGCCAAAACAAAAGAGAGAGAGAGAGAGGAAAGACAAAAATTCAAATTACCTACCGGATATATGACAAAATTACATTTTAACTTTATAACAGGTCGATTTTGTTTGCCCTCTCGCTTCGCTCGCTCGCAATTGGGCCCCATATGCCTATTTTCAGCCCCCTCAAAAATTTTGGCTCATTACGCCACTGATCCTGCATTTACGCTGGCTATATACAGCCTACATGTGAGACCGACAGCACGAGACCGACAATGTCGATCTCGCTGGCCATTTGTGAAAAAATATTCAAAAGACCGATGGCCTACGAGACCGAAATGTTGGTCTCGCGGGGCTTCTAAAAACTTTACTGAGGGTTCATGTCTTTCTCATGGGTTGTCGGTCTCATGGACCATCGATCTATATAGTTGTAGTTTTCATGTGCCTTCGGTCTTTAGGGGTGTCCCGCCTTCCGTTGGACGTACGTAAGTATGCCCTGTCGAATATAATATCCTATTAAACTATTTAATCTAATGTATATCGACGCTTTTCGACACTTCAATCGGTAAGCTGTGAGTTTGAAACTAACATCTTGACTAAAATCATGACTTTTGTGACAGGAGCTCAGGAATGTTTATTTTCACTTGACCTGTCCACGTTCAAACGTGTCTGTAGGTCGATAGGAAACAGCTGAGTTGATTGTTGGACGGTAAAAACTCTCTCCCCAGGAAACTCTGCTTCCCGTCTAGTATGGACTCTATGACACCTGTTAATTGTTAGCGTCATACACTCATTTACTTTCATCTATATCGTTGTATTAAAAGTATACCATTTAGTTCTATTAAACATACCTGTATACGTCGTCGAACTAATATCTATATAAGAAATTATTCATTGCGATGAAAAACAGAGTAAAATTTGATCGTAACATTTGCTTCATATAGACTCATTTACTTTCACCGAATCAATCCATTACAGCTCTTGAAAGGAACAACTTCACTCACTTTATAGAAGGAATATTATAAACCTTAATTAATATATAAAAAGCAAAGTAACCAAGGGGACGAAAAACGATATATTGAAACCGGTTAATTGTTTGCTTCATACTCTCATTTACTTTCATGTATTAGTTACACCTCTTTAAAGGTAAAATTTGAATAGAATGTGAAAATAATGTTATCAGCTATCTCATCCTATTTATACTGATGTGGAAGGAAAATTATTGTCATCATTACATAACAGCAGCGTCACATGAAAAGAATTTCTTGTGAAAACACAACTAGAAATAGTTTGTCGGGAATTATAATGACACTGAACTATAAGAGCAAAGTAACCAATGCGACGAAGAAAATTAAAATGTAATCTTGAACTATAATGCTACATTGACCTGCACTTCCAATATTTCATTATTGTTATGTACGTACTACGTATAGGCTTGATTTTGACAATCGTTAAGAGCTATATATTATTTTGTTCAAATAAAACTGCCAAACTTGGGCATCACATCAACCTATAAAACAGCCAATATCAAAATTATTGTTTAATTTCAAATTGATAATGAAAAATTAACAAAATAGTGTCGATACTCCTGCTAATTGGATAAGGCCTCCATATCCTTTTATTAACACTTTTCTAATTTAAATTTGAAAGGAAAAGGCATTACCGTACGAGGCTCAGTAAATCGCGGCTTAAAGTTTGTGTCCCCAATATTTAAATTTGAATATAGAAACGTGCTTGTGAAAACTTTTAGTGACATGTACTTTTAGTTTTTACATGGATCTAGTAAAAAAAAAAAGAGATAGTTTAATTCTCTATGATATTGTTTATGCGAGTCCCATGAACATAGGTAACAAGATAATTAGGGTTAGGGAAGGAAATTATGAAGTGGGAAAAAAACGAGGTTGAATTAAATGACAGCTTTGCATTAATTGCTGAATTCTTTCGATTGCGCCTGAATCTATTCCCAAATCCGATGTGTAAGTTTGATGGTATACCAAGTTTGATTGGGGGCGGGGCTCACCGGGCGGATAGAATGTGAGAAATCTAAATAATCATGGGTGAGGGTTGTTCTTTTTGAGTTACCATTCCCCTTTTCCTTTTCCCTATCCCTTTTTCTCTCTTTCTTTCTCCTCCCTTTCCCCCTATTTCCCGCTTTATCGTCATTCACGGGGGGGGGGGGGGGGTGTTCCCCCGTCCCTCCTGTAACTACACCACTCATGTGTAGGTCTCTCATAAAAGGAAACCAATTATGAATGTTGCCCAGACTTTGATTTCTCTTTCATGACTCTTGTACGCTGCCAACAATGATCATGATGGAATGCTTCAAGAACATTATTCTGATTACGATCTCAAACTTTTGACAGGCATGCAGCTTCCAAGTTTCTTTTACTCGAGAGAGCACATTAAAATCGCACCTCCTGAGAGACCATTGATATGGGGACGTATAGGTCGTCGTTGGTGTGACAGGGTGTTAAATTTACCCCCATGTAATTTTTATTCTGGAAAATTCGTACATTGGGGTGTTTTGTCCTTTCTTCCCTGTGGTGTGTGTGTGCATGTTTGTGTGTGTATGAACTAGGAAAATAACAAAAAAGAAAAGAACATTAACATATTTTGAATGAAAGATCATTTACATTGAATATTATACATTGGGTGAATTCAAGTTTGGTGTTGAAAGCTGGTGTTGGTGTTGGGGCAAAACTAGCACTAGCCACAACACCGAACCTGAAGTGAAGCTGGTGCTGGGATTGACTTCACTAGGTGTTGAGCTATCAATAATGTGATTGGTATTATTTTTATAAACCCGAATTCGGTGTTGGGGCTAGAATCAGCAGCCCAATTCACGCTCTCAACACCAACACCAACACCAACACCAAACTTGAAATCACCCAATGTGGGACATAGGGAGGGGGTATAGGGCGTACGTTAGTAGTGTTTGTCAATATATTATTTACTTAGTGATTTCATTCCAACATTCTTCCATGCTTGTCTTGTGAATAATTTAACACTATGGTATGAAAACGAAATGAAGATTTGTATTTGTTTGAAATTATTTACATTTATTTTATGTAATGATCTATTTTGAATGAAATCTCTAATAAAATATTTTGAAAAAGAAAAAGAAAAGTGTGTGTGCCTGTGTGTGCGTTTGTTCGGGTGTGTGTTTGTATGTTTTTAACGATTTTTTCCCCCCGCAAACACGTCTGTGATCGGGCTCCCCCAACCCCCTCCCCCATTTAGAATGTTCTAAAGCCGCCCCAGGAACGCGATATAACACGCAAAGTAATTCCAGACTGCATTCATACACGATTTCTCATAAGGTCAATCTTGGTTATATACTTGTACCAAGGAGTTATCACAGTTCTGTTATAATTCTTTGCTTCTACTGAACAGGTCAATAGGTTTGCACGTGCCGCGCCCTTGACTTGGTTAAATTCTCTCCAGATGGTTTAAAGAAATCAGAAAAAAAAAAAAAAATCAAGCTGCGTCACATTTTTTTTTTTTTTTTTTGGGGGGGGGGACTTTGGTGTATATTATTATGAATATCAAAACCTTATTATGAATATCAAAACCAGATTAGTTGGTTTTGTGTATGTGCTAACTACGTCCAGTTGTATCACAAAATAAAAACTTGGCTTGGAATTTGGGGAGTACGACCGTGGGGAGAGTGCACCACGGGAATTCTCCGACAAAAGGAAAAAAAGGGGGACGGAAATGGAACACTTCCGGGAAACGGACAAAATGTCAAAAAGCGGGGATGGGTAACAATAGGAGGGGGAAGGAGGGCAGGATGTAGTTGACAATGGTTGAATAGATGCTGTGTTTAGGTTCAAAGATGAACATGAACGCTCACTTCTGATTTTGTGGCACGTTTAAAAATTATGAGGAGTGAGGACATAAACGAAGAACAGTCTGACTAGCCTAGAGATAAAATCTGCTTATATGTATTGCAAAGTGTAATTACAATACATACTCTCTTATGCGTCATATGGGGACTCACTTCGTTTTGGAATCGAATCCATTCTCAAAAAAGTAATCCAATTATTCCAATAATTTTTAGGTAGATTCAACTTCAAAACGAAGTGATCCCTAATGTGACCCCTAAGAAATGGATTTCCATTCTTCTGCATTGAGAGCTATAGGCAGATTGTTATATGATATAGATATTATAAAACAAACAAACAAATGAAGAAGCATTCTGGGTGGTGACAAGTAAAGTCAACGTCTGTCGTACGTTATGATATAGAACACAGTTGTGTCGCATCATCTGAATATAAACGGCAAAAATGATACTCTGCAAGTATATATTTTAACTATATTCATAATATTTTCATTTCATAAAACCACTGAAAAGGCGCAAACGGTAAAGGAGTGCAAAATGAAGAAAACGGAACATTAAAGTTGCATGCATTTATGCAAATCGTCTGTATGTGCATGCAAAACTAACCATGCTAATCCTGTCAAAATGTTATTACAATTCCAATGGTTTTTGTGAAGCATAGCCAGAGTTGCAACTTTGTACAAAGACAATAAAATTTGAGACCTAGATCATTTCCCTTTACAAAAGCAAGACGCAAATTCTCTGAAGGGCTACATATACATCAACAATTTTTTTCGGCAGTAAGCAACAGTGGCGTCTGAATTTTTCAGAGATATTTGTGGTTCTTACGGTCCTGTATATCAAGAAAGGAAGACATTTGTGAATTCTCTTTGAATTTCCTTGCCCCCATTCGTCTTATTTATCCACCCACCAAGTCTAAGTTGTCTCACATCTCCATCGTGGGAAATAGAAGATTGGTAGTAACACGAGACAGACCGCGCTGGGAACTTCATCAGACATGACTTTCACTTCCTATACGTCTCTTTTTAAAAATCTGTTCAAAATTTCATCTCGTAAAGCGGAGTACCGTCTGAGTGAAATGTTTATTAACACCTGAAAACTTGTGTTACATTTTCTCCTTATTTTACCCCCCCCCCCAAAAAAAAGGAATACAATTTGTATATAGAAAATATTATTTTGAAGGTATATGTTCACCAAGATAAATTAGACAAACGTTGTCCAATAAAAATTATCTTGTTTATCGTAGACATCATTGGCAGGTAGAGGGTTCAAGATTTTCGAATAAGGAAAGGGGGCAGCTTCGTTGACCAAAAGTAGTGGTCCGCGCCTCTCGCCCCCCCCCCCCCCCCCGGAGAGATATGAAGGAACTGAAAAGAAAACAGGGAAGTTGAAAATAGAGAGTGGGAGAGAAAGAGGGGAGAAAAAGGGAAATGAAGAGAGAGAGTGAGAGAACGGGGACAGGGAGAGAGAGAGAGAGAGAGAGAGAGAGAGAGAGAATAAAGAGAGAGGGGGCAACCAATTCTACCGAACGTTTTATAATTAATGTTCCATGGAAAACATTAATTTGGTGCATATCGATTAAACAACGGATAAATCACAATATTAAAAACTTCCACATAGACCTGTAAATCGAGTGATGAACAAAATTAAGAACAAACCACATCCCCAAATTGTAATTTTTGATTCATCACTATTCATCTCTTTCAATGGATATAATCAACACCGCGTTATTGTAATAAGAGAAATTCCCCATATAGATGTGAGGTCATAAAAAAATGATTTTTTGAAATGATTTTCAGTAGAAAAAAGTGCCCCCAAATTAATCAAACAAACAAAAAACATCCCATGCAAAGGGAAGGGGCATGTCCGCATTTTAACAATATTTTTGTTGCAACCCCTCCCCCCCCCCCCAACCCGGCCTCCTAGTGCGCCATTTTCAATGGCATTTTCATTTTAAGTATTTAAGTAAGGAAACCGTTTTCTCCTGATTGCCTCCTTTATCAAGCAACATTCTATTGTGGATAGCCCTCCCTTCCAGGCGCCACTTTGGATGACATAACAGTTTCCTCACAGTGCTTTGTAAACTTTCTCAAAAGTTCTGAAACTTTTGTATTTTACATAGGTTCTGTCATATTCTGTCATGGTATGTCGTATTGATAGCTCAGATTCTGTAATTGATTTATAAGATCAGTTTACCCCCCCCCCCCCCACCCCTGCACCGCTACAACGAAATAATGTAGGTTGCTGATATGATAATCAGGCCAGAAAAAAAGTATGTAAACAACCATGTTATTGCATTTCTTTCAAACTTTACTCGTCTCTTTTTTTTCTGCGTGATTTACAAAGCAGAGTCATTACTAGGAATATTTCCTTCGTTACAGACAGGCAGAAGCAAAAAGGAGCAAGAGTGAGAGATTGAAAAATAGATGAAGCACATTAGTGTGTAACTACGAGATCATCAGTTTAATTCTCCCAAGTAGGAGAAGTCCAACGATCTCGAAGCTAGGCCACGCCTACCTTATAAACACGCGAATTCAACTTCCAGAGAAGTTGCATTATACCAGCGCTCCCCTGCTAAATTTTACGTGTGAGAGCTATGGTACTTCAGGAAGCTAGCTCTGTGCGATTCTTCTGCGACTGAGGAGCCCTGAAGCCAAGCCGGCCAATAGCGCTCGGTTGGAACGCTAATATTCGATAGGCCCGTGCTGGCCCTACCAGATAGACCCACAAAATAGATTCTACATATTCTGTAGATGTTTTTTTCATTCCTAGAAGCAGTCCGACATCAGTTTTTGTGAACTTTCATCGCCATCAATGACGAGGTTGTCGAGAGGCTGAGCGTCTATCGCACGGGGACTCTGCCCGGGAAAGTTTGGTCGAATTTAACGTGAAAGACGCCCGTGTACCGGGTGCAATATTCCAGTGAAATGTTATATTTTAGTTCATCATTAAGGAGTCTATGGAGGTGGTACGTGAACTATTTATTCTGCATACAGATTTATTTCTATTTCATCATAAGTGTTCATTACATATTTTGCACAAAACGTATCATGAAGAGTTGTAAATTGTGTCTGATTTGTTGCCGTGGCAGTTTGAACAGCGATTTGGGGGTTCACAATTCAGGCTGCATTATTATTACTCGGCCGTGAATAATGTGATACAGCTTTTAAAATAATAATTGATGTAAAAATGGCATATAAGAACAATAATATTGTTTCAGCATGGACATGATAGAGATGAACAGAGTCTGTAGTCATTGGACAGCTCCCTGGAGTTATTCAGCTCTCCCGCACGGAATTCGTGACCCGAATCAATGCGGCAAAATGGGAAAGGCGCACAAGGAGCAGAGAATACATGTTCTTCTCGATCCTACATTCAAGAGCTTGGCATATGATATTTATGGTGTGCAAAATCAAACCTAAGAGTTGCTAGGTCTTATAAAAATCTGAATTTAATAATGGCAAGGGAAAAAATAAACCCAAAATATGTGATTTGTTGAACTTGAAGAGAATATAAGTTCATTTTTCATTTTTTTTTTCTTTTACTTTTCACATTTTCAACAGGACGGTGTTGGTGTTATTTCTCCTTGTAATTGCTCAGTCTAGTATAGCTCAAGAGGTAAGATTCTGTTTCTTTTATTTGGAAGAAAAAAGAAAGCTCAATATAATGCATGTTGATTAGGTGGAGAGTTCTCAGGTTATATAGTCTGTAACTTTGTCATGTACAATTCGGAAAGTAGTCTGAAATTAGACTACGTCTGGTCATAAACCCCGCCTACATTCGGGATATGAATAATCATATATTATAATACAGGTCGTTGTCAGGAGGACGGACAGAAATGGCAGCTATTTACACGGTTTGATATGAATTATTCAGTAGGCAATGCTTGGTCCCGCCCATATAACAGCTGATTCATGCGGTGGGGACTGCTTGTCTATAGCTTATGTGAGATATTGCTGTGGACCGTTTTTGTTTTCTGAATGATTGATTTTACAGGAGAAATTTAAGAGATTAAAGAGACTGTAGTTGAAGATTAATATGAAGGCCCAGTCCTACTTGTTACATTTCAGATTTTTATATGGATTTAAGGCTTAAACCCTCCTTAATCAATCTCTTAAAAAGTCCATCCTGAACTAATTTTATTGATTCTGCTGGTAGATATCAAAGTAATTCACACATTCCCCACAGGCCTTACATATGGTAGAATATTTGTGTTTGATGTCAAATTGCAATTTGATGAACATTTTTGCTTTGCTGAAATCAATAAGTAATATCAAGATATTAGCCCCCTTTTATCCTACATGTTAATTTTTATCTATTTTTTAAATATTAATAATGATATAATCATTATTATTCCTATAACTATTGTTATCATTATTTTTATCATTATTATCATCATTATTATTATTGATATTCTTATTATTATCATCAACATCATTTTTGTGGGTTTTTTTTCAGGGGTTTATATGTTTTTAATCATTTATTTCTTTCTTGTCCCACACGGGGGCAAAACTGCCCCTGATCCCCTGTGAATTTCTTTTGAGCATTGGAGGGAGCCTGCAGTACTTTTGCACACAAAAGACACATGCAGTCGTTGAAGTAGTTGTAGAATATGAAGAAGAAGTAGCTGATTTTATAATAAGTGCAGGAAATCCAATTTGATCTTGTGGTATTACCCCTTGGTCCTTCTGATAATAGTAGGTTATTCACCAAAGTGTCCATGTCCTGTTCTTAGATACATGAATGAAGAGCCAGATGAGAGCAACAGCAGCTTTGGCTCTAGCTGGTTACTTGTGAATCAGACCCCGTTCTTAGTCATTCATTAAAAGTCCAGTCATTTACAGTGTGATTTCCCTTCTTCCAGTTCCAGTTTAGCTTATCTACAGTAATTGTAAAGAGGAAGTCCAGACATCCCCTTCTATCAGTAAATGAATTGGAAATTTATTGTAAAGGTGGCAGGTAAATTGATAATGAAATAAGTAACCTGTTTCATGCCTTGTTCACACCAAACATGATAAACTGGCTGAAAAACAGCAAAATAAAATGTTGTGTGATTTGCATTTCTGTAGGCTAATCTTCTAAGTTAAAGGGAAGTCCACCCTGATACCAAGTTGGTTTTAAAAGAAGCAAAAGAAATATGAAAGAACCAGATCAATGGAAGTTTAAGCAAAATCTGATAAGAAATAAGAAAGTTATGTATTTTTGAAGTTGGAATCATTCAAACACAAATTGGCAGCTCCATGACTTATCTTGCAAGCTCCTATCCATTCACCCTTTACTAAAACAATCATATATTTCCATTTTCTCCAAAGAAAATATTTAATAATGCATCATTACATGCAACCTTGATATAGTCATTGCACATGTGTATTTACACAGAACTTGTATGAAACAAATCTATTGCTTCAACAAAACCTCAGAAAATGAAAATTTATAAAATTTTCTGTATTGAAGAAATGGGAGAGGAGCTCATAAGATACGTCACAGAGTTTCCAATTTGTGTTTGATTGAATACAACTTCAAAAATCCGTAACTTTCTTAATTCTAATCGGATTTTGCTCAAACTTTCACTGAACAGTTTCTCTTATTTTTCTGCTTTTATTAAAATCAACAAAATACCATGGTGGAATTCCCCTTTAACAGACAGATAAGTGAGAAAACTTGGGGGCCTTGTTGCACCATTCTTTCAAGCCCATTTGCCCTTCCTTTGAAAATAAAGTTGTTTTACTTTGCTGTTTTCAGGGGGGGGGGGTTCATTTGGTTTACCAACTCCTATGTGAACAAGGTCTTAGATAATCAGCTCATTTTGAATGTCAAGATTCAAGGTTACTGGTTGGGAGTGATAATTGTCTTGCATCATTTAGGAAATATAAGTGAACTCATTTCTCCCTGAAGTTTAGAGATGAATCTACTCATTGGCAGTCATTTCCTCTAACAGACAGCAATATTTTTTTTTCTTTTTGTTTAGTATGAGTCAGTTCATTAGAGAACAATGTAGTATTGTTAGCCATTGGGGTCCATATAATGAAAATATATGGACTGAATAGCTTTTGGAACTTGTGTCTACAAATTGAAAAGCAAAATCTAACCTGGGATCTTGGCAGAACCCAGGTCAGAACTGATCTTACTATCAAACAGAATTATCCACCTGTCCAATATTTTATACAAGGATTAAAGGATTTAGTAGCGTCTGTGTCTGCTCTGACCTGACATTTGTTCCTGCAATTGCTCATGGCTTTATTTTGTCATATATACATGTAGGGTTAGGATTAGGGTTTTCATTACTTTCAGGTTGGTTCTAGGATTACAGTAAGGTATGGCTGTAATGTTTGCGGAGGATTATTAAAATAGTGTAGCAAAATTTGGTGCTGAAGCTTGTGTTGCACAGAACAGCCTCAGCAATATCAAAAGCTTTCTTTTGTGCTTTTATTGTATGATAGGGGGCAGGTCCTCCCTCATAGTTACAGACCGTGTGGACAGAATAAATTTCAAGTTTAGCAAACTTCTTGTTAACGATGTCCTCTTTTTTTCATGTTAAACTATGTTGCTCGACTTGTAATCTCAGAACAACGAGTGTCGTTGTTTTGGGCTGCATGTGTGAACCCTCGTCATGGAAAGTGAGTCATTGTTTCGTTAACTTAAAGTTTCAAAACCACAAGTCCCGTATGAACGTAGCTAATATTTGTTTTCCTTTTTCATCCTCTCTTTTGATCTCTCTTCTTCATCATCATTTGTGTTTATGGTGTTCCATTTAATCATGCAGAAAATATGGATGATTGCATCATTGTACTCGATGTTGGCCTATATGGTAGTAAATAGGACATATAAATAGTTTACGTCAGTTTCCTTTTTGTTTTCCTGTAGCATATAAAAATATATATATCTGCCTTGAACTCTAACAGCATATATGCCTCATGGCCCATTGTGACATGTTTTTCTTTCAGAAATATAAAGCATTGCCTTCATTTTCTTCAATTCAATTAGGCCTGGCCACCATTATGTCACTATGTAGTGTTGTGACTCCTTAGTGAAATTTCCAACAAGATTTTAAGATACAGGCCTTTTGAATATCCATGCCTAATTGCCCAAATATCATTTTTTCAAAGTGTTGCAATTTTCAAAATGGATAGACTAGTACAGCACCTTTAACTTGAGGTGTAATTATTCAATGGAAGTTGGGTGATGACGACCACCTGTCTAATTGATTGCTTAGTGACTAACGGACCACTCCGTAATTGGTCAGCTTAACTCCAATCCACGAAGACTCAGATTTTTTAGTTAATTTAGGTTACATTCATATGTTGATAAGAAAAGAGGGTTGCATGTTAATAAGGAGATATACTTTCTAGAATTGTTACCATTATACTTGATACAACAACTGAAGCAAATGTGAATGAAAAAACTTACAAAAACTCTTAAGTAGGACTACATGTATGCATAAAGTGCATAAAGTACATAAAGTACATAAAGTTGAACTTGAAGAAGGGTTTTGACCCATTGAGGAAAAAATCGTAGTAGACATTGAAAATTGAGGAGCACATGATTTCCATGAAGTGTAATTATCAGTTTATTTGAAACTGATGGGATACATAGACTATTCCATTTAATTTACTGTAACATTATGTTTTTCAAAAAGTTCTGAACCAGAATATAAATGTATTTTCCAGGCCTGGTTTTTCCTACATACAGGCCACATTCTAATGTTCACTCATCACTTGATTCCACTCCGAAAGGAGCTTCCTTATGTTTCATGTCCTTGACTTTTGAATGAGAAAGTAAATTCTCCCATCCATTACTACTACGTGTATCTGCTCCCATGAACAACCAGTCTAAAGTGCTGGTCTCATATCATTGGTAATGATAACAATAACTGTTATTCAATCTCCAGAAGTCGATATGTGCCAAAAGTGATGGAATTGATATAAGAAAGTCATTACTGAAGGCAAATAAATCACTGAGCAACACAGATATCCGTACCTTTTTCCATATAGACTTCATAGTACGAATGTTATATAGTTATGTCTGTTGTTATTGGTGATATGGGACCTGGCCCTTAAATGTTCCCCTGCAGAGAATAATTTAGTAATACACCCACAAACCACAAGACTTCAAACCACTGAGATCTTATAGAACTGATAGTCTGCCAAGATCCTGCCATTGTGACAGTGCTTTAGCCTACCCTAGTTATGATATCTGAGATAAAGTTTGAGGTATAATCAAAGGAACATGAATTTGAAATTGAACTTTCAAGGGAACAACATTAAAAAAAATTCCTAGAACAATCAAACATAGAGATAGGTCTATACCACACATCATTGGCCTATATAAAAAGCAAAACAAAGGTAGGCACAATTAAGGGTTAAAGCTTTGCCAAAATATATAGGCCCTTTCTTCTGTTCCTTTTCAAAAGCGGTTTCCTTAATTTACATGCAGTTCTCAAAAGATTTCATATGTTCTCTGTGTCCTGTTACCTATATGTACATATGATCACCTCCTGATAAGATGCATAACTTTCCTTGCACCCAAAACATTGAAGAAATGATTGAAGAATTGGAATACAAGAGGTACCTGTAGTGCTCAAAAGTTTTAGGCCTGTGTTGTGTTTTGTTGTTGTGTCATGATTAATGCTCGAAATATGCCCACCTTCACCCTCATAGGATATTTATTTCAGACTTTGAACTTAAAAACCATAGCAATGAGTGGTTTCGTGAGTTGTAAACATAAACCACATGAAATTACATGATTCCTGTCAAAACTGTTTGTTCCCATACATTGTTCAGATACCTCACATCTCATGAATGTAGGCCTAGGCCTACGGAACCACAGCAGATGTACAGTTTCTCATTTAAAGGGCAATCCAACCTTGGCAATAAGATGATTTGTATGAAAGCAGAAAAATAAGAAAAACAGGGTGGTGAAAGTTTGAAAGAAATCGGACAAGGAATAAGAAAGTTATGGATGTTTGAAAAATAAGATCACTACATCTATGCGAATCTCAAATTGGCAATTTGGTGATTGGATTGTGACATTTTTGTGGACAGCTCTCCCATTTGTCGTACACAAAAATATCATTAATTTGCGGTTTTCTTCGAGGCACTTTTACCCTCGGGGCAGTACTCAAATTGGAGAAAGCATATTGTTATAGGTCCTCATGAAAGAAAAAGATGCTATGGAGTAATGCATTTTGAAAAAAGTGACATTTTAGTCATTTTGTGTATTGGAGCGATTGGGGGAGTTGTCCACAGCTACATCATAGTGGCATTACCTATTTGGCCAATTTTAAATTCCCATATGTATAGTGATTACAACTTTCAAAAATTCATAACTTTCTTATTGCTTGTCCGATTTCATTCAAACTTTCACCAATCTGCTTCTCTGATTTGTCCTCTTTCTTTCAAAGCAACTTGCTATTAAGGTTGGATTTCCCTTTAAAAAATAGGGCCTACATATCAACATTGCTAATGCATATAAAATCATGAAAGTGCAGCCAACATTCACTCCTCCTTTTGGTTGATCTAATCTCCACATATGCGCACATGGTGAACTTTGTCCTCTAGTCCTCCAGGTAATAGAATCTGACATGGCAGAGGTCAGAGGTCGCATTCTTCAGTAAGAGCTCCATTAGGGCGTGTCCCTTGTCACAAGCCAGTGTCTGAGCCTGGCTTGACAGTTGCTGTAACCCTCATGATTTTGATAGTAGATTGATGTATAACAAGTGTACAGTGGATTGGGCAGAGAAACCTTAGAAATAGGCCTGTAAGACTCCATTGCACTATTTCCTAAAGCTAAAACAGGAAACAATATAATCCGTGAGATATTTGAACTGTTATGAGTTTCAAAACAAGACAATATTTTCATAGAATTTCATATCATTTGACTTCACTCCCCAATGGATGCATATTCTGAGTATCTGCAAAAGGGCCAGGCTGTTTGTCAAAATATCTGACATTATCCATGGGCCAAGGTGACTTTCCTGAGGGTAAATGTATTATTGGTCATTATTTAGTGCTGCCCATCAAGTTCTTATAGATCTACATTTTAAAAAATCTTAATCTTTATTAAATTAATGATTTCCCAGCAAAACAATGAAAATCCTATTTTGCAACTTCCCTGATTGTAGCTGTTCCACAAAAGAAAGAAAAAATTTGAACAGAGCCTTCATATTCCTAACAACATTCACAAATGCTGTACTAGGTTTTGAATTCTCTTTCTGATCATATACAAATGACAGTAGCTTTGAATTCGAAACCAAAATTCATCTGGAGATCATGTGGATAGTGCTGTAACCTTTCAATATTATTGTCATTCCCTCCCCCTCCACCATTTCCCCCCCTCTTAAATTGAATTTACAATGTGAAAGCTGTATATATGTAAACCAGTCTCTGTTATCTCCATAACCATTTGAAGTTGATGTAATTTTGCGACTACACTCATTATTTTCTGTCTCAGTGTCTGTTTGTGTCTGTCTGTCTATCTGTCTGTATTGGGTATCTGTTTATTTGGTAACTAGAGCCTAGAGGAAAATCTTGAATATGCCCTATTTAAAAAAAAAATTCTTTATTACAACTAAATAAGACAACAATTTCGAACCTACTTCTCTTTGACTCTGGTTTTATTGTAGCACAACCACCTCAAGAGGTTGTTCTCCGGGGACTTCTGTTGAAAGATTACGATTTGACTATTTTTACTTTTTCCTGCAAACTTATTCACCCTTGCATAAATATACTCTTACTCACAGTGTAATAAAGATCTCTGTTTACCTACTACCCAGCTAGTACCCGCCAGATTTCTTTTAAAATATTCTAAATTTTAAATCATTTTTCATTGTCAATCATACTGTATTGAAATTGCACTTGTGCCTATATTTGGAAGGGTAGGCCTATATTGTTTGTATATATATATAGCAATTTTCAACTTTCAGCTATAGATTCAGTACCTTTGTTTCAATTTGTGGCTAATCTCATTGTCTTTATTTTTTCTCTTTTTCACAGAGACGGTGTGATGACACTTGCAGAAGATGCAACTGCAAAGGTAGAAAAGGATCTAGGGTAAGTCATTGAGGTCTTCATGGGTTCTTCATGAAGGAGAATCCTATTTTTTAATTTAAAAAATGAAGGGGTCATCAATGAAAATACTTCTATGCTCCACTTAACCCTTTCAGGACAGGAATTATTTAAGGGCTAAGTTGATCACATTTTGTTCTTTAAATTGGCAACAATAATATTTTTCTTTTAGCTCTACATGGTTCTAATAAGCTGTAATGTCTTTGAAAACAATACACATGGTCACAAATTTTGTCAAAAAGTTTTAGAAATTGCCAATTTTGTTTAAAAACAGTGATTTTGAACTTCTTAATGAGTTGCCAATTTGAGGATTTTAAAGCTTAATCTCATTTTTTAAATTCCTGGCATCAAACGCAGTCTGATCATGCAACAAAAATGGACATAGAGTGCGCAGAAAATTTTGCTTTCTACTCATGCATCTGGTATATTTTTTAGAGCTCTGAATCAAAAGTTGTTGAGCCAAACCACAAAATGTGGTCAATTGTCGCGAAAGGGTTAAGAGAGAAGAAATGATAGAGATATGGAGAGAGGGAGGTGAGAGAAGAGAGTTAGAGAACAAGAAAGCAAAAGGGATGAAAGTATGGTAGGCCTATACAGTGTAATGATAATAATGATTATAATAATAAATTTCATCTATAAAGCACCTTTTCATGAAATACAAAGCGCATGTAACAAACATATAGGCAAAGAAAGAAAACAGTATGATATGAATAGAATTCGTTGGTAAAAACAAAGAGAAATATTAAGAAGAAAAAAAATTGGAAGAGATGTGTTTTCAGACACTTCCAGAATGTTGTGAGATTTTGGTAATTCTTTAATGCAGAAGGCAGGGTGTTCCAGGTTTTGGGGGCGATAATTGAAAAAGCCCTATTACCTATCTGATTACTGGTTCGAGGGATGGTAAGTGTATAGTGGCCGAGTGTGTGTTGTACATGTGTAATGAATAGATGGAAAAATCTCATTTATTTGGCGAGATAGATAGATAACAGAATTTTATGGGAACTGTCTGGAACTCTACGCAGTCTTGTCTTGTGCTAGGGTACTTTCACACAATGCCCATTATTACCCTCTCTATGCTTATACCACAGCCTTACAAAAGTTTTCTTGTACCAAAAAGTAAATTGAAAGGAATTTGGTCTCATATTGTTCCTTGTTTATCACATATTTTACTCTCACTTAGCTAGTTATGATCAGTCAGAGAAGAACGTTTGTAAATTTCTGGTTGATGTGCAGTATACATGTGTGTCATCATTTATCATGACAATTATAGCGTAGTGATATTAAGAAATTGGTAGCCGATTATGAAATGGTTACTGCTTAGTATGAGATAGTGAAAACACACCTAAAGAAGCCTGTGCCAAAAGCGATTTCTTTTCATTCATGGCTTCAAGTCCAGTGATCAAGTTCACCCAAGAAAGTGGGCAGACATCCAATTTTAGATATCTTCTAAGACAATTGGGTGGGTGGTGGTAGTTGAGTGGTAAAAGGTGTCATTTTCCACTTTGACCAAGACTGTTCCCCCATATGTGATGGCTTCAAGCCAAACGTCTAGAACGTTGATTGTTTTGGAAGTGGTCTGCATACTTTCTCAATTTGTGGCTTTTTGATTGAGGCAGACACCTTGACAAGGACATATAGTCATGCTGATTATTATTTTAATGAAAGAGGGGTTTTTTTTGTTGACTTTCAAGGAATGAAATGCCAATGCATACATCATTTAATTTAGCATTCTGTAGGCTTAAGTTCATCAGGGATAAAAGGACAATTTCATAAAAAAAGACCATTCCTATGATTGCATGACTCAAAGATTGTTTTCAAACAGTAGAAAAAACATTACATCACATGTATTTTCCATTGTCCCAAGTTTGAACCTCCATTTTGTGGTTGTGCGGTCTCGCCAGGAAGAGAAAGGTGGGGAAAAGAAGTAGACTGGCTAGTAGCACTGAGGCTGGCGGCTGGCGAGGTTGCAGCTGGTATCACTGGTTATGGTCACTGTGGGGGTGTAATCAAGTGGTCACCTGGCCCGGCTGGACCCTGACCCTGGCCAGCTGTGCCCTCTCTGGACTCCTTCCTTTATCTTACCTTGTACTGGAGAAACAGGAGGAGATCTATTTCTTTTTCTGAAGTATGGAAGTTTAGTTGGCTGAATGTTGTATGGCGGTTTTGGTCAGAGAATGTCACACCCAAGACAAATGGGCCCTACAATATCTCTGTGATTTAACCAAGTTGAATTTATATGTATATGTTTATATATTTGATACAGTTTATCCCACTGCTGCCACCATATTAAAATTTGATCTCACCCCTGCCACCACATTGAAATTTGATGCAGTCAATTCCAATCCTGCTATATTAATGTTTAATACACTCGACCACACTGCTGCCACCATATTAAAATTTGATGTAATCAGTGCCATTGCTGCCACGATAATAAAATTTTGATACAGTCAATACCTCAGATGCCACCACATTAAAATTTGCTGCAGTCACTTCCAGTGCTGCCACCATATTAATGTTGGATACAGCCAATCCAACCACTGCCACCACATTTATATCATACTCGCTATCCCACTGCTGCCACCTTACTAGAATTTGATGTAATCAATCCCACTGCTCCCACGATATTAAAATTTGATACAGTCAATACCTCCGATTCCCTCACATTAAAATCTGATGCAGTCAATTCCACTGATGCCACCACATTAAAGTTTGATACAGTCAATACCTCAGACTCAGAATCCACCACATTAAAATTTGATGTAGTCAATTCTAATCCTACCACTATGTTAATGTTTAATACACTCGATCCCACCGCTGCCACCATATTAAAATTCGATGTAATCAATCCATTGCTGCCACCATAATAAAATTTTGATACAGTCAATTTCCCAGATGCCACCACATTAAAATTTGATACAGTCATTTCCAATGCTGCCACTACATTTAAATGTCATACACTCAAAATCCTCTGATGCAACATATTAAAATTTGATAGAGTCAATCCTACAACTGGCAAAATATTAAAATTTTAAGCCCTAAACAACGGTAAATCTACTGGTTCAATCCTGAATCACATGCTTGTGCCAGCAGCCCAGCAAAGCCAATTTATTTCAATATTTCTGCATTTTAAAGACTTGGGCAAGAGAATTGATTTTGGGGCATGTAATTCAATATAGAACTGCCATATTGTTTTTTGTAGCAGTCTTTCATGTCGCCTACAATATTTATTGCACCAAATCAGACTTCTGCCATCATCTGAATTGGGTCTATGGATTGGCTCTATGCAGAAGCCAGGATTGACCACTAGCTCAATTGCATGTAAGTGTCTCATCTGGTATAGAAATCATATGTCTCAGTCATCTCATCATATTATGATCAGAAAAGCAGAACAGGTGTCAAATTGTTGTTTTGAACAAGAAATCTTTTTTGTATAGTGCAAGGGACAAATAGAACTCTGTTGGTCCAGTCTGCTATTGGAATCAAATCAGATCAGAAGTTGAACTTGAAATTTGATAATATGTAACATGGGACCAATCACCGTTTCGTGAAAGGTTATGTCACACTGGACTATGAAAAAACTCAGTTTTACCTAAAAATTCCATGTGACAGTTTTTTGTCAAACTCCAGTTTTCAGCATTTGTAACAACCTTGGCATTCCGTGACAGGAATAGAAGACCAGTGATATCACAAATAAAATTTTGAACACATGTAGTTTCGTTCTCAAATCGCGATCTTTGCTGTATTGTTTTTGTAAATGAATCTTTTAATTTTTCAAGCTTTAGAGCATTGTTCAAGACATCGCATCTTATTTTATCTTAGATTTTCTAATATTCTGTCATCCAGTGGCCTGTATTTTTTCTTTTGGAAAGAATAGTTGTATTAAATGTGATTGTTAAATTATTATATTTTTTTTTGTTCAGAAAATTTTTTCTTCTTCAGAAAATCAGTTTTTGAAACATTATTTAATTAAAGAGATACATTTTATAAATTCCATATTGCAATGCTTTGATGTTAGCAATGTATGTCATTTATTTTCTAAACATAGTCAACTTCCTGATGAGGTTTTCTGATGATTCAGCCACTAACCGATCCAATGATGTCAGATTATTTGACCTAGGACCATAGGGTTTGGTATCAGGTTGTGTGAACTAGACCTCTTTCTGTCAAAAACAGAAACCAAGTCCGTTTATGATCTCTAAACCATTTTTATAAACTCACACCTGCTAGGCCATATGGTCATCTCTCAGCTGACATCATATTTTTAAAAGGATTTCAGAGTTATAAATAAAGAAAAGAAATAGATGACTTTTAGGCAAATGTTCTATTATCCCCACATTAATCTGTTAAGCCAATAACCTGATGTTATTTTATTTGAGGTTAAAGGAGAATGAAACTCTGGGGAAATGTCCATTTTAATGAAAAGAGAGGATAGAGAGAAGCAATTTAAAAAAAGTTCCATCAAAATCGGTTACGAAATGAAATACATGTACGTATGAAAGTTTGAAAAGTCTCAATTTACTTTCTATGGCGAACCTCAAATTGGCAATGTTGCTTCAAAATGGCAGGTTTAGTAGTAAAACTCAATTTTTTTTGGTACATAACATTTCATATTTTCTCCATTATCAGTAAAGATGCAGCTTGTCTTTTTGTGAACTCAACATATATGTTGTGTCAAACACATTTTCCCATGATATCTTGAGCTAAGAAGGAGACAAGCTGCACCTTGAGAGATAATGGGGAAATATGAAATTTTGTGTACAAAACTTATAGAGAGTTGTACTACTAAACTTGTCACTTTGAAGCAGCAAGACTGCAAGGCTGCAAGCTTTGAAAATATTACTGGAAGCAGGGCTGGACACTAACAGGTGCCCTCGAAAAAAAACTCTTACTGTACCAAGGGGTTTAGCTCTCTTCAAAATTTTACCAAAATGTGAGCAATACTTTTCAAATGTCTGCACTTCATTAACCATCTATTATTTCACAAAATATTGTGTACAAATCTTGTAGGAAATTTATTCCATTTCTTATGATACCAAACATTATTACTTTACCCATCTTTATGCATAAGAATTATTGAAAATTACATTTGGGTTTCTTTTTTGTCCATTATATTTTGGTTTCCTCATTTGTTTACTATTGTTTAATGTTGAATAAGCTAATGTCTTTCTAAAAATCTGCAATTTTCTTTGAAATTTTCTATCGTAGCATATAATTATAATCATATATTTAGAATGCTTGATTTATGCTAAAACTTTTTTATATACTGTACATTAACCACCATATACCTTTCCTGTGGTCGAGCAGTCGGTGAATGAAAAATACAAGTCTATCTGTCGCATATACATGCCATCGGCACAGAAAGAGTTAATTTAGGTCCGGAGACCGGACCCCAAAATTGAAAATTTTTAACACAGGGCTTAAAGCAGACCATTAAAAGTCCAGTCACCATATTAAAGTCCAAGTCCATTTCCAACTATGGAAATTCCATTAATGTAATAGAACGTAGGATTTTGAAGCAGTCATATTGCAAAAAGGCAAAGATGTCAATGATTATAGACATCCACTAGCTTTAGAGCAAAATATTTTAACCTTAGGCTTAGTTATGTAGGGTTTTGCTTTTTTATGTCCACCTGACATGTTCTTCTCTAGTTTGTGAATATTTTTCATGAAAGGAAAATGAGCATTAAGGCTTCCAATAAATCATACAAACTAAACATGTATTTTCATGGCTGACAAAGCTGTTTCGAAATTTATCAGGTAGGGGTGAAATAATGGATCACCCGTTTTCTCTTTAATTCAAGATTTTTGCTCTAGTTTCGTACTTTGCTTTTGGTGAACCAATTTGATTTATTCCTAAGTGTAACTGCTTTCCAGAAGATGAAATGTTTTTTTGATAAAGAAAAAGCTCCTTCACTTAGTTTGCCTGATCCATCAAGGTTGCATTTTTGCTGTCTGGATTCATTTGTTACGTAATTCAGTGTCACTTATATTTTTTTTTTCTATTTCATCTTTTCTTCAGCTTTTTTGGTAAAACCATTATTTTCTTGACAAGAGTTCCCTTTTCATTTGCCCAGATATAGGCAGAACTTCATGGTATCAGAAGAAGGATTCTAATCATAAAATTGATTTAACTGTTCAAAAACTTAATACGTGGTGCAATGAAGTGATTCCAGGTCCGATTAATATTTCACAATGTTGGCCTACTTTAAATGTACATGGTTTTTTTAACCTTTTCTCCCCCACTTTTAAGTGTTATTTTATGTTATGCATGTGATATATTAGTTAATGATTAAACTTGTCATTCTGAAAAACACTTAGCCACCAAGATACTGCCTTCTGTTGGCTTATATCATGAAAAATATTGTTTGTGGTAAAACTGTTCTTGGTACCGGCAAGGAGTTATCACAGAACTCCTTGGTATAGTACTGGTAGTGGTAAGAGTGGTTTGGAATAGAATGCAAACCCTGCAACAGATGGGAAGTCTTTCAGCATTTCTGGTTTGTGGTCTTTGTAGGGGTTTTCATCTAGTTTCAGTCCAGCATGACATTGATGTTATCTCGAAGGGACAGACAGACAGAAGAGGGAACAGTGAGGTCCCCCAGTCTCAGTTTACCTCAGGGGAGGTTAGCATCAGCTTGTTTAGATTGACCTTTGACATCAGTAGTAAATTGAGAGTGGAGTAAACCTGCAAGCCATCTCAACATCATTTCATCCTTGTAGGCCCTATTTGTTTTCTTCAGTCTTATCCCTGTCTTCATAAGTCATGGCACAGACCTTGTTAGCTACATGAGTAAGTCAAAGACAATGTCACAGTGCTTCTTTGAATTACATGTACATATGGCATTTAGAAAGAAAAAAAATCAAGGCCTATTCTATTTGTTGAAAAATGTGAGAAATTAAAGAAGACCCCACCTCTTTCTTGGGGGAACATCTTCAGTCATTCATATTTATTTCACCTTTTTGAATTGAAATCTACTTTTACAAGGTCTAGAATGTGAGATATTATTATTAGTAGTAGTCTCAGTAGTAATAGTAGTAGTAGTAGTAGTAGTAGTAGTAGTAGTAGTAGTAGTAGTAGTAGTAGTAGTAGTAGTAGTAGTAGTAATAGTAGTAGTAGTACTAGTAGTAATAGTACTAGTAGTAGTAAATTAGTAGAAGTAGTAGTAGTAGTGGTGATATATAGTTTCTTGGCAAATTCATTTGCAGCCATCTGACTGAATTGCAGAACATATAACATGATAAAAACTACTTTCGAAAAATCAACTGAAGGCAATTTCAATAGCCCTGTCTATCACCTTTAGAAATGTGCGAACATTACAATGGCGTATTACGTAATCTGAACCTGATTTCTATGGGCAGTACAATAGGGCTTTGAAATTGCCCTTGAGTTTATTTTTTGTAAGTAGTTTTTATCGTGTTATATTGAAATGTACTAGAGACCTATAGGCCAACACGCAGGTATTCAGGTATTTCATCTTCCATATGTAAGCATAAGAAATTGTCAGGTTTGTACTTTGTAGCAATCACATTGCCAGTCTATCAAAGCAAGCATTTGCAGTCCAAACTCACAATGGCCAGGGAGTCGGAAGTGAGACTCCAGTCTCCCTGGCTACTGTAGACTCTCTCTGGTCGGGATGATAGCCTCCCTATGGAGTATGGATACCAAATGGACAATGATGACAGAGATCCGCCAATTGAGGAAATCCCCGAGATATTATTTTCAAGCTTGTGTAGATTGCCGCTCTCGTGAGCTTTGGCTGGGTTACAGGTATCCTTTAAAGTTTAAACTTATGTTGGATTGTGATGTTAACTCCATTCAGAGTGTTATGATTTGACAGATATTACAAATGAAAACAAATTATAGCCATTTTTGTGTTTGAGTATGTTGTAAATGTATTAAAAAACAAACAAAAAAACACTGACAAGTTAATTTTTCTTTTTTACCTGTTTAATAAATTGTATCTTGATAATTTCCAGAACTCTTCATTTTTTTTAGGGTTTTAAAAAACTGCTTAACTTCATAATAGTTTGGGATGAATTCAACCCCTCCTTTTTCAGATGGTGAATAATATACATCTTGTCAGATAATAGGGGCATTATAGGTTATTATTATTATTATTATTATTTATTCGGCCAAAGAAATACAAGATAAGATACAAAAAGAATAACATAATACATTGACCCTTGAAACGCCGGGGACAGAAAAAGTTAACTAAATAACTATGGCAATGCCTTCTGTCCCAATTCCAAGGGAATAGGTAATACTTTTGTAAATGTAGTTTCACAATACACGTTATGAAAAAATATTGTACAGCGAAACAGAAGATCCAATTAGGCATCGTTTTAATTTGTAAACTCTCAGAAGAATAAGTGTCGACTTGCTGTTAGAATTATATGTGAACTTACCCCCTAAGGAGTCACATTTACGATGTACATGTATATTTATTTGATATATATTACGCATGTACGCCCCTTTTCTTTTCAGTCATCAATGTTATTCTATAATCTATATGAGATGTTTCGCTATTGTCCCAGATTTTGCTGTCTGTGAAAAGACTTGAAGGCTAATCAAAGTAGACCCCCACGGAGGGACTGACAGGCAAACTCTTCTTGAATTCATTCATGTACCAAGAACATAAAATCATTTATTAAAAAAAAAAATTCACCAGCATACCGGCACGGTTGACCCTCTCACAGAGTCAGAGGTGAAATATGTAGGGCTGGTTTATTAGGATATGTTCCGTTCATGTTGAATTACCCCATTGTTCAGAAGTTCTTGATGGATTTTTACGGGTAAATATAGGCTGCAGGTGTTGAGAGGTACCATTCACAATTTTGACATTGCTTATCAGTGAATTGTCTTAAAATAGAATCAAAACTTGTTCATTTGCATGCAAATCTTGCAGTGATTCCAAGTTAGTATTGTTCTTTAAAATTTATTTTCTGCAGAGCTGAAATATGAAATTTATTAAAACCCCCTGCAAAAAAAAAGGAAATAAAGAGAAATTGATAAAAAAACAAAGCGAACAACAACAATGTTGCAAGTTTGTAACATGGAGATAATGATTCAGTCTTGCAAAGCATGATGAAAATCCACACTGATGCTCTAATAAAGTGAAGGAACTTGAATTTTAATGACAGAAAACAGATTTTCAGTGAACTTGACTTATTTAAGACCAGTGAGTGCACTTTCTTTCTGTAGTCATTTCCCCAGAATAGAACAGTTCTGTCAATGCTAGTCTTTATGGAACAGACCACTTTTCGTCCTTTTTTGGCAGAATAGACTTCACACATAAAATGCACGGGTCCATACTACTAAACCTGTTTTGACTGAGACCTCGGATCAAGATTACAGGTGATCAGTTACAAGGGCCCCCTGTTAACATTTTCAAAATTAGGGGGTCCAGAGTTACTTTTGGGGAAAATCTAGCTATCCTTTGGGTGCATTTATACTTTCTTTGCGAAGGCAGAATGAGCATTTTGAAACGCTCATCTAAAATGCAGTTTCACAAGGTACTGTTTATACCTCTTTTCTCTAGGCGATTTTGAGCTGTACAGTTGGTTTCACAAACCTCACGGTACGTGCTACGCGTTTATATGATGTCATATAAACGTGTTTACAGATGATTGGGCTTTTATGCTTCCCCAGAAACTGTGTTTTTGGAGAAACACTGATTCAAAGGCACCTTTTTGTGAGTTTTACATTGGCATTTTAAATCTGCGATAAAACGATAATGACTAGATGCAACTGTGTTTCGAACTAAATGCATAACAAAAGGCTCATTCTGGCCTGAAAAATGTGAGCATAAACACACCTTTAGTCTAATTAATGTAGCCGGCCTACATGATTAAAAATTCTTTAGCAGGATATTTTCTGCCCACAGTTCGGAAGGGATTATGAATGATTTTGTGTGACATCATTCATTACCCCCTCAAAGTTGAAAAAAGGGCATTACCACAGTACCGTAATGACACAGAAACACTATTTTTTTTTCAATATTTAGATTTGCTTTTCAGAAATATAATATTACTAATTCCAAAAGTTTGATTAAGATTAAATAGTGATTCATTGTGCAAGTTGCCATTCTGAGAGATTTGATCATGATAGTCTTTAAGTCATAATGATTAATATCTGCAGTAATGGAATGGTGTGGGGAAGTCATTATTACCGCAGATAATGATTATCGTATAATAAAATTTATGGCTGCAATGGAGATAAAATCTTTCATAGACACTTGTTTAACCAATGACTATTTATTTCTGATCAAATTTTCAATTTTAGTAATTTTGTATTTCTGATAGGCAAGTGAAAATGTTATTGTGTCATTCCTTTCCCATAGAATTGTGTGAAAGTGAAGTGTTATCTTCTCTTTCTAAAAAAAATCTATAAATGAAGACTAGAGTTGTCACACAGGGCAAGTTGGGAGTGGCATGACTGCACGCACTGAAACCAACCCCCTTTGTTTTGGTCTCCCACTGGTCCTGTGCTGTCGTCACACCCAGTGCCCCATATAATTTAAAATATCCCAGTAAAACGAGCTGATGTGGGAGTAGAAAACGGCAAATGTTTATCATTCTCAGACATTCTCATCATTTTACAGACATAGAACCTGTGAGTCATTGTGTGGCTATGTAAAGATTGATCAGTTTATGAATATGATGTCATGTCTCAACTTTAGGAAATGTCACGGTATGGCAGTCGTTCAGGCCATACAAATGGTCGGAGGGGGCGGGGGGGGGGGTTAAAAAATGGCAGGCTTGTTTTTAATATGTAATCACAACTTTCAAAATAACAGTAAGAGGAATATTGAAATATAATTGGGTGAGGGGTAGAAAGAATTTTTGGAAGAATGTACGTCTCGGCGAAAAGAAGCTTTATTAGCTATGGATTTTAAAATATGCCAGAATATCAAATATCAAAAAGTTTTACTTTTTTTCCAGATGCTCAATATATATAAGTTATGGTGTGAATGTGTGATACATATATATGAAAAAATCTGACTTGAAATTTTGTCTCCGCACTGAAGGACAATTTGAATTACGTCTGCAAAAATCTCAGTAACGCTTTCAGGCAGTAATTATGCACATTTCAACTTTACACTTGGAGAAATGTCATTTTCATATTAGTCTTTGTATTCTGGTAGGCCTATAAGTACAGTACTTCAGTTAATTTAAAAGCTATTAAGTAACTTCCATCACAGGAATGGTATTATGATTAAGGAAACTGATGTCATTATTGTCATAATAGCACCTTCTTTGCAATGGGAGTAATCCTGTACATGTCGTATCATACGACATGTGCATACGAGAGTCCACCCTGATTACAAGTTTGTTTTAAAAGAAGCAGAGAAATTAAAGAAACAGATTAGTGAAGGTTTGAGCAAAATATGATAAGAAATAAGAAAGTTATGATTTTTTTGAAGTTGCAATTAATCACACACAAATTGGCAACTCCGTGACGTATCTTGCGAGCTCCTCTCCCATTTGCCCTGCACCCAAAACATTAATTTCCATTTTATCTAAAGAAAATATTCAAACATACATGCACCTTAGATATACTCATTGCTCGTATGTTTTTACACAACACCTGAATGAAATATATCTATTCCTTCATTGGAAGCTAAGAAAGTGAAAATTTATAAATTTTCTGTACTGAGCAAATGGGAGAGGAGCTCACAAGATATGTCACGGAGTTGCCGATTTGTGTCTGATTGATTACAACTTCAAAAAATCATAACTTTCTTATTTCTTATCATATTTTGCTCAAACCTTCACTAATCTGTTTCTTTAATTTCTCTGCTTCTTTTAAAACAAGCTTGTAATCAGGGTGGACTCTCCCTTTAATACTATTTGTATGATACGACATGTGCAGGAATGCAGGATTACTCCCATTGCAAAAAAGGTGCCATTATGACAATAATGACATCAGTTTCCTTAATCATAATACCATTCCTTATTTCTTATCAGATTTTGCTCAAACTTTTACTAATCTTTTACTCTCATTTTTCTGATCTTAATCAAATCAACTAAATATCAGGGTGGACTTTCCCTTTAATGAGGTTAATGATCCCTTATTACCATTGTCTCTACATGCATGTGTCCATCTGTCCAATGTAAGGTTTCTCACTTTAGTTTCAGTCAGCCACATTTCCTATCACCTTTCTGTGGCCTTCCCAGGGTAAAGCATGTTCATGAATGGAGAGAAAGTTCAAAAGATTGGCATTGCTGATGTTGTCCCAAAAGATAACCCATAACAGGTCACAAGCTTGGGTTAAAGGCCTGTCCCATATGACCGATAACTACTATGGAAATACAAATTGTTCCCAAACCGATGTCCTGAAATTTGTATGGAAAAGGTATTACATGTACTTGTTGATATCGATGTATGCCCCTGATCTGAGCAAATCGGTGCTGGGGGCTTATTAGGATGAATTGGTGAGATGGAACCTGCAACACCTATGTCCAATGCCTTTCCCACATAAACTTCAGGAGACCGATTTGTGATTTATTGCTATTGGTTAATGCAGCAGGCCCTTTTAATACACCACATCTACATTAAACAATTTTTTTGTTTAAACCCACTAAATTCTAGAATAATGGTTACTGTAAAGTAAGATCTAGGAAATTAAGTTCTTGAAAACAGTCAGAAAAAAAGTCCTCTCAAACTATATGTTAGAAGACAAAGTTGAAAAAAAAAATGTATGCTGTGAAAGAATGATCTTCCATAATACTCTTTGTGTTCTAGAAACAACAGAATGTGAAATGTGAACATCATTATTTAGGAATATTGCCCTTTTATCTTTGTACATGTGCCACATTTGATAACATAATAGAGTGACAGAAATAATTTGCTTGAAAACGAAGGCATTTGTATACACTGGGATCAGGTTTACTTGTTTATCAGTCCAGTCCAGTTCAGTCCAGTATTATTAGCATGACTAGTTTTGTAATACATGTATACAATGTTGAATTATAGTGGTCATACAGTGATAGAGGTAGATCTTTTTATTTATTCATAATAATCTAACATGTGAATGATTGTTAATTTTGTGGTAGATGCACAAGTACTTCCATTTTTCATACAAAAATAAATTGTAGGGTTTTTTTTTCTTTCTTTCAGAGATTTATTTTATACGACTTCAAAATTACAGCTGACTTGCCAAATTTTTTATCATATTTGAGGAGGCAATGGCCCTGTTTTAACTTGGCCTCAGTAGTGTAGCAAAAGTATGGTTGATATGGTGTACTGTAGGGGGAAGGGGATAACTTTTTTGAACGGGGGGGGGGGGGGGGGGGGGGGGGTCCGGGGGTTCGGATTTGAATTTTAGGGGTTCAAGTCCAATTGGCCTCTATTAACATTTTGAAATGTTGGGGACTGAATAGAATATTTACTGTGACCCTGCAGGGCTCGACTTTAACGGTGGCCTGGGGTGCACTGCCAATGGCCACCTGAAACTGTCGGGTGAGTGGCCAGCCGGGCCTCTGAAAAATTATAGTATAAGATACAAATGAATAAAATGTAGCATTAGGGCCACCTGAGAATCCATTTGGTCAAGTGGATCCCATGCTCAAGTGGCTCTGCTGACCACCTTAAGTCATCGGCAGGCCCTGCTTTGCTAGCGTCAAGACCAGCCCCTATCTCCTTTCCCTCCTCCTCCTGGTCTGCCTTTGGGTAGGGCTGTCCAGTTGAAATAGGTGATCACCTGTCTCCAAAACACTTTGACCTGAACTCTTTTATGACTGGTTTAGCAATTGCAATCATAAATCTCTGAGAAAATAATTGCATTGCCTTTCTGCAAGGATAAAAAGCAGAGCAGGGTCAAAGCAGAAAGGTGTATCGACCCTGGTTAAAGAACTTGGTGGAAATTTATTTCAGCTTGAATCTGAAGAGAAGGAAAACCAAGGATTGGTCAATTGAAATACTATCATCATTCAGGATAGATGTGCTATAAGTATCAATCAAGTTTTCATTTTCAGGGATTTATTTTATTGCTATTTCTATGTCTATTCTCTCCAGTCCTCTGTCTACCTTGTGTGGTCAGTTACAGAAATATATCTCTAAATTTCCTGATTTAGAAGAAAGATAAAACATATTTAAGAAATTTATATAATGATAGGCCTTGCATCACTCCTTGATATGGGTACCAAAAGGAATTTTGACAATCAAAACCAATTTGTTCCTGAATTAATACATGAATATGTTGAAAGGTTTTCTTGAGGTGCAGTAGGCTGACTTTCTTGTCATTTGAAGCCAAGAGCATTGAAAGGTTCTCAAAAGTGGAGGGGGTTTTGTGAGAGAGCAAAGGGAACAAATGCAAAGAGGGTGTGGGAAGTTGTTGGTATTAAAATATGCATTTTAATGCATTGTAGATTAAAATCCAGGAAAAGCTATAATTTGTAGAAATCAAAAGAAGAAAATGCTTTTCAGTCATTGTTCTGATTACAAATGATGTGACCCCCCTCCCCATCCCTTGCCTGTCTGAAGCCTGAAACCTGAAAAGTGGTGTGCAAGTTCAGTGTATTAAAAAGGTGTAGGATTTTACCCCTTCAGGTAACCCTACATTTGTACAAGAGATTTCTAATCCAGATGATCTTAAGTTATTTACTTTTATGATGTATGGTGATATTCTTAGTACCAATAATATGATATTGCAGAGAACACGGAAAACAGAAAAAAAAAGGAAAACAAAGGATGTGAAGAGAGAGAAAGATAAAGTTAGAAAGAGAGGGGAAGGGAGAGAGAGGAAAGAGAGAAAGGAAGAAGTAAAGGGATAGACAGAAAAAAGGGAGGGAAGGAGGAGGGAGAAGGGAGCAAGGAAGAGGGAAAGGTAATAAGAGAAAAAGGATTGAGGGGGGAGGGAGAGAGCGAGGGAAACAAGGGGAAAAGAGAGTGAAATGAAAGAAAGTGAGAATGGGAAGGGATGAGTATGACTCAGAAAGTGAGAGAGAGAGAGAGAGAGAGAGAAAGATGAAAAGGCAGAAAAAGTGATCATCATTGTACTATATTCAGAGAATATAAAAAATAAAACTTGATCTAAGTGTGGTAGACAGCATAAACTGTATGTTTGTATGCCTGCATAAACTTCATCTCTTCATGTAAGTTGTAGCTTGAGGGATGGGAAGGAGGGTAGGGGGAGGCTAAAGACCACCTGCCTGGACGCTATGGTTGGTAACTAATTATTATAACAAGCGCAGTGGAAGCCAAGAGGTCAATAACCTCACCAATTATTCCATCTTTGATTTCATTCCATTCCATTCATTTTGTTGTGGATTGTAAGGTTCAATAACAGGGGCAGATCTAAGATTCTGTTGCAGTGGGGAACAAGTTCAAAAATTCATGACAAGCACACAAACACACACACACACACAATATATATATATATATCTTTCTAAATACTACGGAAAGGGGGATCGTTAAAAAGCGGTTTATTTCGTCACAATAGAAATTCGACGTAAAGATGAATTTGAACAATAGGTGGTGATAAAGGGAATTGGCCTTTACGGTGGATCTAGTATGATATCTTAGGTGCCATGTATGGTCTGAAATTTGTGGAAGGGGGCACATGAACTCCTTTTTTTTGGGGGGGGTCCCTTTTTTCTTTGTCTTATTTTCACAAATTAATTTGGCTTGAAATTTTTTGTTTAGAGTTGAAAATAGAAATATTAAATCAAAATTAGAAATAATTAAATTGAGAAATTGAATATACCTCATTGCCACTGCAACATAATGTGTAGTATTTCCCGCAAGATATATAGTAGTTATATGGGAATCTGACAACTGTTATTACTTTCCAATACGTTGGGGGAAATTGTAGTAGGTATATGTATTGGGGCCTGTTCAGGTGCTTTTTGGAAGCGAACCGTGCCACTCCAAAGCGTACCGTAGCGTGGTTAGAAAGCGAGCGTTCAGGCGCTTATTGGGAAGCGTACCTCGGAGGAATGTATTTGGTACGCTTCGCACTCGAATCCAGGGGGGACGATACATTGCGTAGCAACCGAGGTCAAAGGTGAGGAATTTGGCGCGCTATTCCACACAAATATCGCGCCCTGGGCTCAGATGATATCATCACACTCAATCGAGCTGCAATCACTGCACTACACTGTATTGCTAATAAACTCATTCACATTCTCTGTTATATGATTTATCAGTATTCTCGCATGCAGTTTAATAATATTCTGTGTAGTTAGACCATATTAAACCGTAGATGGATCATGATCATTTCCAGAAGTATTTACATGAAGAGCAGGCAAGGAGACGACGAAAAAACCATGCAATTTAGCGCACTCGTTGAATTACCACTACCGGTACGGTACGGTTTGCGTTCAGGTGCTCGTTGAGGCACGGTACGGTTCGCTTTGGCACGCTTTGGCACGCTCTGGACCTCCTCGAGAGGTGGTCCGCCGTGGCACGGTACGGTATGGTTTGGCACAGGTTCGGTACGCTTTAAAAGAGCACCTGAACAGGGCCTATGAAACACTCATCTTGACCTGCAAGTTGATGTAAAAAAATTCTAATGCTGTGGGAGTGCCCATATCATTGGGGAGTAGGGAAATAGTTTTGCTAATCATCCAAACTTATTGAGGTTTCACAAAATAAAAATTTTTGACCTGCTTGAACTTTTGTGAATCTACCTGTACTTTTCAAGGCGTTTAAAAACTATCAAATTTGTCTATTTAAACAGGGAACAGGAGGCAATTAATTATTTCCCATTGGCAAGGTTATTCCTCTATGTGTACAAGGTATAGTAGGATGACAAAACATTGAGCCTTTCGGTTGAAATTTTTCCCAAATCCATCCAGTTTTATTGAGTAATTTGAGTGTGATGGTTCTTAGAGAATTTGATGATCATATTCATAGCATCGCAAAATTAGTTGGAAATGCTTTCATTTTTTTTCAACATGAGCAAAACTGTTATTAGTTCTATGGAGCGCTAGAAGGGCATTAATACAGAGTTATATGCCCTTCTGGCTCACAACAGGTAAATATTCCAATCACATTATCAGATTTTATTTAAAGTGTACCAATCACCTGAAAAAATAATTTGTGTACAGCTAGAAAATATAAAATCAATCTCAAAGAACTTTATCAGGCATTCTATCGGTCAACTGTTAAGGAGTATGAAGGAAATAAAGGATAACATAAAAATGCTCTGCGTGGAACCGAACTTAGAGTTTACGCGTGCGTCGAGTAGTCTTTTCATGAGTTCGTTTTACGCTTGCAGAGAGTGTAATTAAAATTGTAATATCTCTTTATAGAATTAATATTTGAAGCCCATGTTTTGAATATAGTATAACGACATGAATCCCCTAACATAGAGATCAAAATATTTTTTGGTGATTGGTACTCTTTAATTACTCCTCCCAAAATTGCAATATCTTCAATCTACACAAAAAAGATATATTTTTGCTCCTTAAAAATATACAAAAGTAGAAGAAATCAAACAGATACATTTATCACAACTTTCTCTTTTTTCTATAATTTCATTTTTAGGATTATAATGTTGAAATAACAAATTTTCTGATAGGTTATATTCATCATGAGTACTTTTTTTCGCTTTTGTTATTTAATTTGACAAAAACGACGACACTGAAATTTTACCTCGTCAGCTCTTCCTAATGCCATTTTTAACAGGATATAGCCACTCTGTTTTTTCACCTGTCTGGTCCTGTGCTATTGACATAAGAGGAAGGCTTCAAACCAAACGATTGGACAGATCATCCAACAACCTTCTATTCTTGTAAACAAAAAGGCAGCAAAAAGGCAATTTTTGCTACAGTTCAATCTCACCGTCCTCCTTCTGAGCCTTGGTGTGGTCAGCAGTCGGTTTTGGGTATGGCCTACTTTGAGTTTAGTCCGCAGGGCTGCAGGTTTAGACTACATTTTGACACAAGTATCTATATATTACACAGATCATCCAGCAACCTTCTGTTCTAGTTATCGAAAAGGCAACTTTTGTGGTTAGTTTTGTACAGTTCTATCTCAGCCTCCTCCTATCCGTCCTTCTTTATAGCCTTGGTGTGTTCAGTGTTAGGTTTTCACTCAGTATAGCCTATTTTACATAGGCATATGGGCATCATAAGCATACATTGCTGTTTAATTCTGAAATACAAATGCTGTAAAAACCAGAAATTTTTGCGCGCCTGTCGAGATTTGTGAAAGTTTCACGCCGCGAAATAATAAAAACACAATTGAAACAACTTAAAATAATTGCATTTCGCGAAGGTTTCTTGTTTTACAATAGTTGAACAAATGGAGTTGGAGGACAAGACTTAGGCAGGAGATGGGGCAGGGGGGGGGGGGAGATGTAACACAGAACAGAATGGAATAAATGAATACAGTGGCACAGGGAAGAGAGATAGACAGGGACAAATAGAGAAAGGGAGAAGGGCAGAAAGAATGATGGAGAGAGAGAGAAAGAGAGAAAGAAAGAGTGGTTAAGAAAGAGTAGCCTAGGTGTGTAAGAAAGAGAGGGTGTTAAAAAATAGATATACATGTAGTGAGTAGATGACCCCCCCTTGCTATGCCACTACAAGTGGATGAATTAATGTGTAAGATGTGAGAGAGAGAGAGAGAGAGCGAGATGGGATAATTGAGAAAGGGAGAGGGAGAAATATACTGTTTATTAGTTTGAGAAAGAGAGAGTATGTCCAGAAAGAGAGATAGAGAGAAAGCTGTTTATCATGCAAACAGTAATGTGAGATATAAATGAAATACAAAGCTAGAGGGGACACAACATAAAAACTACATGGGACTATCTTTTCCATCACCTACATAATGCAACCATTGATAGATACATGTAATCTAGATGTATGTCTCAACTATGGGCTGGTATCTGTTGAGAGCCAGAAGGACTCTAATTCCGTATTAAATGATAAGTTAATGCCCTTTTGGCTCTTCACAGATGATTATGAGACCTTCAGATGTATTCATTGGTGATTACAGACTGAGCAGCATAAACAGTGGTAGAGTCCTTGGGAATATTAGTCTAACCTATGTAAAACAATCCAGTTCATCCTAGGTGCTGTCTTTGAGTTGTGGCCATAATATGGGTCATGGAAGAAGACAAAAAAGTGCATTTGAATGTGCATTTATGTTTGTATAACCATATTAAGCAGTTTTTCATGTAATGTTCCACACAGAACCACCAATTGTGCATTTATGTTAGTCAATTTCTTGTCACTTTGTTGTTTTTCATGACTTTTGTTTGTCTTTTTTCCCCCTTCTTTCTCCCCTTTCTTTCCTTTTTCTTTCTTTCTTTGTCGTGTTTTGTCTTGTGTTGTCCTATCCTGGTTTTACCCTATCATGTCTTGTCCTGTTCTGTCTTGTACTATCTTGTCCGTTTCTTGTCCTCTGAGTCCTGTCTTGTCATTTGTTCTTTAGTGTACAGCATCTTGCTATGAAAATTTTCATCATAATTGATACAGGATTCATGACTATTTAATTATGTTGTTATGAGAGATATGCCAATATATATATATATATATAAATGAATCAAATATGTATTTCATTTTCAATCTTCCATGTTATAAAAGATATTATGTTAATGTTATATTTATTCTTGGGAACCTACACAAACAAGCTATGCTTTCCAGTAGGTTCCTTTTTCATTTCATGATTTTGTACTTTGTAAATCATATTGTTTTGTATTTGGAAATAAAATGAAATAAATCTTGCATCAACAATAATCAATAATAATAACCATATTAAGCAGTTATTCATGTAATGATCCACATAGAACCACCAATTTTATGTAAGAAAATGTATTTAGAAAATACTTTGAGCAAATTCGAAATTGGACTTCTGTGGGCTGCCTTTCTAAAGAAATAGAATTTTGATTGTGTATGAAAAGCTTTTTCCTAGAAATACATATGAGAGTTATCACAAGTATATGAATAATCTTATAGGAATCATCATAAATATAAAATGCATTATGATCTTTCGTGTAGCACAACCTCAATGAAGAAAGGAGATAATAGCCAAGTTCATGGTATATTTCCAGTTTATCGCTATTTCACATTGGTTATCTGGTTAAACTTCCTGCTTTCGTAAAAAAAATCTTGTGTTATTTCATTAACCTTAAAAAGCTAATCCTTATAACATAAAAGAATCTTATAAATCCTGAAAATGTAGAATCAGCATGTTTGTGTACGTTATTATATTCTCAATCTTGATCAGTTACAATTATAGAAGAATAAGCAAGTAAATGAGAAGTGAATAAATTCATGAGTTTACAACCATTTATGATCATGTAACTAATATATCACAAACAGCATTCAGTATAGATGTATTTTTCCTGAAAAGTGCAAAACTTGAAAAACAGTAAACATTATAAACATTCTTTGTTTTAGTCCTGACTGTTGGTTAAGGTGGTTAACCTCTTTATTTTACCACATGACAGTGGTAAAGAAAGGGTCAACCATACAGATGTTTATTTTATCTGTTTAGAGCCAGAAGGGTGTTAAGTCTGTCTTAAATTATGTGAATTAACACCTTTCTAGCTCTAAGCTGACAATGTTAAAGGTACTTCACCCCTTTTGGAGACTTCCACAAAATTCTGCAACACTTTGCACAGGTTTAGTAAACATCCTGTAGATACTGAAATTTCAAGGTCACAAGTTATAAGTCCTTTGTAAAAAATTAAATTCCTGCTTTTGTCACAGAGGGAGCTATTCAGAAATCAATGCAAGTACATGACTACATGTACTAGTAATGGTCAAAAAATCATCTTAAAAATTGCAGGTTTTTTTTATTTTAGTCAAAAAAATAAAGTTACCAAATTTATTATCGTTATAATCCTGTTCATATCCAGTTTTTGAATTATAATTCTTTTGTAATCACATACTCACACAACTTCAAAATTTAGGGCTGCAAGTACCTTTAAACAATCATAAACATCCCACTCCCACATAAAAACCGTCTTTATTGAATGTTCGTATTTATTCTATCTTTGATCCAGGGTCCACCAGGCTTTGTCGGGAACAAGGGAAATCCAGGTCCATCTGGACCAGATGGTGAACAAGGAGTTCCAGGTCTAAAGGGAGATTCTGGCTTCCCTGGAGACCCAGGTGACAGGGGGCCTAAAGGAGATCCAGTAAGTACACTCAACTCTGGAAAAAGAGGGTATTGTCTTTTGAAACCCAGAATGGTGTTAATTCTGTATTAAAGTATAGGAATTAACACCCTTCTGGTTCTCAGCTTAGCATATCAAGTTTACACAGGAAAGACTGAGGTCTATCTGTTAGTTTTTGTTATACTGAAATTGTTTTGGATGTAAATACTTTGCTGGGTTTTTTTTCCCAAATTTCAGTGAAGCCCCCCAAAATAAAGTGGATTCCAGCGGCCGTATTCTGAAAACTATGTTATCTTTCATGTTAGGAAAACGATGTTGAATTGCGCACAATAAACACTAATCATTGGTGCTTGCGCAGATGTCTCAGTTAACTTTATGCGAGCACAGCCATCTTTGCCCAATCATTAACCAGTGACTTGTCCTGATTTGGATTTGTTATGACAATTAACAGTTTCACTAACATAGACTTTGACATTGTGCAGAGTAATATAGATAATGACCAAGTCCAACATTACCTTTTGTGAAAACCTCTAAAAGATTTTGATGACTTAAAATTTCATATGAAGATCTATAAATGGAGCTGTAGACTATTGTAGATTTGGAATAAAATATGTTTCTATTTTATTATCATTCGGTGCTGTTATTAATTGTGACATCACTAACATTTAGAGAAGAACAAAAGAAAAATGTCTGTAGTATGTTTAACAGCCACACTGTTTACATCTTCATGAGATAGCAGGGTTAGAAAAAAAATCATGATTTTGATTAAAAAAAATTATAATCTGATTTATTTGATTTCTTTAAGTTATTGCCCTATATGTTGCTCCTATATAAAAGAAACAGATTGTATTGGTGGATCAGGGAGATGAGAGTTCCATCTTCCTGGGTGGATCTATAAGACATTTCTTGGAATACTAAAACTCTTACTTGCATGAATTGTTTAAACCAAAAATAAAAAATTTTCTTTGTCCCATCAAAAAAAAAAAATTAAAAGCAAAATTTCTTATGTATTTCTTTGTTTCTTATTTAAATCAGTGATTAAAAAGAAAAAAAAATCAAGGCAATTTAAATCAAGGTAATTTAAATCATGCTAACCCTGTGAGAGAGCATTTGGTGATTTATCCCTACTGTGCCATTGGCAGCACGAAGATGTGTGGCCAATTTTTTCTTCCTGAAATTGAAATGGTTCCCTTATTCTAAAATTTGTTCACTTGAAATATATTAGTGTCCCGTTTTTCAATGAAACACAGCATGAAAAGTATAAATGTACACCTCAAAAGTTTATTTTTGACAATACTTCAAAAATCTTGTTGGCTGTAAAGTCTTTTGTATCTGTCATTGACTGTGTACCTCCTTTTTGATCAGTCGTAAACTGAACAGTATTGACGTTTAAAAGGCACGATTTCGAAAAGCCATTTTAATTCTTTTGCTTATTCAATTAAGAAGTTATATAAGATATTATGATTGTGATTGTGTGTAAGTCAAAAAAGAAGCAGAAGCATTTCCTTTGGAATATATTTGCCTGAGTGATGAGGAATAAAATCCTTGTTGTGTTTGTAGTCAAAATATATAGATTTAAAGAATTTGTATATACGAATGCCTCCTTTCTCAAATTTGCTCCCAGCCAATCAAAGAAACCAGTTTCAGTTGCTTTTATCACCTGAGTTTTTCTAAAAAGTTTTTAAGACCCCAGGAACTTAATGTGTAAATTTTTTTTTTTAAATTGTAAAACCACTTATTACAATCTAAATTATAAAAGCACCTTTCTCTGTCCTTAGTGGAGTTTGCTCGCTACGTCAGGCAAGATCCAGTAAATCTAATGACCAGAATAACGATAATTGTAAGGTAGCTTAGCGAAACGCAGTTGCATAGAGACGCTGGAAAGGCGCAAAGATGAAAATTGCTGGTTTTGTCTGTTCTTCAAAAATTTGAATCAGACAAATCTGAATAAAAGTTTTCATATTTTTTTGCTTAAAAGTGTTCAAAGAGATAAATACTAATTCTACATCTTTATATTTTGGCTCTGCCTTTATAGAATAATTTTTCTATTTTGAATAATTTTGTCATATGCGTCTTTCCAGAGTTTTTACGCACCACACCGTTTCACTAAGCTACCTATATAGGATGCTTAGAAACATAGATATGAAGCACTAGACCAATGTTATTTGTTTCTGTACATCTCCGTTCCTGCTGGAAATTGAATGTATAATGAATTTTAAAAAAATATATTGTTATTTTTTTTTCCTTAGGGTCCATTAGGTATACCAGGTTTCTCAGGTCATAAAGGTTACACAGGCACGCCCGGCCCACGCGGTATTCAAGGTACTCCAGGTATCCCAGGATGCAACGGTAGTCAGGTAAGGGTCGATCTCCATCGTTACATCTTTCTTTTAACCCATTAGCACTGGCAGATAAACTTTTTTTTCCAGTTCAGTTTAAAATTGTAAGCCAATGTACATGTATCAGAACAGTCGGCCGTTGCAACATTCAAGTTGAATTATGCATAGTTCACATTTCATAGTTATAGGTATGAACATGCATTAACATAGTAGCCATGACATATCTGAGGAAACAGTAATTTGTAAAGTAACTAAAACAATTCTTAACCCAGTAGCACTGGCAGCTAATTTTTTTTTCCCAGCTCAGCTTAAAATGGTATGCAAATGTATCAGAACGGTTGTGCATTACAACATTGCAGTTGAATAATGCATAGTTCACATTTCGTACTCTTTAAAGTCATTGGTATGAACATAATAGCTATTTAAAAATCTCAGGAAACAGTAATTTATAAAGTAAATAAAACAATTCTATGGAGGGTATATACTTTTTTTTATACTTGAGCTCAATTGGAATTTCCAGAGCAAAATTGCTCCATGTAATTGTTTTAGATACTTCACAAATTTAATACTGTTTCCTCCAGTACATTAATATTTATATACAACAAATATCTACAGTCAATTTGTAAAAATTCCTTAACATGGCGATTGTTCTCACTCATGCTATAGTAAGCGCTAATGCTCCTCTGTCCATGCAGGCACATAAATGTGCAAAGCAAAAGCTTTCCTTATTTTTTATAAAGATGGCACTAGACCTCATACTTTCATTGGTTTAAAGATAAAGTTGAGTTTTGGTCATGCAGTTACATTGTGAAAGAAACTGTCTCAAAGCAAGCAGGAAAAGTTGATCATGTCTTGGAATCATCACAGTGATAAGAAATTGAATCTTGATGAAAAGCACATGCACTTCAGACAGAAATGGGTTGATGGGACTGCACACACATGTGGCGTGAATGTTAACCCTGAACACTGCAGCTATTTCTCTTCCTAATTCGAATATAAGGGCATTTGAAGCAATCCTTTTCAGGGGACATTCCTACTATGATGTTTTTACAAGCTGGCAAAAGAAGAAAGCTCAAATTATTTTTACCTTCCCTGAAGTCAACCTTCACTTTAATAGTTCATCAGATTTGTAGGTGGTTTGAGTTGGTTTAGGGAGTAATAGGAAAATTGGTTTAGGTGCTAAAGCCCTTCTTTGTAGTCACTGAAGTGTATTTCATTCATATACCACTAGTTAACGTATAAAACCCATCTCATTTTATTTGTGGAATTTCAGTTTAAAAGGTTACAAGGAAGGAAAAAGCATGGTTAGGGGGTTGTACGTGTGTCCTTAAATTTGCTGCAACTTTATAAATAGGACTCTAGCCTAGTGAATTTATTGTATATGGCAGATTAATACGTAAGCTCTTTACTGTTAATTTTCAGTAAGGGTTTTCTATAACTTGGTACAATTAATTAAAAGTAATTATGTTGTGGGTGGCTCCAAGGCACCTCCCCACCTCCCTCTCCAATATGATAAAGGTTAAGAGTTTAAATGTTAGCTCGGAAGATGTAGAGATGATAAAGATCAACCACGTTTATGTAATGACTTTGCCTTAATTGCCCAATTTCCCTTTCCTCTGTCCATTCTAGCAATTCCTCCCCTCTAGATTATGTAATACTAAACAGGAAATTGCCTCCTTATTTCCTATTGTGGGTCAGCGTAGTGAATGGAAATTTCTGCTTGTATATTCATTTGCATAAAGGTCACAAGTCTGGCCCCATAATCCTCCACTCGGTGGCATAGCCGCAAGGGGGCATGAATAGGGCATGTGCTCCCCTAATCAAATAATAAAAAATAATGGAAATTAGATAGAGAGGAGTAGAGAAAGAAAGAAAGAGATAAGTGGAAGGCAACACAGAAATGACTATAATCCATTATTCACACTATCCTCACCCTCTTCTTTCTCGCTTGATGGTCTGGGTTTTTTTTTCACATTTCATCCTCTAAGCAAGTATGTTGCCCCCCCCCCCCCCCCCCACACACACACACACTCACACACAATACCAGTGTCATCTCGTTTGCTGGACCCATGCTATGCCCTTCTGTACAATATCATCCTTACTTGCAAGGAAAGGAAAGCTTACTTTTCGAAAGCACCTAATCACCAATTAGATATTGCTCCTAATGGTAACTTTTTATACAAGGCTTTACAGATTATAGAAACGTTCAGTATATGTTTTAGGCTAAATGATTGTTCATAAATTAGACCAGTAGAAGCTAAGGATTTTAACCAAAGCAAATTCACGTGAAAAGAAAATGCCATGACCCCCTCCCGCCGCCCCCCCCCCCCCCTCCCCAATCAATGGCCTTGTTAATTAGCATTTCATTCACCCAGTAAAAGCAGTGCCCCTCCCCCACCAACTTCCTACTGCCTCTGGATCCTGGCACAGATGTGAAGTTGACTGCACAAATGCAACGGAGAAGTTTACATTGTAAAAGCAGATGACACTCGTTAATTACAGAATGATATAGGGATGACCTCATGCTGTAGGCATGCTATCTAATTGGGCCCCTTCCCCTTCTAACCGTGCTGTATTTATATAGACATACGATCAGGAGCACTTTTGTTGGCCTTGAAATACCGCAGCTATACATCCATGTCCTATGACTTTTAAAGCAAGGGCAGTAACCTCTTTCTAGACTTCAAGTATGTAATGTCATGGGGCATTGTCGGCTTTGATCCTTGGCTGTTGTTTATTTTCATGAGACAATGGTTGTGAGTGTAACATCCTTTCCATTCAAACTATGCTAAAGCTGAACTTGAGGATCTCTCTATCTTTTTTTCTTTTCTCTCTCTCTTTCTCTATCTCTTTCTCTGTCTCTTTCTCTGTGACACACTCATTCCCACATGTTTTTGTATTAAAAATACAGTCACATATGTTATTCACATACATTGAGGGGTGATTTTCAGTTTATTTACCACAAAGTGTCATGATTATGTACCTTATTGTTCTGAAAGGAATGATACTGATGTATTGTTTCAGGGTGAGAAATGAAGTCATGATTCCCTTCCCTTTCATTATCAGGAGCAATGTGTGATTGATTTTCAAACACTTTCATCCATGGATCTAGATCAAATAACAGTAATGACCCCCCCCCCCCCCCCCAAAAAAAAAAAAAAAAAACAAAAACAAAAACAAAACAAAACAAAACAAAACAAAACAAAACAAAAACTAAAACAAAAAAACACAAAACAAAACAAAAAAATAGTGCACATAGTAGGAGTAGGCCCTAATAAGTCATAAATAATGACTTATTATTATAATGAAATGTAATTCATATTATTTTAAGTGCTGCTGTAATACACATGTAGTGTGCATTTATGCATATTAATGATTTGACGGTTTTATATTGTTGTTGTTTTCCTGCATAATTTACCATTTAAGTGAATGATGTATTTCACAGGGAATTTCACCACCACATTTATATCTAAAGCATGCACACCACTGTAATACAATCATTCTTCTCTAGAGAGGGTTACCCTATGTCACTCATGAAATAGGTATTACTATCCCACTCATTTGCATTAAATAAGCATGCACACCACTGTAATACAGTCATTCTTCTCTAGAGATGGTTATCCTATGTCTCTCATAAAATAGAATTACTATTTCACTCATTAATATTAAATATTTGTATTGTTTTGTTTTTCTGCATAATTTACTGTATGTGAATGACATGTGTCACAGGGAACATCACCACTACCTTTAAATCTAAAGCATGCACAACACTGTAATACAATCAATCTTCTCTAGAGATGGTTAGCCTATGTCTCTCATAAAATAGAATTACTATTTCACTCATTAATATTAAATATTTGTATTGTTTTGTTTTTCTGCATAATTTACTGTATGTGAATGACATGTGTCACAGGGAATATCACCACCACCTTTAAATCTAAAGCATGCACAACACTGTAATACAATCAATCTTCTCTAGAGATGGTTAGCCTATGTCTCTCATAAAATAGAATTACTATTTCACTCATTAATATTAAATATTTGTATTGTTTTGTTTTTTTCTGCATAATTTACCATATGTGAATGACATGTTTCACAGGGAACATCACCACTACCTTTAAATCTAAAGCATGCACAACACTGTAATACAATCAATCTTCTCTAGAGATGGTTAGCCTATCCCCAATGACATATCCTGACCTGTAATCTTCATCAGTGGAGGCATTTGTTATCTATACTCGGATACCTCTAGAATACATCTGTAAACTATCTGTCAGGTATATGTACAGTATGCAGAAGTTTGTGTACACATGCATTGTAGTTATCACTATGTAAACAAAGAAATTGAAATAATTTCAAATTGTTTTATATTCTATGTGCTCACCTGTAATCATCATCAGTGATGATGCTGATCAGTGATCAGAGTATATTCTATACTCTGATACTTCTAGATTCATCTGTACACTCACTGTCAAGCTCCCATTTACATAGACGCAGAAGCTTGTGTAGCTAAATGTACATGTACTACTAGTAGGCCCTAAACATAAACAAAAACATTGAACAAATTTCTTTGTTTTGTTTTACATCAACTTATATCCTTACCTGGAATCATCATCAGTGAAGGCATTTGTTATCTATAATCAGATGCCCTGACATACATCTGTACACTAAACTGTGAGGTTCTTATTTTCATCTACTTCTCCATGCAGAAGCTTACATGTAGGATATTTAGCCAAGTCCTGCTAGTAGGCCCTTCATGTGAACAAAGAGATTAAAATCAACTTTTCAGTTTGTTTTATATTTCATTTTCATTTAATAATCTTGTCGTATGGGAGTTCATACATGTCTGATTGCTATTCAAACTTATTTTATTACAGTTTAGTAAGCATTGTTACATCTAAGCTTACAAAAAGATTCTGCCCCTTTTTGTCAAGCCTTCAGATGGAAGAAAAATTGTATTTATCCATTTTTTGTTTTCACCCTTCTCTTCTTAGGGAGAGCCAGGGCCACAGGGTCCAGGACTAATTGGACCTTCCGGAGAAAAAGTAAGTAGACCAGGCCCCAGTCTGGAACTAAGTCTTGTACAATTTCAGGATTAGTTTCTGGTGAGGATGTGTGAATCATGATATTTTGCTTGTTTTCAAATATCTTAAATTGTTTTGTGACTGTCCTAAAATTCTGTATTTTAGGCTGTAAATGGATTTTTCCAGTGCTATTTGTACTGTCAGTGGGTATCATATTGCTCTCCTTCAACTGTAGGGGGAGCTATTCCACATATTAGTGCACTTATTCACTGATTGTTGTAAGAGCAATCTGCAAACTTGAATGTATGAAATATTACATCCTTTGGTTGTAACTAGAAACTCAAAATATGGCAAATATGGCAAATATTGCAAGTATGGCAAATCCGAAATTGAATTAAAGAGAATTGTAGTTCGATCATGCTTCCTGATAATTATGAGTAACTACATGTAAACAAGTTGTTTTCATCACTTTGTTCTTTTTTATCTATTGAAGAAGTTATCATTACTTCCTTGACACCAAATTATTCTCCCCAAGTTTGCTGAAAACTTTGGCCAAACAGGAGCAACTTCTGATGACATAATCATCTCTCTCAACTAGCTATGCATTAAATTGGGAAAGTCGTTTTACAGGCACCCTTTGATTGTTGAATAGTTCCAGTACATTCAACTAAATCTCTTTTCTTGATTTCCAGGGCCCTCCAGGTTACGAAGGCCGACCTGGCGTACCTGGTCTGTTTACACCGTCACCTAGGGGTGATCGTGGTGAAGATGGTGTACCTGGACCACCAGGTCCACCCGTAAGTATGAACGCTCCCTTTTTGTTCTTTACGTGCCATTCAAAATATCCCTGTGCCATATAGTATTTGTGGAGGCGTAGTTTTATACATGGATTGTTATGTAGGGATATATCATTGTGCAGTAAATGTAGCTCACATATGAAATCATATAGTAACTAATTTTTTTTTTCAGTTTTAATGGATCAAGTCTATGAAAATAAAAGTGTAACTTGCTTATCCTTCATTGCATCTGTCTCACACTTTCACTGGTCTGTTTTTGATCATTTTCACCCTGCATTAGAATGTCAGGTATTTTGTACTGTACATTTATTCAGTAAACATTGCATCATGTAATGATGTAACTTGACTTAAGGGTATATGTTCCCCCAAATTCCCCTTCCAGATTTGTGCAAGGTAATCACTGATTGCTGCATTTGGTGCATTTGTGTAAACACTGAAATACAGTATACCTTAACAGATTTGTCTACTTTGCAAATCCTGTGTTGGGCAACTGCACATTCCGGACATGGTCTGCTGATGGTAGACAGAATAGTTAAAAAAGATAAGGCTTTGTTTCGGTGAAAGCCTGGTGTTAGGAGAAGCAGTGATGATAAGGATTATTTAGTTTATGATAATGACTCTGGGAGCGAGCTATCACTTGTGTGTGTGTGTGGGTGTGTGTTGTGTGGGTGTGTGTGTGTGTGTGTAGATTTTAGGTCTGCGATTTACATTTGTTAACCAGGTAAAATGAATTAATCCTTGTCCACATCTTCAGCCCCCTGCATTCACAATAGTTTGGTTCACAATACAGTCCCTAACCCTTAAGTTTAGCTTGTGGTTTTGGAACTTCAAGTCATCTTGAAGTTACAGACCCTGCGAACTCACTCGCATCATAATTTAAGTTTACTCAAAGGTTTGAAACCATGGGTGAGCTGCAAGCAGTGGGGGTCCTCATTTGAAATTATGTGCCTTGTGGATGCAACTAATTTCGGGATTTGGCCCACTTGTTGTCATTAGTGACCTCTCTGACCATGTTTCACATACACTCAAGTATCCTGTTTTAACAATGACTGCTCACTTGCCCTGTACATGTAGTTTCCATAACTTTGAGCAGTCATTGTTTCAGTCCTGTGTGAACCCATGTCCATTGTAAGTGGGTCATTGTCTCAAAACTTTGAGCTTCGAAACTACGAAAACCCATGCGAACGTAGCTCATAGTAGTCACTTCAAGTTATATTGGAACGTCAAGTTTACCAAAACTTATTGCATACATGGTTGATTATGATATTCATAGTTTGTTAATTCTCTATGACCTTTTAATCTGAACTACATATTATATTAATTAAGATTTAATTTTCAAGATTCACATTTTACTGTCCTTGTATACAATACAAGTTTGATGTCCATTCACTTTGTAACATTCAATGTTAATGTACATGTCATGAGAGCAGGGCTTTAACAATGTGTTAAGATATAAAAATGAATGACCTTCTGGCTCTCAACTAATAATTGTATTGTCTTCCTGTCGAAAAACATCTGGCCTACGAAGTCCTCCTCATCACATGCGGGGCTTTGAAGTTCTTCTCCGCACTGTATATCTCTTCTCTTATCAACCTCCCCAAGCTAATGATCTAAATTAGCTCTGGTCTTCATTCATCTAAATGACTCTACACTCCTTGTTCCCTACACAAAACGATCATGTGGAGATAGAGAGTTTACATGTTTGTCAGCAGCTCCCTGGTTGTGGAACAGACTCCCTAGATTTTGAGACTGTAGATGACAGGAAACTGAAAAAAAACCTAATAACTTGTATTTTCTTTTGAGTATCTTATTAGCCTTCAGTGTATTTGGTCATAAATATATGTTTACTGTATGCATCTCTTAGGGTGGATATGTTGTGCATTATCAATGTCTGCATTATTATTGTTGGATTATTAATTGAAATCTGCCATTTTCCCCTTCTGCATGATTACAGGGCTTTGTTGGCTTTGAGGGGAACCCAGGACGCAAAGGAGAAAGAGGACCTGACGGAAAACAGGTAGAGTAGTTAATGCTTACCAATCATCAGAAAATATTTTGTTCTGTATGTTAGGGGTTCTATGTCGATATACTATATTCAAAATAAATGTTAATTCTATAAAGAGATATTGCAAGTTAAAATACACTCCCAATAAACAATACAGTGAATTGTGAGGAGACTAGTAAGGAGTGAGGAGGGCTCGCACAGAACCGAACTTGGAGTTTGGATCCGCACGAGAAGGTTTTATTTTTTAATGCATTTTTCTTCATACTCCTTAACCGTTAACCCATAGAAGGCTAGGTAAAGTGTTTGAGGTTGATTTGATATATTCTAGCTGTACACCATTTATTTTTTTAGATGATTGGTACATTTTAAGGTAGTATCTTTACCCTTTTTTTTAACAATGTCATAGATAAACACTCAGAGGTGAAATTTTGACTTGGAATGTTTTTCTGTTGATGTATTTGGCAAAAAACATTCTTCATGGATGTAAACTTAGAGGTCACTGTTTCTGGAGAGAAAAAAAAGTAGACCTTCTCATCCAAACATATTCAATATTTGAATTCTTGGGAAGGGGTTGCCACCCATGTTATGGAAGGGTTAAAGATAAAGTTGAGTTCTGCATGGTCATGCGATTACATTGTGAAAAAAACTTTCTCAAAGCAATTTGGAAAGGGTTGATTATGTCTTCATAAGAATTGCTGTGAGGTTTCGGAATCATCAAAATGATAAGAAATTTACCCAGTCTGGCTGAAAAGCATATGCACTGGAGACATAAATGGGTATATGGCACTGCATGCACTTGTGGCGTGAATGTTTGACCCGAACACTTGCAGCCTTTTCTCTTCATATTTCAAATACGAGGGTATTTGAGGAGCAATCCTTCTCAGGGGGATATTTCTACTTTGATGTTCTTACACTTAAAAATGAATGAGAAAGTTCACAAAATTTTTTTCCCCTTTCCCAGAACTCAACCTTCTTCTTAAGCTTAAACTTATTAATCATTATTAGGAAAAATCATTCATTGGTCTGTTGTGAGAGAGAGTGCTATATTCATTCTCTTTCCTCCGCATTGTGACAAAAAGAAAGAGTTATTATATTTAGACTGAGACTCAATCTTTAGACTCAGTCTGTCTTGTTAGTCAACATATGGGGAAAATCATTGGTCTAATAAACAAAGTGTTTCTTTTATTCTGCATCTTTAGCAAAAGAAAAAGCTTCAAGAGGTTTAGATAATGGTACTGTTCAATCTTTAGAAGTTTTGTTAATCAACATTTTTTTAAAAAGATTCTTTGTTCATTCCTTTCATCTACATATTAACCAAAAGAAAGAGCTTTAAGAGGCATAGATACTACTCAATCTTTAGACTCGGTCTTGTTAATCAACAGTCAGGAAAAAAATCATTAATAGACAAAGCATTTTATTCATTCTGCATTTCGCAAATCATCCTTGATTTTTGACTAGCCCTTCTGGATTTGCTGTTTTCCTTTTATAATATTCAATTATACACGTGGACTCACTTTTACGGAACCATGTTTACTTTTTATTATATGCTTGTCCATTTACATGTATTTTATCGTATGTATGTTCTTTATATGAATATATAATTATGTTTGGCATCTGTGGATATAAAATTGAATTGAAATTGAAATTGAAAATATCATAATTTTTTTGCAGGGTATGGGTGGAGACTCTGGTCAAAAAGGAGAACCTGCTGAACCCCCTCTTGTTCTACCAAGGGGTGAAAAGGTATGTGGAGCTTGCAGCTATAGCTTTGTACAGTATGTGCCCTACACATTCGTGTCTGCTAATTCATGTACATGTAACTGTTGATGAAGATTTATTTATTTATTTATTTATTTATTTCTGATATTTATACAGGGTAGCACATTTTCACCAATAGTAGTGGTCTTCCATGAGGCCCTGTTTGATAACAAAGATATCAAGTAGCAATATAAATTCATTACAGCAACAAAACAAAACAAAACAAAATACAGAGGATATTTAAATATATTTACATATTATCTGGTATCCTCGTAATAAACAGAAATTTTCAAAAATGTATTCAATGATATATTTTGGTGCATATTTTTAAAATCATTGATATTGATATATATATATATATATATATATATATATATACATTCGGTAATTCGTTTTTTAAATGAGATGAAAGGACATCAAATACTTTTGATAACCCCTGAAAATATAATAATATTATGAAAGCTCATAAACAAAGTAAAGAGATGATCTTGGATCAATAAAAATCCCCACTTGGGATACCAAAAATGATATATACATATGAAGATGAAGACAAAGGAGCAAAAGAGAGGTGGATAGTGAAATGGAGAGAGAGGGGGGTATCTAATTTCTTGACTTGTTTTACTTTTTACAGGGAGATCAAGGAGATCAAGGTCCTTCTGGTCCTAGATACGTAGACAAACTGCCAGATGATAACACTCTAGATGGAGCAAAAGGAGAAAAAGGATACAAGGTGCAGTAATGTCATACATGTAGTTAGATCCTCTTGAAATTTTAGTTTACTTTTTTGTACTATACAAGTTCAATAATTGCTGAAGGGACTAGAGGTGAAATGGCTCAGTCAATAGTGTCGTGTTGTGGGGATCGAATATGTTAGATATAGCTTTCTTGAGTATAGAGAGAGTACATAATGATGAACCATTGACAATAATCAATTACAGATGGAGGCTATAGAGCATAGCATTTATTAAGATGAAATACAAAATGAAGGTACAGATGAGTATATCAACGATGAAGCCTAGAGCAAGTCTGATGGTGACTATACTCTCATGACGTCTGCAGTCATCTCTCTAAATTCTCTGTTCTGACTGGAGTCTAAAAGAGAACCCCTTTGCAATGTGGCAAGATTTGGGGGTAGACAGCATAGTGGCTTGGTAGGTGCTGGTATCTGGAAATGTTTACATTGGTCAGGAAGTGGTCTGGGAGGAAGGGATAAGGGGAGATTATAAACAGTTGGTCTGGGGGATGGGGATTGAAGATAACATCACTATGAGAGGTGGGAACAAGGGTTCTGGAGGGTGTTTCTTCAAGTATCTTGTCGGTGATATTTACGGACAAATTTGCTCTCAGCCAGTCAGATGCAAGGATTTCCCTAGCTTATAACAGTTATTGCAACTTGTCATTGATGACAAGTTTTATGAAACAGGGCCCTGATTGTAGGTGGTTAGAACGTGAAAGGGGGAAGAAGCTTGTAGTGACTATTAATACTACACAACAATAGAGTGTCTACCTGTAGAACCAAAGATCATGGGTGCGAATCCAGCCCATATAAACCATGCAGACTAATGAAGCTTTCCTTTAACCCATTGGTCCATGAATTCTCTTATTCCCATAGACTTAATACAGGAACCAACCGTTTCCCGTAGGTACTGGGTTAATTGATGATAAACGTACATGTACATGTATGTAAAGTCACCCTTTGATAACTACTCCTCTAGGAGATAATGTGTTTAGTTTTATCAAAAACTAGCATTGGGCTACTAATAATTTGTTTAACACTTTTTCCATTAGTGGTATTATTCCATTTATTACTGATCATGTTTTGTTTTGAATTTCATTTTTCTTGATTCTTTCATTGTTTTGATGATCTTTATGTCCTCTTTGTTATGTAATGATTCTGAAATCGAAATGTTTTTGTATCATATATGTATTTTACATAAATCGTTTCTTTTTTAAATGAAAATTTGGAAATGAACTTTGAAATCTGAACTTTGAACTTTTATCTTGACAGGGTGAACCTGGTCCCATAGGAATGGATGGAATGAAGGGTTTTGGTGGAGATGTGGTAAGCAAAGTGGTGATTCCATTATATTCCAGTCTATTCCAGAGTTTTAAGCTGTTCTTAAGCTCTGGCTATGGAATTCCATTTTGAGAGAAACTGGCTTAGAGTAATTCTGTATGGCAGTAGATGCATTGTTTAAACCATCAGAATATAAACAAAGTAACAAAAAATTGCTAGAAATTATCCCCACTGACAACCACAATTCACATTTGATTTGATTTGATTTATTGGTTTCTATATCATCATCTCCATAAACATACTTTTCATGATCGTGAATGTGACATGAACACATTTTTTTTTTCAATACAATATACACATATAAATGTAAGATTAAGTTACAAACTGAATACATGATTGACATTAGATATAGGAGGGCTGCAGCTTAAGCATTAAGCTTGATGCGCTTGCAGCTCTCAGTACAACTACACATTTTTGCATTTTTAAAGGTATGTTAAGGTTGGTAAGCAATAGAGTCCCCAAAGTGCTAATTTTATTGTAGTTCAGAGATGAAATCTAGGGGTTGGTGTTTGTACAATTTACATAATTATGTTAAAGTGATTTAGTAACTTTGTAGAGGCTTGATAAAATCTGAGCTGCCTGGCCTTACATGCAATCAGTGTATGTAATATGGTGTAAAAATGAAGCCCGGGAAAAAAAAAAAGCACTTCAGAATCATCATGTGCTTCACAAAAGTAAACATATGAAAGTGACCAGAAATACCAGACTCATTTCCCCCATAGACTCAGTGTTAGACTAAAGCGTATGGCCATACGCTTTCGTAAATGGGAGTATTCAGTAGTAGATATCTTAATAATAGCATTATATATTTGAAAACCTTTCTATGCCTGGCTATTTATTTATCCTTCTGACCATCATTGTACAAGACAGATATCAAAATTCAACAATTTATTAAATGAAGCCTCCACAAAGTTACCGAATCCCTTTAACCCTCACCAGTAGTGTCCTGTTTTAGAGATGTTTTTGCATTATCTTCTGATCCAGAATGCTATGAATTACATATGATACATGAGCAGAAAGAGCAAAAGATCACAGAATAACATTGAGTCTATTTCTGTGTCAGTACATAGTGCTGTTAATGAATAAGAGAAATTTAATTGAAAATAAGCATTAAAGTCTTTAAATTGGAAACAAGAAGTGAAATACCAAATCTCCATTTCCATGTACAAGTTGGCTTCTTTTTTTTTTTTTCATTTTGTAATGTTCACTCATAATAGTTCATTTTATAATACTTTGTGATTCATTGTAAACTATGTAAGAGTGAAAAATAATAAATAATTTGTGCCAATTTAAGGAATCAAAGCTGATTCATTTAGTACATTCAGGAAATTCTGATCTGCTATGTGTGAAATGTACCCATACACAAACATACAGTAGCTAGTTTTACTAATCAAACAGTATTGTGACTCTCTTGTATTTGCAGGGTGATATAGGATCATATGGTGAATATGGAGAAAGAGGATTGCCAGGATACAGTGGAGAAAGGGTGAGTTTATTCACAGGGCTGGCTTAACCTATAGAGTGATGGTGATGGTGATGATGATGATGATGATGATGATGATGATGGTGTTGATTATGATAATGATGATGGTGGTGTTGATGGTGATGATGATGAGTTGATGATGGTGGTGGTGTTGATGATGATGATGAGTTGATGGTGATGATGAGTTGATAATGATGATGATGATGATGGTGTTGATGACGGTGTTGATTATGATGATGACAAAACAATAATGAAGGTACTGATAATAATGATGGGAATGATGATAATGATGATGATGATGATGATGATGATGATGATGTTGGTAATGATATTGATGACAATAATGGTAACGATGGCTTTGATGGTAATGAAAATGATAAACATGTGATAATCTTTACAGGGCTATCCTGGAAATCCCGGTACCCCTGGCCTTCAAGGACAACCCGGAGAGCAAGGGAGAGATGGCGCTCCAGGAAGACGGGGATACGATGGCTACAAGGTGAGTACTCTTCTCGTATTTGATTATTTATGTCATGATATCGTTATTTGTTATGCCTTCTTGCATTGGCCAGGTCGTCAGTATGCACTGTATAAATATGTGAAAGTTAACCACATTTGCCACTTTTAACCCAGATGTAGTAAATGGGAATCTTATACGATGTAATTCCTTGAATGCCTTTAGCACTGTAGGGCAGTGTGGATAGGCTTTAGGCAGGGTAATGGTAGTACAGTACGTTTCCTTGAGCATTCCATTCTGATGGATTAAAGCTATCTATGCAGTTTTCAAGAAACAAATTCGTTTACCAGTGGTCCACATTGAGTAAAGATGCCTTCAAGCATCCCAGGAGGTGATTCCGGAGGACCAAAGCAATTTTGCAGATTCATCTCACAGACTTTTCTGGTGAGAATCCTATGGTTCATTGTATCGTAAGCTGCGGAGAGGTCAGCAAAAGCTGCTCCAGTTATCAGCCCTTCCTCGAACACATCTTCGATGTACTGTGTGGGGTTCAAAAGTTGGCCAGTACAGGACTTTCCTGGCCTGAAGCCTGCCTGCTCAGGAATGAGGAGCTCATCAACAAAGGGGGCAATACAGTTGAGTAAGAGTCTTTCAAAGAGCTTGTACGTGTGACAGAGCAGAGAGATAGGTCTGTAGCTCTTTGGGCTGGCTGGGTCTTTACCTGGTTTCATTAAAGTGACTACTCTGGCTTTCCTCCACAGCTTTGGGATGGTAATAGTAATAACGATATTTATAATGGTCTTATTAACCCAGGGTAGCCGCATCAGTATTCACCCTTTCGAGACAAATGACTACATTTTGTGGTTTGGCTCAATAACTTTTGATTCAGAGCTCTAAAAAATATACAAGATGCATGAGTAGAAAGAGCAAAAATTTCTATACACATTGTTTCCATTTTTATTGCATGACCATATTGCGTTTGATGCCAGGAATTTTAAAAAAGGAGAGTAAGCTTCAAAATCCTTAAATTGGCAACACACTGAGAGGTTCAAAATCACTGTTTTTTAACAAAATTGGCAATTTTTTCAACTTTTGCCTAAGTTTCTAATGATGTATATTGTTTTCAAAGACATTACATTTTGTTAGAACCATGTAGCACTAAAAGAAAAATACTATTGTTGCCAATTTGAAGAACAAAATGTGATCAATTTACCCCTAAAATAATTCATGTCATGAAAGGGTATATACTCTTCCTGCGGGCCCTACGGTTATTGTTACCCCAGCATTCTTTTCAAGTACCATTTGATAGTACACCTGGGTCAAGATGGACACATGTGGGCAAAACGCCTTGTCCAAGGATGTATGCAGCGAGCAAGGATCAAATTCGGGACCTCTTGTATGAGAGTCCAGAGCCATCACCAATATACCACGGTGCTCCCACGTAATGATGAATGATTAATGTTACATGTGTATATCCTTATTGTTTTCCAGGGACCCACAGGAGACTATGGACAAGATGGAGATCCAGGACCACCACCTGACCCTACAGTAATTGTAAGTATTTTACCCTTCATTCATATTTATACCCCCGCCAAATGAAGTTTGAAGGGGGTATATAGGAATCAGTGTACGGTCGGTCGGTCAGTCGGTCTGTTCGTTGCAAATCGTGCGCATCGAACTACTTCCTCATTTTTTGAGCAATGCTCATGAAATTTGCCACACACATTGGTCTTGGGATGAAAATGTGCAGGACATATTTTTTTAAAGTGTCGGAAACTGCGTTGCCATGGTAACGGCATATTATGTCAATAAATCAGGGGGAAATCTTGTAGATCAAACTACTTCCTCATTTTTCGAGCAATGCTCATGAAATTTGGCACGCACATTTGTCTTGGGATGAAGATGTGCAAGACATATTTTTGGAATGTGTCAGAAACTGTGTTACCATGGTAAAGACATATGGCAATAAATCAGGAAAACATTGCGGATCAAACAACTTCCTCACTTTTTTGAGCAATGCTCATGAAATTAGGCACACACATTGTTCTTGTGGTAAAGATGTGGAAGACATATTGTGTCAATGTGAGGCAAATGCGTTGCTATGGTAACGACATATGGCAATAAAACGGGAAAATATTACAGATCAAAGCACTTCCTCAATTTTGGAGCAATGCTCAGGAAATTTGGCACACACATTGGGGCAGGGGTATTAGTCAACTTCAGTGATATTCTAGTTGGTTCTAATTAACTCAGGGGCATCCACCATTCTCCCGACTGTAAATATTTGCATGAAACCTCAAGAATTTGAATGGAAATCATAAGCCAGAGCTATAAAATGTTAAAAATCAGGAAAAGGAAAGTTAGTGTGTATGGCGATGAACAAAAAAAAGAAACAGTTAAGGAATTTAAGAAAGACGATGATCCACCAAGCAAGGTTGTCAACCAATTTTTAAAATTTATTCCCTGATAGGTTGTAGGAGTTGGTCCTCCTGGCGACCAAGGGCCACCTGGTAACTCAGGTCCTAGAGGTTTCCCAGGAGGTTCTGGTCTGTTTGGTGATCAAGGACAGCCTGGTTACCCTGGACCCATGGGAGGTCCAGGGCCACGAGGCCCTACTGGAGCACCAGGAGAAGGAAGGGATGGAGAGAAAGGAGAACCAGGAGCAATGGGTAATTTTGATTTTGCTTTTATTTATTTAAATCTGATTTGGTTTCTGATTAAGGATAGTCTGGTTACGCTGGACCCATGGGAGGTTCAGGGCTGCGAGGCCCTACTGGAGCACAAGGAAAACGAAGGGATGGAGAGAAGGAAAAACCAGGAGAACAATAGTTCATTTGATTAACTGATTTAAAGAGACATTTGAGCTCTGGTAATGTTGAACATTTGTGAGCTTTTTTCATTCTTTAGATTCCCTCATATAGGTCATATGTTTTATTGGCACAGTATTGACATTGGGATAATTCTATAATGACATTTTGACAGAGTAAATTGATACTGAAGATGACACTAATCAGATGAAAAGAATACAGCTGAATAAAAAGATAAATGAAGAAATGAATGGGAGGGTTTGTGCAAAAGTTGTTCAAGAGTCTGACTGATTTTGATATTGTCCATGTCTGTCAGGTATACCTGGTTTTCAAGGAGAAAGCGGTGAACTAGGACCCGATGGGAACATTGGAATGCGAGGAGAGAAGGGTAACATGGGGGAGTCAAGCCCAGGACCACCTGGTATGGATGGTTCAAGAGGTCGACAAGGATTGATGGGTCAGAAGGGAGCCCAAGGACCACCGGGAAGAACTGGTAGGTGCCCTAATTTATCTGAAGAACATTCCCTTTTCAATAAAATGAGTTTGTACCAATTCTTATAGTTGAAAATTGGATTATGAAATATTTTAAAACAATTTCTAACATTTTATATTTTCTGTCCTGCATGGACTATTAATCGTCTGGTCAAGTGCCTGGCTTTTCTGATTTTTTTTTTTGATATGTAATTTCTTTTGTGAATTTCAAAATATGATCATTCTCTTATCCTATAATGTTCAGTTATCAATAAAGTGAAACAATGTACTAAAAAACAACAACAAATGTGACATGATTTGTTTACTTGTATATTTGGTGTTTGTACTAGTTTGTTCTTTTCGTTTCGTATGTGCTAAAGGTTGGCTTGAACATTGTGACAAGTACATGTACTTGAAAGTATGTGAATTTTTTATTGATTTGTCTTCGATTGTACAAACAAAACATCAATGTTCAACATTTGATAAGGGGGGGGGGGAGTTTGGTTTCAAGAGAAGAAAAGGAATTATATTCAAACTCTGGCATGAATAACTCTAAACTTGATTTGATAACATCTGACTTTCAGGACCTGCTGGTGAGGCACTGACTGGTCAGAGTTTCCTGTGAATAACTCTAAAATTGGTTTCGATAATAATAATTCTTAAATTAATTTGTTCTCAGCTGAATTGCAGGATCTGCTGGTGAGGCACAGACAGTCTGATATTCCAGAGAAAAATTGATTTGATTATAGCTCCAAAATTGATTGGATAATAACTCTAAAATTCATTTGATAATAACTTTAAAATTTATATAAAAACAATTCTTGAACTGATTTGATAACGTCTGGCTTTCAGGACCAGCTGGTGAGGCACAGACAGGTCAGAGTTTCCAAGGTATTCCCGGAGAACCTGGTAGAGTAGGACTAAAAGGATACAGAGGTCTTCCAGGAGCCCCAGGAAGGGATGGAGGCCAAGGAATCAAGGGTGAGTAGGATCTCACTTGCTTTAATGTCAACAATCGCTTTTATTTTACTTTCTCATCTTTGGAGGTGGGCATGAAATGTGGGATTCTGAGTTGTGGCAAAAAGAAAAAAAGGCTCTCTCATTTTGCTTGTTTTTACTTCAAGGATTGTTCTTCTTTAATGTTTCATCTTTTGCGAAAAGCATGAAATATTGGCTTAAAACTTGATTGGGAGGAATGGCCTCTCATTTTTCAGTTCCCCCTAATTTTTGTCCAAAATTATTGCTACGGATTGTTTGGGGGAGACATGAACACAGTACTGTGTGCATATTCTTTGAACTGTTCCCCCACTGGCACGATCCGTGTACACATACCAATGCATGACCTACTGTGAATCAACAGAGCTAAAGTAGATTCTTCTAGTACATGTACATGTATATGATTATACATGTATCTGAATTAGACTCCTGGCATTCTGTATTTTTCAATAAAGCTTACTTGATAATGATGATAATAATTCGTCACTGAAGACGAATTAGGTGGTCTGTCTGTCCATTCAGCAAATTGCTTAGTAAGATGTGATAATATTTGTGCAAGATGGTAATTCTGATAATGTTGACAATGGATTGAGACTTGCATCACAGAAAATCGGACGATTTGATATTGTTGATATTGCAATAGAGATAACACTTAGGCGAAAAACGGAATTCTCAAATGACATTGTGTACTTAGAAAAGGGGCATGATCCCGACATCTGATCAAAATTTAGAGGGCACAGATGTGAAAGCTTATAGTCTCAGCTATAACATACTAAAATTTAGATGAAAATTGAGCCGAAAAAACAGAGATACAGCTCAAAGAAGACAGGAATGCATAATCAAGATTTGAGAAAAAGCCATGTCCCGTAGAGAATACACGCAAAATGTGAAAAATTGACATGTCTCCTTTAATCGCAAAAATACAGCGTGATTCCTTTGCCAAAATGAAGATGGTGGAACTGATTTTGTAGAGAATTGTCTCAGTTACAACATATCAAAATTTGGAAGAAAATCGACAACCTATTACTCAAATATTGTCAAATGAATACAAAAATTATTTCGTCATTTTTTCTAAAACATTTTTTGGAGTTTTTTATGCAAATATAATGACGTTCCGACCGCTTGACCCACCAATTTTTTTCATGAATTCCAATCTACAACTTATTGGCTTTCAGAATATGTATAAAAATTGGGGGGTCCCCAGCCTTTCTGACGAGCTATGGCGGATTCAAGAGAGGCATGATTTTACCACTTTTTACATTATATTGCCCATCGACGCGCACACGAATTTGAAAGTTTGATGCGCGTGTGGCATTATGGAGTGTCGAGAATGACTGTAAATAGTTGGAAATTGTCAAGAATAGAGTCTGGAATACAAACCATGCGAAAAAACGGCGTTTTTATGTTCCGGACGCGCTGCGCGCGCGGACGGTCAAGCATGGAAAATTTTGAAATGCTTAAAATGGCCTGAAACGTGTGCAAAATGAATTTGAGATGATTTTGAGCATTTTTAAATTTTGACGCATGCGCGGATTTTGATAACATGTTATGTTGACCCTTCACCTGAAGTTCATGTGTGTCAAATATGGTTTATTTTTGATGACTCGTTATGAAGATATGATCGATAATGTGACTTCACAAAATGGCGTCTGGATGACGTCACGATGACCTGATGACCCTGAAAAGTTTTGTGGCACTTGACCATGATAGCCATAATAACTGACTGAAATTTGATGAAAATTGAGTAAGCCGAATTTGAGAAATCACGCTCACAAAAAAGTAGCGTAAATAAAGAAGAATAATAAATAATAATAAAGAAAATTCTGACGAAATTATGAGGTGGTCTGTCGTAGACAGACCACCTAATAATAATAATAATAATAAAGGGCACATGTAGCTTGATGATGGTTTTATTTTACCTGACTGCTAAGAAAGCCTGTGTATGCTTGTAAGTAAACAACCAGGGAACTGACAGCTTAAAGTCCTCTTCGATGGACTTGGTAATGAGGATTAATACCGTACCAAAGGGCACATCCACTCGGTTTACATCATGCTTTAATAACAATGATTATTATTAACTCCCTAGGTGAACTTGGAGGTATCTGCCCCCTATGTCCACCAGGAAGGAAAGGCCAGCCTGGAGACAGAGGCTACCCTGGTGATCCTGGTCCTCCCGGACAGGATGGTGCTCCGGGAAACGAGGGACCCAAAGGATACAGAGGAGACAGAGGATTTCCTGGAGTAAACGGAGCCGATGGAAACCCTGTGAGTTAACCTGTCTAATCCATGACATCTGCTCTGGCAGCAATTGTTCTACATCAACTAATCAAATTCCTATCCGACCCTAACCCTAAACCTAACATAAGACCTAAACACAACCCTGATCCTAACCCTATAATTGTGACAAAATAAAGCCTGGAGCAAATGTCGCCAGAGCATGTGTCGGATACCAATGCATCCTTGGTCTCTAGAGCGTCCCCACATAAAGGCCACCGCACACTATACGATCGGTCTGCGATCCGATTTCGGAAGAAAATGTGATCTTAACATTTAAACACTTAAAATATTTTTTATTGAGGTTCTGAATAGTCATATAGATAGTAAAGTGACCTATTCGGAGCTTTCTAGTCAGAGGAAATGCCAAATCGGCTCCGAGTTGTAGTGACATCAGAGCAGTCCTATGATTGTCTATGATTTGAAACTGATTTGGCCCTTATGCCGGGTATACGTCTGATAGTGCACCAAAATCCTAAGTTTAGTATTCATATTATCGTTCAGAACCTGAATCATATTATCGTTCAGAACCTGAACCAGGTAGACTTAATTTCTTAAAATGCCCATATTCAACACTATCGTGATTTACAGTCAACTTCGCTTAAGTCGATCTTGATGGGACTGAGTTAAATGCGTTGACTTAGGCGATTTTTGACTTATGCGAAAGTCGAAGAAAATTCAACTTACACGTTGTCCCTGGCCCGCCACCAGCTGGTGGCTTCAGCGTCATTAAACTAAAATTCTTATCCCATGAATGCCGTATTTTTCTTGTGCAGACATCCAGAAAATGAGAACATCCGAGAGCTGAGCCTTTTTTTTTCACATCAGCTGATGCTGATACCAATATCCAATAAACAGAAAATAAAACAAAATGCATTAAAACTATATTTTCTTTTAAAAAGAGGAAGTATGTTTTCTTATCATCTGTCATCAAATTGTGTACTTTCTGACAGCCTATTTTCAGAATTTTGAAAAAGTACATCGAGTCTTTTCACTCTAATGACGATGCATATCACCCTGACGCTGGTAAAATAATTTATCAGATGCATGCTCTTTGATCATATCTTAAATGATGTTTGAAAATCATTGTTCATAAAGGACTGAAAACGTATTGTGGCGAGTCTCTAATAAAGAACAATTTCTATAGCTTCTCATAAAAAAAATTGTTACCAGATGCATGAATTTAACTCAGTAATTCTGCCAATTATAATCTCCTGCCTAACGATATTCATGGAAATAATGAATCAAAGTTATTTTCTTTGAAGACGGAAAACATAAGACGTGCTTTATAAACAAAATTTTTTTTTTTTTTTAAATTATCATGATGATCCATATCATTCTCAAATGAGGCTGACAAGAATTGTATCAGGAAAAACTGATGACATTGGACTGAATAACTCTGCTTTCTAATCTTATTTTCTGAAATCGCGAATCACATTTTTTTTGTCAAGGAGAAGAAGGCATTTTACGATGCTCCAGAATGAGTAAAAAAAAAATTCTGATTTCTGTGACGATGATGTCTCAATTTTCTAATGACACATTGATGTTTGTTAGTTGTCAACATTTAAACAAATTAATTCAAACAAATAAAAGAAATGGCGATATATAAATGGCTTTTTAAACATTTCAAATATTGTACAAAATGTATTTGATTTCAGATAATGCGTATTCTGATTCCAAAATATATTTCATACCCCCGAGAAACCTTCCTTCTTACTCAACGCTGTACGATTTATGTCATTATAGCTAGCTAAGGAACATTGTTGCCTCTAATTAGTTATTCCATGCCAAACTTGGTAACACCAAGCAGCCAATAACATCACAAACATGAGCCATCGCCCCCATCTAATCCCCTTCGCGGCATGTGACTTAAATGATATTCATTTGCTATGGGAAGTTAAACCAAATTTGCCGATATTGGACCAATCATAGCATTGTAGTGTTTTCAGCGATTGACTAGCACATGCGCAGAAAATATGCTAGTTTTCGCGCCAAATGTTTACTCATTCAGTTGCAATCACTGATCTCTACGATCAGTGGTTGCAGTGCAAAGCTCGAATGAACTTGCCGATATTGAACCAATCACAGCGCTTTTATTTATGGGATTTACCCATACTTGTCCTTTCGGCACATGCGAAGAACGTTTAATAATTTCTGTGCCTGAGTTTGCTTATGAGATAATTTGCCGAACAATGCTCGTGCCAGCAATGGAAACCCTTCCCAACTCAGACTATACCCTGGTATATTGCGGCCAATAATTTGACCCAGCTAGCACACCGGTGTGCTGTAATGATTGGATTTTCAACCTGCAATTTCATACAAAATTACAGAGTATAAATGAAGTCTCGGATAGAGAGTTGTTGAAAATCTCATACATCAAGCCACGATCGAAAAGGTTTTGAAGGGAGATCTTATTGAGGGGCAGGGAAAAGGGAGAGAGAGAGAGAGCGCCGAGATTATGAACGGAGGAGCACATGCGCGCCAGCAAGTCTGGAGTTGATTTAAACAAAATCGATCGGTGATTGTGATACTTTTGACAGTGATTTGTTACACATTCGACTTGGGCGGTGTGAATTTAATGTTTTTCTTTGGAACTGTTCTGAGAATTTGATCGACATGGCGATTATATCGACTTACAAACATCGACTCATACAGAGAATTAACACACTTAAGTCTGTGAGGATAAATTGGGACTTTTTTTTTCATTAACTTAAGCGATTATTCGACACATGCGACGTAGACTTAGCGAGGTATTTCCAAAATCAGATCGCAGTCGATCGTATAGTGTGCCGGTTGCCTTAGACAATGTCCTCCAGACTTTATTTCCTATCTTTTGTGAAAGATGCAGGTTAGAGCTGGGGTTGCAATTGGGTTTTAGGTTATGTTTGATAGAGTTTGGTCCAGGATTTACGGTAACAAGGCAGTCCACCCGTTACGGACAATTGCCCACAATTTATGATTTGGCATAATAGATTTTGTGTCACCAGATTCCTGTGCAGAAATAGCAAGAATTCTGCATATACTGTGTCCCTTTCTGTTGCATTAACATATGGCATTCGATGCCTGGTATTTTTATAAGGAAAATAAACACTAAAATCTTTGCATCAGCGACATGTTGAAAAGTTCAAAATCATTGATCTTCCTAACAAATTAGGGACTCTGTGACTTTTCTGTCCATGACTATTTCTGTCCTTGTGTGTTTTGCAAATACAAGACTTTTTATTATTAGAGAAATGTAGCAATAAATGTGAGTTGTTCCTTTTGTGAAAGAGAGATTCCAACTTGTCCAGTGATGTTTAACACTTGCAGTTTCCTCAGGTAATATGGTTGTGAATTGAAATTGATGTGATATTGGATATTTTTTATGTTGTACAGGGCCCATCTGGACCAACTGGACCTGATGGTAGTCCAGGTCCTAAAGGAGAACCAGGACTGAAAGGATCATTCAGCAGAGGTATACATATGTCTATGTTTGAGCAATCATAACATTAATAATGATGATGATGATTAAATACTAATAATGACAAAAATCATATTGATATTGATTGATGATTTTGATAATTCATTGTGTGGCTAGTGGAGGGCCTTAGCAGGAGCATGCCATAAAGCAAATTTCTGGGACCTTGCTTTTAGGTTTTGATATCTCTATACATGTTATACCTTTTTAAAAACTTGATGGGTTTCTCCCTTTATTGACTAACTTGTCCGATTTCATTCAAAATTTCACAAATCTGCTTCTTTGATTTCTCCCTTTTCTAATAAATAACTTGCCATTAAAGTTGGATTTCCCTTTAACTTTATGTATGGAAAGAGGATTACTAGCATCTTTTGGCAACTACAGGATCACATCATTATGGGTCAGTACAGTTTGATTTTACAATGCGTATATCAGCGTTCATGTAGTGAAATTTTTGTGAATCTTGAAGCAGTTTTGGGGAAAGTTATAGCCATTTTCTGCACATGTACATACCTTTGAGGTAGGTCTTGGAGGATTGGATTTGAATGAATTATATTTTGTTGTTTCTTACTACAGGTCAGCAGGGTTTTAAAGGATATAAAGGAGTGAAAGGAGCTACAGGAGTGTCTGGTGTAATGGGAGAACTTAACCGAACAATACCTCTAGGCGTTAATTTAACTGTGAGTATCTACCTAAGGAGAGTTGTTGATTGAATAACAAGTGTGCTAAGTGTTAAGTAGCTTAGTGGAACAAAATAGCATGAAAAGACGCATCCAGAACGCAAAATGGATACTGCTGAAAATCATCATTTTATTGCGTTAAGGTAGAAACATATCATTAAGCCACACCAGAGTGTAAAAACACCTCTTCTACCTATAAATAGGCTTAATATTACCCAAAATTATCATTGCATATGTCAAATATCAATTTTTAATTCACAAACAGTTTCGCCGTTTGCATTCCGAACACGTCTTTTCGTGCTGCTCCGCTTTGCTAAGCTACCTTACTGAGCATTTCATTGTAAGTTTTAAAGATAGCTGAGTTGAGTTCTATTCATGCGATTACTTTGTGAAAGAAACTCTCTCATTGCACTTTGGAAAGGTTATATGTCTACATATGAATTGGTGTGTACTGTGAGCCTTTGGAATCATCAAAATAGTAGAAAATTTACTCTATCTTGCTAAAAAGCACATGCACTGAACACAGAAATGGGTATGGGACTGCACACACATATGGCATGAATGTTCAGCCTGAACGTCATATTTGGAATATCAGGGCATTTGAAGAGCACTTTCAGGGGACATTTCTACTGTGATGTTCTTCCAAACTGACACAAAAAGAATGAGAATTAAAGCTCACAAATTACTTTTACCTTTCCAAGAACTCAACTGTCTCTTTAACGATCATACAAAGTGTTGGTTATAGGTTTGCTTGAGTTCTGGTGTTGAAATTTCATGTCAGGATTAGCTGGGTCAAAGTAAATCTGAATTAATTGTCATGCAGTAGGTGGGTTGCTTAAAGCAGCAGAATGAATTATAAACAAGCTTTTAAAAAATGCCAAAAATGCCATTCTCTGAAAAGCACCATTCACATTTGCACATATGAGACCAAGTATTAGTTTGTTTATAAGGACGGCATGCTTAATTTTCTTACATTTTGTTTCCTATTTGTCAGCTGTGATATAATATATCACCAATGTCATTTATTTGTAGTTTTGAACATGCAGTACAAGTTGTGTTTGATTCTACAAGAATGTGGTATCATAGTCCAATGGTTTAACACTTGACTGGAGATGCAAAAGTCTCAGAGTCAGTCCCCAGAATGGTAAAGCAAGGCCTGTTGACCATTTTCATGACCTGCTTTATGTAAATTGCATGTACATGTAGGGTGAAGCAGGACCACAAGGTCCAGCGGGTGAAGACGGCCGTGACGGAAACAGAGGGCCTCAAGGGTACCAAGGGGACCCAGGCTATCCAACACCTGGTCCACGCGGTCAAAAGGGAGTACCTGGAGATCCTGGACCATCTGGTGATACTGGACCCAAGGGAAGCCCAGGAGTAGATGGTAAGAACACATGATGATCGCATTCAAACTTTTAGTGCTGTGGATAGCACATCCATTTTGAACAAAATGCATGGATCTTTAAATTGTAAGATAGACCTTTGCAATCTACATTTGTTTTGTATAATTGTCACCCTGTGGTGTGCTTGTGTTTGAAACATGATATGCTGAGCACCAGAAGGGCATTAACTCAAATATTTTTATAAAGAATTTAACCCTTTCAGGACAGGGATTATTTAAGGGCTAAATTGATCACATTTTGTTCTTCAAATTGGCAACAGTAATGTTTTCCTTTTAGTACTACATAGTTCTAATATGGTGTAATGTCTTTGAAAACAATATACATGGTTAGAAATTTGTTGAATAGTTGAAAGAAATTGCCAATTTTGATGAAAAACAATGATTTTAAACCTCTCAATGTGTTGCCAATTTAAGGATCTCAGAGCTTATTCTTGTTTTTAAAATTCCTGGCATCAAACGCAATATGGTCATGCAATAAAAATGGACATAGTGTGTGCAGAAAATTTTGCTATTTCTACTGGTGCATCTGGTATATTTTTTAGAGCTCTGGATCAAAAGTTATTGAGCCAAACCACAAAATGTGGTCGATTGTCTCGAAAGGGTTAACACCCTTCTGGCTGTCGAGAAACAATATTCATATAACTTATTTAAATTGGTGGGACGTTATGATTGTATCAATATACATGTACATGTAGATAGGGGCTCTGTTTCATAAAACTTCTTATCAATGACAAGTTACAATAATTGTTATAAGCTACTGAAATCCTGCTATTTGATAGGCTTAGAGCAAGTTTGGTAGAGATCTGTAGCAGTTGTTATTAATAACAAGTTTTGTGAAACAGTTCGTTCGCTGCGCTCACTCACAAAATTTATAAATACGAAAGTTGATATTCTGGCAAAAGACGTCAGCCCCCCCTGTCAAATATATATCCGTACGTCTATGGTTTTGACTGTATTTGGTAGAAACTGTAGTTCCTAATAAAACTTTTTTATTATTTTGTGTATTACCCTTTATCTAAATAGCCTTTACCTGTCTTTTTACTTCTCACTCTAATCTCTGTTTGACTCCATTTTGTAAGAATGTGTACATGTAGTTCCTGTGTCAATCAACATTCTATTACTTTTCCTCTGCATTCTGATGAATAGCCGTCCCCCCACTTGAACCAAAAGGGTTCCAACCGGGACAGTATGGAGATCCAGGACCCCGCGGACCTGTGGGCCGTCAGGGCCGACCAGGCTTTGAGGGAGAACCTGGTCCTCCTGGAATCCGCGGATTCTCTGGCTTTCCAGGAATCGCTGGTGACCCTGGTCCAGTGGGACTCTCAACATTTGGACCTAAAGGTACCTAGAATTTTACTGATTGTTTGTTTGTACAGTTATTCTTGAGAACTAGAGTCTCCTATCTCTCTCATAGCCTGTCAGTATTATTCCTTTTAATGATACTTGTATAAATGTTGGGCTTTGAATGTGTGATTTACAATTGTATTGCTAAAAGCAGTGTGTTATATGTCCATCAGCTTACATAGCAGTGAAGGGGTTTTACAAAATTTCGTGTATTTAATTTTAAGCTTAAAATATGCTTCATTGTTTTTATTGTGGTTATCATCTTGAATAATTTTGGCATAGACATTACCATTAACACTCTCTGTTTTTGTTTGGTGTTTTGTTGTTGTAATGCATCAGGATTCCCCGGTATACGAGGAGACAAGGGCGTGGAGGGGCAGATTGGCCAGACAGGAGACATAGGCTCACTCGGTAGACCTGGACCTGATGGGCTGTATGGACCAAAGGGTTCTCAAGGAGAGGCTGGTCCAGATGGTTACCCTGGAACATCTGGTCCTCAAGGACTTGCTGGGACTCCAGGAGAAGCTGGGTTGAAGGGAGAGAAGGGTTTACCAGGGGCACCAGGTATGTTGTTGGTGATCTGAGACCTGCATGCTCCAGCAACTTTTACTCCAGGCTTTAGTTGGTTGATTGATTGATTGATTGATTGATTGATTGATTGATTTTATTATGCCTCCGCCCACCGAAGGTGCATGCCGGAGGCATATACATGTTTTCAGGTTGTACGTCCGTCCCGCTTTCTTGTTTTAGCAATAAGTCAAAAACGACATGAGGTATGAACTTCAAACTTGGTCCTAGTATGTATCACCATAGGAAGACGATATGATTAGATTTTGGGGTACATAGTTCAAAGGTCAAGGTCACAGAGGCCAATTTCTGAAATTTCAGGTGTTAGCCTCGTTCTAGTGATAACTCAAGAACCATTAGAGGTATGAACTTCAAACTTAGTGCTAGCAGGTATATATAATAAATGATAAATAATAATACTCTACTTATAAAGCGCATAATAAGTATACACTTCTCATACATAGATCAAGACCAAATAATATTAATTTAACAAACATATGAATAGCAATACATGTACATTATAAGTATATTACAATTAACAAAATTGGCAAATTGAAAATTAATAATAATTAAGGAAGGCGGAAAAGGTGGGTTTTAAGTACAGATTTGAAATTTGAAAAATTTGGTGCCTGTCGAATGTATTGTGGGAGATTGTTCCAAAGATTTGGTCCAGCAACTGCAAAAGATCTGCCCCGTAGTATGATGTGTGGATTCTTGGTGTGTGGAGTAGACCTTGGTTGCTTGAGCGGAGGTTGCGAGGTGGGTGATACTGAGTGAGCAAATCTGTCAGATATGATGGGGAAGAATTGTGTTGTGCCTTGTATGTCAGTAATATGAGTTTGAATATGATGTGTTTGTCCACAGGTAGCCAGTGTAATTTCTTGAGGGTATGGGTTATGCTTTGTTGGCGAGGAGTTCGAGTGTGGGTCACAAAATAGTAAAGGGTGTGTCATGATGACATACATAATCAAATGTCAGTCGTACATTGAGATAGATTATACAGTACAATAAATTAAAATAGTACATTAATTGCACTGTATTGCAAATATAATTAGAAGCTGAATGGGAGGGAGACAAAAACGAGACCAAAATAATGGAATTAATGTGCATACCTTCTTAAAATGCATTTTTAAAATTTTGTTTTTAAACCTGGTTATTGTAGGGTAGCATCATATATTTAAAGGTATATTATTTTATGTGTCAGGACCAACATGTTTTATTGATTTATGCGCAAGTGAAGTTATTGGATTGAAGTTATTGAAGATGAATATTTGAAGAAATTCTTGTAGGATACTAATTGCTGAGTTTCAGCAAAGCATGTAATCAAACGGAAGTGGAACCGATACATAAATAAAGCAATTTGAAAAGGATGAATATCATAAATTTTCAATGTATTGAATCGATAACATAATGGGTCTGTATGATCATGACATCCACCACCTGCTTCCAGCTAGTTTGATATGGTGCTATTTAATTTTGATTTTTTGCTGTTTTTACAAAGTTTTGATGAAATGATATTAAATTTCTAATTCTTTTACGGAGGGAATGAATACACACTAACATGAATAAAGCTGTATGCTGCTCATTTTTGTGTTGTATATAAGATAGAGCTGCATGATTCGGGGCACTTCTCTTTTTTCTGCTAGCTCATCAGGATCATATCAATGAAGATTACCAGTATTCCTGTATCAGCATTAGTCTTTAAACTTTCGTCACAAGTACAGTGCATATCCAAAACAATTTTGCAGTCTGGGATTTTTGGTAAATTGTCAAGAATTATTTAAGCTTGTAGCACGTAAATCCTTTGAAAACACATCAGGTTTGATCAAGGATGGATCCAGGATATGTATTAAAATGGGGAGGGCACACAATTCCAAAAATTTTCTGACTGGCAAAGAAAAAAACTAACAGATTTTTCATGTGTTTTTTGGCTCCTTGATTTGAAATGCAGCATAAGAACACAATTAGGGGATGTGGGCACATTTTTGTGTATCTGAGGTATGCCAGATTCGGTTTTAAAGGAGGTGTTTAGGCTAGTTCTGCCTCCCCCCTGAATCTGCCTCTGGGTGTGATTATAGTCAGATTTCCTTTTTCTTTTTTCCAGGTATTTCTGGTTTCCCTGGTTTTGATGGACAGCGAGGTGAGCGAGGGGATTATGGACTGGACGGAATTCCAGGTCCACCTGGTACAAGAGGAGAAAGCACACAAGGTCTTCCGGGTCTTCGTGGTCCTCAGGGGCCTGATGGCAGAGACGGTCGTAAAGGTGATAACACAAGCCAGTTTACTTGGTCCATGAAAACCAAGTTTAAATCTACACCTAAGACAAGGCTACTGTCGTGTGCATTTTTTATACAGACACAAACTATTTTTATTTTATTTTACATTTTTCGTAAAGATTCATGATGTTTTGTCTTCATCAGAATTTATTCCTGAATATTTGAGTAAAAATGATTCAGATAGTTGTTAGTATTTATGAAATGACAAAATATTTTAAGTGAATTTACATGACAGTAATGAATGTAAAGAAATAAACAAACTAGAACTTTAATTCGTCACTTAAGACGAATTAGGTGGTCTGTCTGTCTGCCTATTGGCAAATTGCTTTGTAAGATGTGATAATATTTGTGCAAGATAATAATCCTGATAATGTTGACAATGGATGGTGACTTGCGTCAAAGAAAATCGGACGATTTCATATTGCATTATACAAGGGAGATTAACCCATAGGTTTGATACATGACAGGCAATCAGATTTTGCATAGGGTTGTAATCAAACCACTTTACACTACATTCTATTAGACATAACATGCAAAATAAAAAAGTTTATTACATTCTTTGTGACTTTATATGTTATAGTAGTCGAAGCAGATGGTAAAATAAAAGGCAAAAAGAAAAAAAAAAAAAATGGACTCACTGGTGGTTCGAACCTGGGTTAGTGGGATGGGAGGCAAGTACTTTACCAATAGACCAAAACTTTTGCAATAGAGAAAACACGCAAACCAAAAACGGGATTCTCAAATTACATTTTGTAGTTAAAAAAGGGGCATGATCCCGACATCTGATCAAAAATTGGAGGGCACACTTAAGAAAGCATATAGTCTCAGCTATAACATACTAAATTTAGAAGAAAATCGAGCAGATACAGCTCAAAGAAGACTGGAATGCATAATCAAGATTTAAGAAAAAGTCATACACCATGATCCCTTTGTCAAAATGAAAATTCGTGGTAACTGGTCTTGTAGAGAATTGTCTCAGCTACAACATATCAAAATTTGGAAGAAAATCGACAACGTATTACTGAAATATTGTCAAATGAATACAAAAATTATGACATCATTTTTTCAAAATCAATTTTTTTTGAGTTCATATGCAAATATGACGACGTTCTGATTGATCAACCCCCCAATTTTATTCATGAATTCGAATGTACAGCTCATAGGCTTTCAGAATATGTATAAAAATTGGGGGGTCCCCACCCTTTCTGATGAGCTATGGCAGATTCAAGATAGGGATGTTTTTACCACTTTTTACATTATATTGCCCATCGATGCGTGCACAAATTTGAAAGTTTGACGCGCGCGTGTGGCATTATGGAATGTCGAGAATCACTGTAAATAGTTTGAAATTGTCAAAAATAGTGTCAGGAAGACAAACCATGCAAAAAAACAGAGTTTTTACATTCCGTACGCGATGAGCACGCGCAGACGAGCAAGCACAGAAAATTTTGAAATGCTTAAAATGTCCTGAAGCGTACTCTAATTTGATTAAAATTAAGTTAATTTGATTAATTAAGTTAATTACGTAAATTAAGAAGTGGTCTGTCGACGACAGACCACCTAATAAGTTTTAATGACCTGAAAGTATATGTATATACAAGCTTATAACTAGAATCCATGGTATGTGCTAGGACTTGCATAATACATGTCATTATGACCATTATTATTACTATCAAGATTGTTTGTATGGCCTATTTTGATTATTGTTATCATTGTCATTTTCATTTGCATTGTTTTAGGTCAGCCTGGGCAGCCAGGTCCCAAGGGCGATCAAGGTTTTACAGGAGACTTTGGTCTACGCGGGGAGCCAGGAGATCCCGGTCTCTCTGGATTGCCAGGAAGGAAAGGTTTCAATGGATACAATGGCAGACCAGGAAGACCAGGACCGCCTGGTCTGCAAGGAGCTAATGGTAAGTAGCCACAGTGCGGGTAGGAGTTGTTTTATTCTTGGCGCGATGATGATGTTGTTATTCGTTTCACCACATTGCTTTGCCCTTGTGGTCATTCAGTGTTGTGTATCAAATAAATAAGATAAAGTTTGATCAATGTTACATCATGGGTATGGGTTGTTTTGTTTCTATTGGCATAGTGGGAGCACTGCGGAAGCTATAAAGAGGATACAGTTTGATTAGTGGAACATTCCATAGGTGGGTTTATCTAAATTCCATTAGTGTGGTGGCAGCATTGGGATAAGGTGTTGGATATTCAAGTGTTGTGCGCTCAATACAAGGATAAAGTTTGATCAATGCTACATCTCTGGTGTTGGTTTGTTTTACATTATTTCCCTCAGCATGGTGGCAGCAGTGGGATACAAACCCATGCCACAGAAATGACTGGTTAGTCTTTCAATACTGACATGGGGGCAGTTGTGGGATACAAACCCATAGCAATGAAATGAGTGGTTATACTTGATTTTTTGAGATACATGTACTTGTTATCTGCTTGCAGTATTCATAAGGTACATTTTTACTACCAGAACTTAAAATGTATTTTAAATTCCTTTGAATATGTCCTCATAGGTGAAGTTGGAGATCCAGGACCAAGTGGAGTAAATGGGCCTCCTGGACCACCAGGTATTGTTGGAGCTAGAGGATTACCAGGAGAGGCAGGAGACTTAGGACCAAGTGGTTTCCCGGGATTCCGAGGAAGGACAGGACAGAACGGTAAGACCAGGAGCCCCTTTTTGCATAACTTTTTACAACTGACTCAACTCGTCAAATGCCATGGTTTCAGTAGCTTGTATTGACTGTTGTTACATGATATTGACTTGTGCCCTAAAATTTGTATTCTGTGATGTCCATTTCTTTGATTTTGCATTGTTGAATCGACAATTAAATAAGTAATATTTGCATCAAGATTTATCACTTTTACCAATTTAAATTCATGAAAACATACAAAGAATAGTTTTGAACAAAGACATCATGAAACCTTAACTATCAAAGATGAACGAAAAAAAAAACCCGCACAAAGATTTTTTGAGCTCTAATTAGCTTGAAATCAAAATATAGACTGTTCTTTACCTTAAATATAGTTACATGATATCAAATGGCCTTGAATTGGATACAAAGGTATTTTTATGAATAGTCAAATAAATAGTAATAGTATATATCGCAAGAGCTGATGAGCATATTTCACAAGTCAGAATAATGAGTGAAATATTATCAAAGTGAGTGTGATATACCCGTGCTTCCCATGAAATCCTTTAACATCCTTGTGTTTTTGTATTTATTTGTACATTAAAAATTGAGAGAAAACATATTTTGTACTCTACCATATAATTCTTTTTTTGTGTTCATGCACCCTAAGCCATGAGATATGGAGAATCATTGCACGGTCGTCTGGGTACATTTTCACAAACCATGAGATGCACAGTTTTCAATTGTCGGCTGAAAACCCTTCATATAAATAACAATTCCTTATATTTGCCTTCATTGCATCAGGAATGTTTGGAAACCGGGGACCACGGGGAGCCCCTGGACCATTTGGTGATTCAGGGTTACCTGGATTTCAAGGAATGCAGGGTAACAGAGGACTAGATGGAAATCCTGGACCAGAGGGAAACATCGGAAATCCTGGTAAACATTCTTAACCAACCCTTTCGAGACAATTGACCACATTTTGTGGTTTAGCTCAAGAACTTTTGATACAGAGTTTAAAAAATATACCATATGCACAAACTATGTCCATTTTTGTTGCATGACCATATTGCGTTTGATGCCTGGAATTTTAAAAACAAGATTAAGGCTATGAAATCCTCAAGGGCGTAAACAGGTGGGGGACAGGGGGGACATGTCGCCCCCACTTTTAAAAGTGGGGGGGGGGGGGGACATATCATTTGTCCCCCCCCCCCCCTTTTTGGGTTCAAACCCATTACTAAAAACCTGAAAAGCACTTCCATCTTGTTCTTTTGCATGCCTTGAGTTTGAGAAATACTCAAATATAAATAAAATCAACCTCAAAGAACTTTGTCTGGTATTCTGTAGGTCAACAGTTAATGAGTATGAAGGAAATAAAGGATAACATGAAAATGCTCGCACGGAACCGAACTCAGAGTTTGGTTCCACACGAGCCTTAACCTTGATGAGCACGTCACTTTTACGCTTATAGAGAGTGTAATTAAAATTACAATATCTCTTTATTGAATTAATATTTGAAGCCCATATTTTGAATATAGTATAACGACATGCAACCTCTAACATACAGAGCAAAATTATTTTTGGTGATTGGTACCCTTTAAGGTTTGCCAGCTCACAGTGTGTGCACATTCTCCACTCCCTGTGGAGCACTCTTGGCAGTGGAATATCGGTGGGATTTATGTCTTAAAATCATATACATGAAGATAAAACATAGAATATTTAATAATGTGTAGGTCCAAGTGGTCGAGTTGGAGAACCAGGCATCCCAGGAGCTGATGGTTTTCCTGGAGGACCAGGTCTACCGGGAGAATTTGGAGAAAGAGGCAACATGGGTGGTATAGGAGACACGGGACCCCCTGGACCCAGGGGAGATCTAGGACCGAGAGGAGACTTTGGAACTCCAGGCATACCAGTAAGTAAGACGTGTCATTTCTAGACTACGTTCTACAATCTTACATTCTTTCATTAATGTCGGCACTAAATGAAAGAATTTAAGATTGTAGAACGTAGTCTAGAAATGACATTCTTTCATTAATGTCGGCAGTAAGTGAAAAAAAAACGTATATAACGTTTCCTATTTACTTGCCATATGAAAAAAAAAGGTATATTACCTATGCGCTTTCTAATGACTATTTTTCGCTTCATCCCTGTCAACCATCGAACAAAATGTAGACATTACACTTCCTTCTGTGTGTTAAATACACCTGGGTTGAGAGGAGCAAACTGAAGTCGAATGCATTGTAGATTTTGGTCATTGTCTCTAGATGTTGATATCATTGTTATGATATATTTAATGGATGGGGGACATAATAGATGTTCATGTGTTAACAGTATAGCGTAGTTAACTTCAAATGTACATGTACCAATACGTACCCTTATGTCTACTACATGTGGCTAAAATAGTTTTGATTATCATTGTTGTAAGTGTTCAAATCTAATAATTGTCATAATGCTCCATCTTCCAGGGAAACCCAGGTCTCGTTGGATTGCCAGGCAGAAGAGGAGAAGTTGGCCCAGATGGACCAGATGGTAGGTGCTGTTGGGTTTACTTAGATACCTATTATGATTAGATGGCTGCTACCTAAAGAGATCGTTACAGTAGAATGCTGGTACCTTCAGACATTAGTACAATAGGGAGCTTCCCGGGGGGGGGCCACTCAGGTATATTGGTGTACACATGTGCGTTAAAAAAAACGCGTAAAAAGGGGTCTTTTTTTCATCCAGGACGTGTAACGCGCGTTACGTGTTAAGGGGTCCGAAAACGCCGATTTTCAACAAAAAGGGGGTGCTGAACGGAATGCGGCCAAACGCGTTTAGGGGGTCATTTAGTAAGCAAATGATGATCGTGTATTAAACCTAACGGAGTACACAGTTTGAAACCTGTCATACATAATTGAAGTAAATAATAACATTTGTAATTTAACCAACAGCAGTTCCTATATGTGCAGTTTATTTTGTTTGCCTTGTGTGAAGAATTTATCCACCAAAGGTGAAGAATATGTCAGTTTGCAAAAGGTGATCTTGAATTCAAGTGGTGTATTTTTTATGTTGGTTAAGTTAATCTTGTTTAGGGAGTAATATTTAAGACAAACTTGTTTAGGGGGTAATATTTCAATCAAACCTGTTTAGGGGGGTAATTTTTATGAAAAAGCACGCGAAATCCTCGTTAAGGGGTAATTTTTATGAAAAAAAGCACGCGAAATCCTTGTTAAGGGGTGTCTTTTCACCAAAGTATGAAACTTGTTTAGGGGGCATTATTATATATCATTACACTAGACAGCTGGTACCCTAAGAGATTATTACCCTTGACAGCTGGTATCTTAACACCTACCATGCCGTGGGCGGCAAATCCCGCCCCAAAATTTGAGTGTTGAACATTTTGTTTGAACTCAGAATAGCTTGAAAATTCTTCTTCATACAGAAACCTGTGCCTTTAATATAATGTGTATTCCTATGCAATAAATCTTTGCCCAGTGTGCTAAAGAAGAAAATCATTGAAAGTTAATACTGAACTCTTGAAAGTTCATTTTTGAAAATTTCTCAAAAATCTGGTGGCATGGAAGGGGTTAAGACAATATTCAAGTAGACACCTTGTACTATAGATAGCTTCCTCACCCTTAATATTCTTCATTTATTCATTCAGGTGGGCCCGGACCTCCTGGAATAAAAGGATAACTGGCAACATGTGATGGCTGGTACCCTTAGCAATTATTAAACTAAACAGCTGGTACCCATAAGTGATTATTTGATTAGACGGCTGGTACTTTAAGTGGTTATTACAAAAGGCGACTGGTACCGCACATAGCCTGGATGGTTTCCTAACCCATGTTGATATTTTTTCATCATTTAGGTGAGCCCGGACTTCCTGGAATAAAAGGATACCCAGGCAACCCAGGGCGCAATGGTTTCCCAGGTCTGCGCGGAGATAGAGGAGAGAAAGGAGACGATCCCATCATCACCCCCATAGAGGTCCAGAGAGGTGAACCTGGTACCAAAGGAGATGCTGGACCAAGGGGATTAACAGGTCAGTTACACTTATCAATCCTATCCCATTCAGGACAGGAGTTTTGGAAGAGCTAAATTGTTCAACTTTTCTTCTTCAAATTTGGTGTCTTTGGTATTTCCCTCATACCTGTAATTGCTCCATTTTTTCCCTTATTATATGTCATGTATCTAAAAGTAACCAAGTTGAAATGTTTTGGAACTTCAAATTTGTTGGCATTGTTTCGTTTGAAATTTATACCCTTTTCACACCAAATATTACAAAGGTAACACCCAGGAAGACATTCCTGAGGATTATGTCATAAAAACCTGGGGTGGTATTCTGAGAATTGTTGTAACTTTTGTTGTATCTTTAGGAGATAACACAGCGCTAATATTGTTGGTATTCTAAAAATTGTTTTAGCGGCATATTATCTCTCTAAGGACAACCTTTATTATATCTTTGACTCACCCATTTTTTGACATTTACCAATCAAGATGGATTTTATATAGGTAGGTCAGCCAATAGGAGCACCCCTTACGTCAAAATGTCAGGATGCGCGTATATCAATTTCAGACATAGTTATTAAATTGTGCATTCTATAATGCGCCATGCGCTATGGGGCTGCAATTAATTAACAAAATTGCTCACCCTCTTCGGATCAAACCAAGTCACATATTGAAGTTAATTCATCGAATCCCACCTGTAATTTCTTCAAAGTGTCTCCTCTATGAGATCTTGAATCAAACACAGTCTCCATCTTGCTACTTGATCATGTATTGTCTGATTCTGAGCTAAAAAAATGCCGACATCATGAGATACAACAGCTAGAAGCTGTTCTAAGTTTTGTTACAGTTACCAGGGAAGATAAGATAAAACAAAATATAAAATAATTTTCAGAATGCCAATTATCTCATGATATTATCTTCAGTGCGTTTATTTAAATTAGGATCATGCGAAGAGTAAACAAAGATACATGTACAAACAAAGTTACAACAAAAGATACAATTTTCAGAATACCAATTTTGTTATAATGGTGAAGAGAACTGACCCCTTCTGATACTAACATCTCAACACTGGAGAATTTTTTATCATGGTATACTACTCTGTTTATTTCTTTCTTCAATTTTTTCTTTCTTTCCTCTTTTTTTTCTATATTTCGTTTTGTAGTTTTTATGTTTCCATCTTTCCTTCTCTCATTCTATCTGTCCTTATATATATATTTCTTTGTTTACTTTATCTCATCTTCTTTTCTTTCTGTCCTCATGTATTTCTTTGTTTTTTCATATCTCATCTTCTTTTCTTTCTTTCCTTTTTATATTTCTTTGTTTTTCCTTCTCTCATCTTCTTTCTTCCTTATGTCATTCCTTTATTTTTTTCTACCTCTACGTCTTTGGCTTTTGTCTTCCAACATTCACACCAAAATCTTTCCAGGCTGGGTAACACCCTAGCTCTGCCCTGGATGATCTAGGGTAAATCTTACCCCAGACAAACCAGTTTGGAAGAACGTTCATAGTAGAAATCTCCCCTGATAAGGATTGCTTTTCAAACGCCCTCGTTTTCAAAACATGATGAGAAATAGCTGAAGTGTTGGGGCCACATGCGTGTGCAGACCCACATACCCATTTCTGTGTGTAGTGCCTATGCTTTTCAGCGAGATTGGGTCAATTTCTTATTTTGATGATTAAAAAACCTCACAGTATATACCATTTCTTATTTGACATGATCAACCACTGCCAACTGCTTCCAGACAGTTTCTTTCACAATGTAATTGTGTGACCAGAACTCAACTTTTTCATTAAACTTGAAAATTGTTAAATAAAAAAAGTTTCACTTCATGACAGATGTTTCTCTTTTTTGGGGGGGAGGGGGGGCTACACTACAGAGAATTCGGGCTGAAACTTAATATAGCTCATTGACTTTAAATTGAAATGTTTACGGAACAAAGTTTCACTATATGGCTTTTTTTTTCTTTCTTTTTTCAGGGATATTTGGAGATGCTGGTCCCCCTGGAGTCAAAGGTTTCCCTGGTCGTAGAGGAGTAAGTGGTGAAGATGGTCCACCTGGACCTGAGGGAGGCCCAGGGCTACCAGGTAAGTTATTTTCATCTTCATTCCAGATAATGCTTGAATGGATTCAGGCACCTCTTACCTAAAGATTAGTGAAACTCCAAAAATTAAACACAACTTGATTTTCAATCAACCAGGTTCTGCAAATATAGGACTTGTATTTAGTTTTTGGAGTAATGTTTAAGGGACACTTTTTTATGCAAGAGGCCCCACAAGTTCCTCATAAAGTTGTCAGGTCTGACAGAAAATGCCAAAAATATCTATAACATATACTCTCACTCCGCGTTCAATTTCCAAAACACTTAACCAAATTCCTGACCTTGACCTAAGGTTCTGCAACACATGCCCAGATTCGCTATGTAGTCTTTATTATGCATAAATACTTGACCTGGGACCCAGTCTTGTGAATAGCTGCAATTGATCTAAATTCGCTTACAACACAACTTAGGTTTGATATCAGTCACAACTCTGAATATATGAGATAGGAGTCTATGATTGACTCAAGACTTGCCATTGATCAAAATTGATGGCAACTCTGTATGAGATGGGGACCAGGGGTTCCTAACTAATACCCCATTTATGCTGGGAGTTAGACTGCCCCAGGGGTGCCCCCAAATCTCAGTATGAATGGGTAAGAAGAATTTAGGGCCCCCCAAGTTAGTGTGGTCCAAGGAGTGCCCCAGGATCGTTCCAGGGGCACCCCAACTCCAGTATATATACAGTTACAGTGATTTAGGCCAATCTAGATTCAGTGACCCTGCGTAAACCGGAAACCATTTACTGCTTCTGGGTTTCAGGTGTTTAATAATAGCGCGCACCTGGATGGTCGTAAATGGCAGTATAAATGGATTTGGGGCGGTCCAGGAGCACCCTAAATTTAGGCCGCAGTATAAATGGGTACAAGTTGTCACGTGGGCCAAATTAAGGCCCAGAAGTTTGTTTAAAATTCTAACACTGTCCTTTTAGTTGCACTCATACCATTAGCCCATCAAGGGGTGACAGCTAACTTTTTTTTATATAGGGCATTTTTATACCCCTCCCTTCCTGTTTATTTCATTAACATTAATAATTTCCAAAGATATTATTTTGTTATTATTTTTTCTTTTATCAGGTCTAATTGGATTCCGGGGACCACTTGGTGAAGATGGACCCAAAGGAGAACCAGGTTCTTTTGGAGAGCTAGGTAGGCTGAGGTCTTTGTTCTTTAGGCACTACATGTGCATTCCTTGCAGATATTTGATATCATGTTCAATACTGTTTCATCATTTTCGCAGAAACATTATTTCATATGCCATTAAATCAGATAATTTCCTTCTGGGTATGTTGTTTAAATGAATTATAAAAGTTCTATTTGATTTAGATATTTTTTATACATATACTTTTCAATGAATATGACATTAAATCACATGATCAGTTACCAACAATAAGTTAAGGTACAAATTTGTTACTTTTCACACAGAAAGAAAAAAAGAAGATTTCAGCTGTAGTGTTACATAGGGACTGTATGTGGACATTTGCATCATGTGACATGCTTTTCCAGCAGACCCCAATAGGTTGGGCAGAAAAGTGTAATAGGTTACATACTTACAGTGAAACCTGCTTTAACAATCACCTGTCAGTAACGACCGCATTGTTTTGGGGTTTTCCTTAAAAGTGTTTCATTGAAACCTATAATGAAATAACCTGTACATAAAGACCACCTGCTCATTAATACAGCATATATTTCCCTGTTGAGTCATCTTTATGTACAGGTTTTATTTTGTTTATTACCAACATTATCAACATAATGACTGCTGAATTCTCTAATTCATTCACCAAGGCTTAATACAAGGACCAGCCGGTTCCCACAGGCAATGCGTTAACATTGTTTTTATGTGATTTTCTGCCATTACTTTTAAAGGTTTCTCTGGATTGAAAGGCTTCCGAGGATACAATGGTATTGCAGGCCAGAAAGGTAACTCAGGAAGAGGAGGCATTTCAGGATTCCCTGGTGAACCAGGGGAGGCTGGAGAGATAGGACAGCAAGGTAAGGTTCTTGGATCTTGTAAAATATTGGCCTTATATAGGCATTATACATAGACTTAATTTTCTGTTTCCTCAGAATGTTCTTCGAAGCTTGTATTGCTCTTTAGTCCTCCCATATTTATCGTATTGCACTCTTGTGTGGGGCAATACCTATGCGTCTAATATAAGTAAGCTAACTACATTACAAAAGAAGATAATAAGAACTGTTTGCGGTGTACCATCTGGAACCCACACCAACCCCTTATTTCATGACTTGAAACTTTTAAAATTTGAAGATATTGTCAGTTACCAACAGTACGTTTTTATGTATAAGTGCATTTACAAATATCTCCCCTATCAGTTTTGTAATCTGTTTGACTTTAATTGTAATCTTCATAATTATCCAACAAGATCTGTGAGAGACATTCATATTCCTAGACATAGAACAATTGCGTTTCAACAAAATATTCGTTTTTCTGGTCCCAAACTCTGGAACAACTTAAATGACTCTACTAAAACGTGCTCTTCACTCCATACATTTACTCATACTTTAAAGAATATATACTTTGTACAATATAGTCAGTAGCACATATTGCAGATTTTTCTTGATTTTTTTTTCTTTTTTATCTTTTATCTTTTATTTTTTTTGTTTTTTTTTTTGTATGTTATGATTGTTGTTTAATATTGTATATGTAAATAGGTACTGTAAAGGCGACCCCACCACAAGCCAAGTGCTTCTTGGGACCCTCGCCTCCTTCCACCACGTTCTTTTTGTGAATGTATATGTATTTGATTATGATTATGAGAAGGAAATAAATGTATTTTGAATCTGAATCTTTTGAATCTGATTAGTATAATTCATATAGTAATATCAGTTGTAGTGAAGTACAGTAGTAGTATTAGTAGTAATAGTAGAAGTAGTAGTAGTAGCAGGAGTAGTAGTAGTAGTAGTAGTAGTAGTAGTAGTAGTAGTAGTAGTAGTAGTAGTAGTAGTAGTAGTAGTAGTAGTAGTAGTAGTAGTAGTAGTAGTAGTAGTAGTAGTAGTAGTAGTAGTAGTAGTAGTAGTAGTAGTAGTAGTAGTAGTAGTAGTAGTAGTAGTAGTAGTAGTAGTAGTAGTAGTAGTAGTAGTAGTAGTAGTAGTAGTAGTAGTAGTAGTAGTAGTAGTAGTAGTAGTAGTAGTAGTAGTAGTAGTAGTAGTAGTAGTAGTAGTAGTAGTAGTAGTAGTAGTAGTAGTAGTAGTAGTAGTAGTAGTAGTAGTAGTAGTAGTAGTAGTAGTAGTAGTAGTAGTAGTAGTAGTAGTAGTAGTAGTAGTAGTAGTAGTAGTAGTAGTAGTAGTAGTAGTAGTAGTAGTAGTAGTAGTAGTAGTAGTAGTAGTAGTAGTAGTAGTAGTAGTAGTAGTTGTTAGTAGTAGTAGTAGTAGTTAATAGTATATTTCCCCCATATTTAAGTTATGGGAGATCAAAATGTATTTAAGTTATGGGAGATCAAAATGAGACAAGTATTCAGGGTCGTAAAAAAAAGGTAATACAACAAAATCCAGAGAAGACAAACATAAGTCTAATAAAAAAAAACCTTCAAAAATACCACTTTCAGATTGTTTGGGGCCTCCAAATTTTTAGATTACTTAGAAAAAAGTATACTCTTTCAGGAAATACCCAAAATTAAAATTTGACCATGCCGACCAAAAACACCTTGATTGAGCTATAACTGAAAATCACACAGTGCGACTTTATGGTGGTTTTGTGGTGCTTGGTCACGTATTTGAATGCAGAATTGCATTGCCTGCAGATATGGAACTTGCTAATAATTTTGTTTTTTATATAATGTATTATTCATCTTTGCCTCTGTCTCCCCACTTCTATCTCTCTCTCTCTCTTTCTCTCACTTTCCCCGTTTACTCTTTCTCTCTCTTTATATATATTTTGTACATCTCTCTGCTTATTTTTCTCATATAATTGTTATGATATTCCTTTAAAAATGCTTGTGTATTAAATTTTATTTTACTTATATATTTCATGATGTTAATTCCATGGAACCCAACTCGTGAACTACAATGTGGTTTTCAATGAATACTTTGTCAGTTCCATTCAATCCATGTTTGATTGTTTGTATCAGGTCCTCGAGGGCTGAAAGGCTACCCTGGTCTAAAAGGAAACCAAGGTTTGCCTGCTCCAGAGGGAAGTCGAGGAACACGAGGGACACCAGGAATACCAGGAGTGCCTGGGGACTTGGGTGAGTCTACCTAGCTATCTAGTGGAGGAACAGGGGCGGTATTCAAATCAAAATGCGCCTTAAGTTAGCATTTTACTTAGCATTTGGCTTGGCTATGTAAACTGGCTCGACTTGTATTCAGATCAAAGTTAAGCACTTTACTTTACTTTAGCAAGCCAACTTTAAGGCAAAATACTTACTGATATCCATTGTGACGTCACATATCCTGTCCAAAATCATGTGCAATACATGCGTCACAGTAGATGCATGCGCGCTTACATGGTTTGTTTGTGCACAGCTCAGCGCAGCTTATACTGCTCTGCGTGTATATGAAAGCCATGTACCTGCCAATCAAGTAATTGGCTTAAGTCTGATAGGGAGCTGTCTTGATGTCCTAAAAGAGAAGTCCACCCTGATATTAATTTGGTTTTGATATAAGCAGGAAAAATAGAGAAGGAGATCAGTGAAAGTTTGAGCAAAATCTGATCAGAAATACAAAAGTTATGAATATTTAAATTTTTCATCAGTCAAACACAAATTGGCAAATCTGTGAAGTATCTTACGAGGTCCTCTCCCCTTTGCTCTGTACTAAAAATACATAACTTTCTATTTACTCTAAGAAAATATTCAGTCATACATGCACCCGAGGTACAATCATTGCACGTACAATTTTACATAACCCCTGTATGAAACAAATCTATTCCTTCATCTATAACTAAGAAAATGGAAATTCATGAAATTTTCAGTACAGAGCAAATGGGAGAGAACATCGAGAGATACATCAAAGAGTCGCCAATGTGTTTGACCAATTACAACATCAAAAAAATCATAGCTTTCTTAAATTTTTAAAAGTATTTTGCTCAAACTTTCACTGATCTGTTTCTCTCATTTTTCTGCTTTTATTACTCTCTGTGTATATCTCACTGTTTCTATTAATTAAAGTCTTAACACTCTTTTCTATCCTGATCTCCATCAATCTTTGTTCATTCAAGTGTTTTATTAATTATTAATTATTATTTGTATGAAGGGTTTTCAGGCGACCAGAAAAATTGGCGTATCTCATGGTTTGCACGAAAGTTCCCGGATGACCGTGCAATTTTAAAACAATACATGTATTTCATGGTTTTTGTGTAAAAGTACCCAGATGACCGTGCAATATATTTCCATATCTCATGGTTTGAGGTGCGCGTGACGCGTACAAAATATATGCGTTTAAATACGCAAAGGGAATGTGCGCAGCCCTTGCAAGATGCTTGGATAAGGACAAAATAATGATTTTCTGGCCTGTGTTTTATGTTGAATTTAATACAAAAACATAAGCTCATGTAATGGTGAAAATTGAGGAACTAGGTTTCATACAATTAATAATGATAATATTGAATGACTTTTCTTTCGTGGGACACAAGGGTATATCGCACTCGCTTTGAAAATATTTCACTCGTCGTGCCGACTCGTGAAATATGCTCATATATAGCTCGTGCGATATACCCTTGTATCCCACTCAAAGCCATTCAATAATATATAAATCTTCTCTAATCTCTCTCTCTTTACAGGTATACCAGGTAGGGATGGTTTTCAGGGTCCCAGAGGTCTTCAGGGAATGAAAGGAGAGGTTGGTTCTCCAGGACCACTTGGTCCCCTACCCCCAGACCCTGGACGAGGACCTAAAGGGATGCCAGGAAATCCAGGAAGACCAGGTTTCTCAGGTGAAGACCTTGTTAGCAATAAGCCAGTTTGTAGATTGGTGATCCCATATATGCTCTTGCGTGTGTGTGTGTGTGGGGTGTGTGTGTGTGTGTGTGTGTGTGTGTGTGTGTGTGTAATTGGGTTTTTACAGACGTGTATCAATCAGATAAGGTAGCGTAGTAAAATGTGATGGCACATAAGAACGCGGGAAAGATGTATATGACACAATTATTTAAAATCATAATTTTATTCTAAAGAGGCAGAACCAAAATAATAGAATGTAAAATTAGTATTTCACTCTATTAACATTTTTAATCAAAATAATATGAAAACTTTTATTCCGATATGTCTGATTGTGATTTTAGATGCACAGACATAACTAGCAATTTTCGCTCTTTGCGTCTTTCCCCCGTCTTTACGCGCCACTGCATTTCACTAAGCTACCTAACCAAGGAACAATTGTCACCTGAGCATGTCTTTGACAACCTGAAGAAACTATCTACTTATGCACAGGAAGGGTCATTTGTACCAAAATGTGAAATCCATTGGGATAAATACTGGACATGTGTGTATGAAAGTTATGTAATTGTCATTCACTTTATGCACCCAAGAACATTCCATGGTACCCAGGTGGAAGAGTTCTTTTCCAAAGGAGGAAACAAAAGCTACATGTATTTCTGAAGCTTCTCAATAAGCGAGTTCATAATTACAATTTGCGCATGTGCAGATAAAGGTCATTTGTACAGAGTACAATTGACCTTTATACGCACCAGTATGATTTTACTCGTTGAACAAGTAGCGTGCCCACAAAAAAAATTGTGCGTGCACGTACAAAGTTGGGTCATTTCAGGGTGATTTGCACCATGAACTAATCACGAACTGGTTTATTACTTTGGGCGTGGTTATTTTTAGAATGGATGAAGTACGGCACCTTTCTGCGTTTTAAGGATCTATTAAGATTCAGTACCATAAATTCTAACCTGGTCTGTTGGAGATGTTTGTTTGTTTGTTTGTTTGAGTTTAAAGGCGCTTCTCATTCAGTGTGAATATTTGCGCCAAATTTAAAATTGCCTAAATATATTAGGAATTGTAACAGGTATCACGCTAAAGTTAGATTGCAATCAGTTCAGGTCAATCACGGCTCTTTATGTTAAAGACAGTGCCAAGAAGTTACCTGTTCAAATTTTAACTGAGAATTTGAATAGTGTTTGATCATTATCTCTTGACAGGTTTTAAGGGATATACTGGAGAGTATGGAGAAACAGGAGATATAGGACCTGATGGACCCAAAGGAAGACTAGGGAGCTATGGACTCAAAGGTGCCCCAGGACCTCCAGGTAAGTACAAAAATTCAGTCAGTGTGTACTGCTTAACCCTTTCAAGACAACTGACCACATTTTGTGGTTTGGCTCAATATTTTTTGATTCAGAGCTCTAAAAAATATACCAGATGCAAGAGTAGAAAAAACAAAATTTCTGCACACACTGTGTCCATTTTTCTTGCATGACCATATAGTGTTTGACACCAGGAATTGTAAAAAGGAGAAAAAGATTTAAAATCCTTAAATCATTGTTCTTTAATCGAAATTGGCAATTTTTTCAACTTTTCGACCATGTATATTGTTCTCAAAGACATACATCTTATTAGAACCATGTAGCACTTTAAAAAATACATTATTGTTGCCAATTTGAAGAACATAATGTGATCAATTTAGCCCTTAAATAATTCCTGTCCTGAAAGGGTTAAAGGGGACCAACAACTAAAGTATATTTTGCTCTGAATGTTTTGGGTTCCATGCCCTATATACTATATTCATAATATCACCATCCACCTTTGCTTTCACAAGGAGAACTTGAAAGTTTAAGTACACTCCAAATGAAGATGAAAGCAAATTAATTTCTGTTAATTTCAATTTAATTCAATTTGATATGGGTTCAATGGTGTAAAATAAGAGAGATGATTTCAGTTTAATTCATTTCAGTTCAATTCATTTCAATTTATAATGGGCTCAGTGGTGTGAAAGATTTAAGACACAGGATTTTCATCTTCTACATTTTATGTAAATTCTGTTTAAATTTGCTAATTTCAATCGATTCTATCCAGTTGAACATGGCAGATCGGTTGGTGTTTGATTCAGTTCATTTAATTTCAATTCAATTCCCTTTCGTTGAATGTGACAGGTCAGCCTGGGTTCAATGGAGAGAAGGGAAGCAGGGGAGATCCAGGTCTTGCAGTGAAAGGTCTGAAGGGTGAGGAAGGAGACACAGGATATGGTGGGTTCCCAGGTAGAATGGGACTTCCAGGCATCGATGGACCACTAGGACCTCCAGGTAAATAAACTTACACAGATCAATACTAGTGGGACTGAATAGTTTTCAAACTCTTGCACTGTATGATCTTAGAATATCTGACTGTTAATTTCCTTGTTACTTTAATCTCAATTCAAACATGATTGAAGTTTTCATGCTGAAAAATATTGAAATGACATATGTATTATAAAATATCTGAGGCAATTATAATTTTTAGTGGGCTTTATTCATGGTTTGGAAACATATGTAATTACTCTGGGATAAAGTGGTATTTCATAATTACTTGATATTATAGAACTATAATACTAGAAGAATGATTCCACACTGTGCATTACATTGGAATAATGATATTGCATGCTTTGATACTTTTCAATACCATTAAAAAAAAATATTTGTGACTTTCATATACCCCTTGATATTTTTACAACTCAAACTGGAAAGGACCTTCTGTGATCGTATTTCTTTTGGCTGTTTTCTTTGTGCAGGACCCAAAGGAAGACCTGGTCCTTTTGGAGATTTTGGTCCATCTGGTCTACCAGGGCGGAACGGAGAGCCAGGAATGCCAGGTTTCCCAGGAGACAGCGGACAGCCTGGATACCCAGGTAAATAATTGTAATAGATTCATTTACTGCAAAAAAAATGTTCAAGGTTACATAAAATTTTGGCATTTTAAAGGTAACAGATAGTTTTGGGAGGCTCTCAAAAACTTTTCGTGAGATTTCTTTGATTTTACTTAATAAAAAGCAGGGTACTAACATAACTAAGATGCTGTGAAGTTTTTTCCTCCTCAAGTGAAATATTTACTGAATGAGAGGTGAAAAGTAATAAAAATCGATCCCTGGCCCAAAAAAGAGGGGATGTAAATTCAAACAACGGCCACACACACTACTCACATTAGGATTGCTGTGTGTATAGAATACGCTACACATAGTGCGAAGCGCTGGGTTTATTGTGCGGGGAACCTTCGGGTGGATATGGTCTTAGCGTGAGGCAGTGAAAAGCCGTTACCAAGCGTTTCTTACAGATATTTACACTAAAATTTGTTCGAAATCGTGAATGGAATGTTAAATAATCTCATACATGTGTCTCATGATAAATGGAGAGTAGTATGTGACTATGTTAGATAAGTTTCTTGCCAGTATGATTTTTGCTACCGAGACTGTCTATGAGCTTTAACAATAAATATACCTTTGGTAAATGGAGCTAACAAATTCAAAAAGCTACATGTAGTCTAGTTTGGCCCCGTTCAATACAAAATAATTTATAACAATAAATCAGTCATTAAGGATTATATAACGGGTTCAAGAATGTAGCCATCCTGATTGGTCAAATAACACCACGTGACCGTGCAAAAAAAAAGTACTAACACGGCGAGGGGACTAATGCACGGCTAATCCGGATCAAACCGAATCTGTAAACATGTAAGCATGTAGCGCAGACGGTATGACATGATATGGCTATATGTTTTTACACGCTAAGATTGTAGATTGTAGACCCGTTTTATAAGACTATTAATACATGGTGGTGAGTTCGTGCGTTTTTATCGTGGTGTCTAACACACTCGGCTATACGCCTCGTGCATTAGTCCACCACGATAAAAACTTTTGTGTTGCCAGATCGCACTAACGCACTCCCAACCATGTATTAATAGTATATCATTGAACCAGCATTTTAATAGTTTAGCCCTAACATTGAACATTTCTGAAGTAAGCAATATATAACTCAAATATATGTGTGTATATATATATATATATATATATATATATATACACATAATGTACATTAGAAATACATGTATTTTCACAATCTGGTTAAGGTGTGTTACAATAATTCTTTTCATATTGTACAATGTTTGCAATATAAACATCAGTAGTTGAATGTGATTATATTCTTCAAGAAGACTTTGTCTTGGGACACAGTACATTTTCGAGATGCACCTTGGGCAATAGTTTGAACCGTGTCCCCCAAGAGCAGTCAGTATTCATATACTACATGTATGTTCATATCTTCACCTGATGACAGTCAGTGGTTGTCTTGTTCCTCTCTGACAGGACGTCCTGGATCACCCGGTCCTAAGGGAATGCAAGGAAACATTGGCCTTCTGCCCAACAGAGGGCACTTCATCACCCGGCACAGCCAGTCAAGGAGTGTACCCAATTGTCCCCCAGGCACCGTGGAACTCTGGCGTGGCTTCAGTATTCTCTTCTCCATGGGCAACGGCCAGTCCCACCACCAAGATCTAGGTAAGTATGTGGTCAATGATGTCCTTGTATTCAGTATTCTATATGGGCAATGGCCAGGCTCACCACCAAGATATAGGTGATTATGTGGTCAATAATTTCCTTGTTTTCAGTATTCTCTTCTCCTCGGGCATTGGCCAGGTCCCACCATCAAGATCTTGGTAAATTTCTGGTGTGTAAATAATAGTCAGTGATGTCCTGTACTTAGTATTGTATTCCATCCCCAATGGCCAGGGCTCACCATTAAGACCTAGATAAGTGCATGGTGTGGTCAATGATGTCCTTGTTTTCAGTACTCTCTTCTCTATGGGCAACAGCCAGGCTCACCATTAAGATCTAGGTGAGTGTCAGGTATAGATAATCAGTGATGTCTTTGTGTTCAGTATTCTCTTTTCCTTGGGAAAGATGTGGTTAAGTGGCTGGTCAATGATGTCCTTAAGTAGTCTCTTCTCCATGGGCAATGACCTGGCCCACCATCAAGATCTAGATAAGTGTCTGGTATAGATGATGATCTTGTATTAAGTTCTCTCTTATTTTCTCTTCTCCTTGGGCAACAGTCAGGTTCACCACCAAGATCTTGGTAAGATTTTTGTGTAGATAGTCAGTTATGTCATTGTATTCAGTAGATTTTTCTTCTCCTTGGGCAGTGGCCAGGCACACTATCAAGATCTAGGTAAATGTCTGATGTGTATACATCAAGAGTGTGAGAGTACAACTCCGTGTCCTGTGCTTAATATGACCTTAGATAGTGCATTTTAACTTCGGTTTCCTCTTTCGACCTGGTGTATGCAATTGCTGAAACATTCCAGGGGGGTGATTCACTAACTGGGATCGATATCATTCCTAAAATCAATTTTCGGGATTGATTTCATTCCCAGCTTAAAATTAATTCCACCTTACTGATTCACTAAATCGCTTTTAGGATGGAATCAATTTTATCATGAATATATATGAGCGCAAATGAATATTTACGAGCGCACTCATTCCAACCAATCAACGTACTCAAATTTCAGTCACCGCCCCTCGGTCACCCGACCTAATTCTCTACTTAGCGCGTAGCTAGTGCGCGTTACCTAGCTACTGCATTAATTGCGCGCACGCATCGACTGGACATACACAGGGCTAGGGCCTATGGCTAGGGCAATGGGCGTGCAGGCAGGCACAGCGTAGCCGCGCCCAGGTTGGGGCGCGGGCGGGCATGCAGTGGAGTGACCGTTTGTGATTGTTAGGAGCGATCCGGATCACTCCCAACCTTAAAATCAATTCAGAGGCTGGAATCAATCCCAAATACCTTAGTGAATCAGTCACTAAAAGCGATATCGCTCTTAGGATGGATATTGTTCCTAAAATTGATTTTTTCTTATTTGGGATTAATTTTAGCCGTTAGTGAATCACCCCCCAGATTTCTTGAATGTTATGGCTACTGCATTATTATGTGTAGGATAAAGTCTGTTGGTAGAAATGCTAAATCTATGTGATGTGCTTGTCTTTTTCAAGATGCAGGTAGTCATGCATCCTTCAATCCTGAGCACAGGCTCGTAGTTGTGTTGGACAGTTGCAGTTATATGATAATGATAATCCAGTTGTAGTATATTCATGCGAGTGATATATCTTATGGTAAATATTCCTTTTTTGCAGGTGATGCTGGTTCCTGCTTGCAACGCTTCAGCACCATGCCCTTCCTCTTCTGCAACTTTAACAATGTCTGTAACTACGCCAACCGCAACGATCGCTCTTTCTGGCTGACGACCAATGAACCCCTTCCTATGATGCCAATCATGAACCAAGCCATTGACCCGTACATCAGCCGTTGCTCTGTGTGCGAGGCTCCTACTCAAGCCATCGCGGTACATAGCCAGTCGCAAGAGATTCCGCAGTGTCCAGGAGGCTGGAGGAGCATATGGACAGGCTACAGTTTCTCCATGGTAAGTTGCCAGATTCTACGACACATGCTCAGGTCTGCTCTAGATCCTTATTGTATGATTTTTAACAATTACACCTGCTGAGTTCTGGATGTGTCTTTACGTGCAACCATGTTTTATTTATTTCTATTAAAAAGCTACCTGTGTTGAAATTTTAGTAAAGTTCATTTTATGAATCAAAATATAATGAAACATAAAATAAATGGGTAAAATTAGATATTCAAAATGATGTAAAGTGAACATTTATTATTCTGATGAACTGCATGCATGACCCACAAGTTTAACCAAATAGTAGTCTCCTTTTTTTTTTAATCATGTCAGTTTACATCTATAGTGCATTTTTATGCCTCCGCCCACCGTAGGTGGTAGCCGGAGGCATTATGTTTTCGGGTCGTCCGTCCGTACGTCCGTACGGGTTTTGTTCTCGCGATAACTTAAAAACCGATTGGCGAATCAACTTCAGACTTGGCTTGAGTGTGCACATGGGAGGGGCGATGCGCTGATTAGATTTTGGGGTAATGAGGTTAAAGTTCAAGGTCATATAGTTCAATAGAATACATAAAAATGGATCGTTCTTGCGATAACTTAAAAACCGATTGACTGATCAACTTCAGACTTGGCTGGAGTGTGCATATGGGAGGGGCAATGCGCTGATTAGATTTTGGGGTCATGAGGTTAAAGCTGAAGGTCACAGGGTTCAATAAAATACATTAAAATGGCTTGTTCTTGCAATAACTTAAGAACCATTTGACGGATCAACTTCAGACTTGGCTGGAGTGTGCATATGGGAGGGGCAATGGTCTGAGTAGATTTTGGGGTCAGGAGGTTAAAGTTCAAGGTCACAGAGTTCAATAGAATACATAAAAATGTTACATGAAAATGGGTTCGTTCTTGCAACTTAAAAACTAATTGACGGATCAACTTCAGACTTGGCTGGAGTGTGCATATGGGAGGGGCAATGCCTTGATTTGATTTTGGGGTCATGGTTAAAGTTGAAGGTCACAGAGTTCAATAAAATATATTAAAATGGCTTGTTCTTGCAATAAATTAAGAACCATTTGACAGATCAACTTCAGACTTGGCTCATGTATGCATACAGGAGGGACAATGGTCTGATTAGATTTTGGGGTCATGAGGTTAAAGTTCAAGGTCACTGAGTTCAATAAAATACATAGAAATGGCTTGTTCTTGTGATAACTTAAGAACCATTTGACGGATCATCTTCAGACTTGGCTCATGCATGCATATGGGAGGGGCAATGATCTGGCAGAGGCATAAATTCCGACCGTGTGCGGTCGAAAATTCTTCTAGTTTATGACTGATTCAGAAAAAGAATATGTAACTTCAACTTCTTTTGCTGTTTGTCTACAGTACACAGCAGCTTCTGAAGGCGGTGGCCTGGGCCTGGAATCGGTTGGCTCCTGCCTGGAGAACTTCCGTGCCACGCCTTTCATCGAGTGCAATGGCAGAGGTAACTGTGCCTTCTTCTCAAACAAATACAGCTTCTGGTTAACAGTCATCGATGAAGAAGACCAGTTTGCCATCCCCAGGAAACGTACAATCAAATCAGGACAGTTGCAGTCTGTGGTGGGCCGCTGCAGAGTGTGTATGAAAATCAATTAATACTGGTCTATTCATCACTAATTCATTCTGTTACTTAATAAGATCCACGATACGAAGATTCCGCAACATGATATTTAGGGTTTAGACAAAAGGTTTGATTAACAGAGGAACGGCATTCAATCAAAAGAAGTGACAGCCAATTCTTCAAGACTTCTTTCAAGTGGAAGAAGAAAGACAAAAGCGTAGGATCCTAGTAAGGATGTATATGAGACAAGACTGGATGTTGGCCAGACTAAGCTAAGCAGCTCTCATAATGAACATGCAGGGATTTCCAGGAAAATGGCTGCAGTGCTTGTGCAGTCCAAGCTTACCCACACAAGGAAAGGCGTTGCATCAACAATCTGGAATCATAGTGTAAGACCAATAGAAACATTGTCTGATGCTGTCCATTGTACATGAATTTTAAATTTGGATTTCTTCTGTATTTTGATAGTGAAACAAACTTACTGAAAGGTATAAGAATAAAATGCGACTGAATTTCAGGTATTGTAGAGTAATCTAGGCAAGACCAGGCTGATGATTCTGTATGTACAGCAGGTTTTGATAAAAAAAAAAAAAAGATTCATGCAGCAAAAGGGCATTTATTGTTGAACAGCATTAAACCATTCATTTTTCCCTCTCATATTGAAAAAAAAACATAAGGGACATAATATTCATGAGGACTTCCTGTTACATTTTATTTTGAAAAATTAATGTACCTTGTGGTTTTTAATCCAGTTTTTATGTATTATATGGATGCCATAGATAGTCTGTTTTTAACAGTATATTTCAAGGGTACTCAATATTGCAAGTCTCTTCAATATCATTATTTTGTAATGTTTCATCTATGCAATGAATTCTACATATTGGCATGTACATACTTCCATTTTACACACAGTGAAAAACAGACAGATTTTCCATCTAGATAGTATTAATTTTGTTTGATTATTCTGTTTTTAGCATCACTTGTACCCAGATATGCTAGATAAAGCTGCAAGATGGAAATATCTTTTTTCATAAAATCATCTTCGTGACGTGTGTAGTGTGTGCTGCTAGCTTGCCAGTATTTAATGTACCTATTTTTTAAAAAGTATTTTCTTCCCTTTCAATACCTATGGCTTCTTGATCCTGCTGTTTTTATATATCATACATTTGTATAGCTGATAGTTATGGAAAATTAAATTGTGTGCTACATTTAGTTGTAGATCTATGCTGCTTTGAAGAGCAGACTACAAGTCTCAGATGGTGTATTTATTCTGATAAATCCTACGTGAATCAGGACAATAAGTTTTTCGCCTTTTAATGATATAACGACTTTGCTTTACTTTCGAATCGGTGGGCATTACGAGAACATTTTGCCTGGAAACAAGCAGGTTATTTTGATGCTCAGTTCTTGCCTGTACGTTGCCAAAGTAAATATTATACTTATCATGTAAATCATGTCATCTTGCCAACCATAACATTTTACTATGCAAAGTCTCACAGGTGCTGCATAATAAGTGTGTATTTTTGTAGACTATGACAAGAATGGTGCTAACAATATTCATGTGATATATTTTGTACAAAATGTGTCCTTACAGATAAGTCATCACAATATTTCTTTGCATTTCATTTGACTTATAAGACTAAGAGAAAGGAATGATGCTAATTCAAAACATGTGTGGCTGTAACTTTTGAAAGAAAATGTCGTGTTCTAGTGTGTTCTACAGTTTTAGATTATGGAGTAAGATCTCCACGTTACACTTGCAGTAATGACGGCACCCTGTATAGTTATCTATAGCTCCTGCCATATCCAGTTATTACATATGAATTTATTTATGAATCATGTACAAATTTGCTAGTTAGATCAGTCATTGATTGCAGCCATGTAGTACCTGTACATGTAGTTGATTAATTAAAAGTAAATACGGTATCATTTTAATAGAATGTGTGAGCCTCAATATCTAGAAAATTGCTTCATTTAATTCACCATCTGTTATTTTATTTCAGTACTTTTATATATTCTTTTTTTTTTCCAGGTGCTGAACTTTTCCTGTATATTGTTCTATACAGAGCGTACTGTTTATTTTATAAAATAATAGATGTATTTGTGTGGTAGGATATATCAAACAGCCAGGGAGTACAATAATCAGATTTTGTTATCTTTCGTTAGGGATCCATATGGGCAATTCGTGCAGACAATGGTCAAAATTAAGTTATTGCTATTTTTAATGTCTCAGTTATAATGTCATTTATTGCATCTGGATACAATTAAAAGTAAATGACAAATTAAATCAAGACATTATCTGTCTTTTCATTTTCATTTCAAGAGACCAGACGCTGAAAATCAAAACAAAGACACATATACATGTATGATATTAATGTAGAAATCATTCTTTTTTATCATTTATACACACTCTATACCATTTCAATTTATATGTTCATCACCAATCAACTTGTGTCTACAAATATAGAATGCATACACAACCCAAAGTCTCTCTAGCTCATAATATTATCCTACCTACTGTTCTACACTACTGATATCTAAAAGATAAAATTTTCTAGCTTTTTAATGTTAAAATGCAGATCTCTTCCAAACTCCCTTGCACATAGGAAACTTGGATTCTGCAGCAGATAATCAGATGATGATATAATTAACAAGCTTGGGGAATCCCCCTAAGCTTGGGGGAATCCCCTCAAGCTATTCTTACTATACATTTTTACAATACAACCTAAGACTTGTGTGATACATCTCTCCTTCTAAGCATGCGTTTGTTTCAACCTCTTAACTAAAAATTCAACAACTTAAGCAAAAGAGGTGATCCTCTATTAGTTTCGCAGATAAACGATGTTGTCAACATAAATAACACACATTGATATTTTGACACAGAGATGAGCACTTTTGAAGGACCAATCCAAAGAAATAATTGACAAAAATGGAACGATAACTACTGTACATCAAGAGTGGTGGAAGTTTGTTTAACAGATTTAACATGTGTTCTGAAAGTATATGTAAAGCCCACCCTACACCATCACAATCCAACTGCAATATGATTTTCGAAGAAATTATAGAACACCGATATGAAAATCATAATGTATAATCTTCCTGGTGGAGATTCCTTATGGCCTTGTGTCATATGTAATCAAATATAAAAGGCAGGTATTGCAGGCCTTGCACAAAAGAGGCCAAATCAGCTTCAAATCGAGCCCAGTTTTGCAACTGGTCTGGTATGATGGCATCACTATGATTCACCATAGATCTGGCCATTTCTCCAACTGTGGGAGGTCCACAAGGCCCACAATGCCTTTAACACTCTATTTCAGTATTCATCTGACCATAAGGCAACTCAAACAGGAAAATATTATGTTAAAAATAATAATCCTATTGCAAATTCTCCTTAAATCTATGCCCTGTTTCACAAAACTTGCTGTCAATAACAAGTTATGATAATTGTTATAAGCTACTAAAGTCATTGCATTTAATTGGCTAAGAACAAATTTGTCATAGATCTGTAGCATTGGTCATTGATAACAAGTTTTATGAAACAGGGTCCTGATCGCAGTCAGAACATATACAGTCAGATTGTATACAGTGTGTGTGGAATTACCAGTATTACTGAATACAAAGTCTCTACTATGTGTAGCTTTTTGCAACAGGGTGAGGCAACAAAAGATAGCCTTTTAGCGTCAATTCTCATTAATTTGAACGAATTTAGACCAGGACTTTTGCACACTGAGCTTATGAAAATTAAATGTACACCATCATGAATATGAATATCCACCTTCAGTGCATCATGATATTAATTTTCCAACTTAAATACTTTAATTTTACTATCTTTCGTACTCGCTACCTGTGAAGGTGAAGTAGTGTTTTGTCTACAGCAACTTTATTTGGATGAATTGGACATTTTTAGATTTTACACGTAGCTTATTCTAATTTACATGTAGCTCATAACTTGTGCTGAGAGTCAAAAGGGCATTAACTCACATGATTTTCTACAGAGTTAATGCCCTTCTAACCCTAAGCTGACGATACGATGCCTTGCTTCGGAAGCCACACACAAGTGAACATGATTTCTCTGAGTTTCGTACAGCAATGAATGAATTAACATATCAGCAACAAGCCATGAAAAAAAAAAACTATTTGCATTTACAACCAAATATTGCATGAAAAATGACATCATTACATGTACTTCACTTTCCTGGTATAAAAAACACATCATTTACATGCAACAAAAAGATGACCAACCAATTGCAATACAGAATATTCACACATAAAAATGCATAACTGATTTCGTTTCACAGACATTCCATGTCGCATGTACATGTATTAAAACAATCCCTGGAAATGCTTTAAATTCTATATTTACCAACAGGTATGAGTCATAGTGTGCCTTTTATACTTGTATACCGAAGGATGAGATTTTGTTACATTGGAAATTATTACATATTTTGAGCTTTAAACAAAATGGGGATCAAGAGCTTTCAGAGAATGTTAAATATTTGTCTTTACGATAGGTTCAAGAACAGATCAAGAGATGTAGATGTAGGCTAATATGAAATCTCCCCCCCCCCCCCCAACATAAACACACACACATTCCCTAATACAAGCAAATGTATGCTTGACATATAAATGATATCAAATAAATAAATTAGGCTATGGAAGAACAGAGCATGTAATTATATAAATAATAGCAGGAGAGGGTAAAGGAAAGAGGATGGGAAAAAGACAGGAGAGAAGAGAGGATACACTAAGAGAAGACAATAACAAGAGAGAAGAAATATAATAAAAGATAAAAGAAGAACAGAGAGAAGACGTGAAGCTAACAGAGGAGGAAAGGAGAAGAAAGAGAAAGGAAAAGTGACAATGAGAGGAGAGAAAAAAACAAACAGAGCACAAGAGAAAAGAGAGTAGAAAAGAAAAGACTACACAAGATAAAGAAGAGAGGAGAGGAGAAAAATTAAAGATGAGATGAAACAAGTGAAGCTACACAAGGAGAATGAGGGGGGAAAGGAGAGAGTGGCAATGAGAGAAGAGAAAAAGTAAGGAAAAGAGAAAGATCAGAGAAAGAAAGAGAAGGGATGATGCAAATACGAGAACAGGAACTAGGAAATACTATCCAACATAACCCCAATTTCTGTTTTTTCCCACAGTAGTATCCACAATTCCCCATCTACAACTAGAATTTCTATTGGTGTGAAAATTATTATTCAATCAAGGATGACAAGATATACACTAGGGGTGGTAGGTATTCTGAAAACTATATTATCTTTGTTAGTGTGAGGTCTGTTAACTGTAGCAACAAATCTAAATTCTGTTCATACTGTAGCTGGTAGCCTATACAAACAGTACAGAGAGACAAGCAATTAAGTGTTTATTTCATCCTGTTTCAATCTGTTCCGACAATTTACTAAGGTAACATATTTCTTCAGAATACACCCGATTTCTTTGCAGGGCTAACCCTGATTCGAAGCAGAACTAACATACAGGGTATATTAACTAGACTGTACCTTACTTTGCCATGCAGCTTACTTGTAAGGGTGCTATGGCTCGAGGCATCTGGCAGGCGGTTATACGCATTTGAAGAAAAAAAATGTATCGTTTCCAGAGTTGCTGAAATTTAAAATAATTGATACAACGTAACAATCGCAGAATTCAAACCAAATTTACACATCAAGTTCGTCAAAACCATTTGATTCCGGCTGCAAAATCATCACGTCACATGTTCATCTGCATTGGAAATATGGCTGAACTTAATTACATTCTACAGATGCATTAAGGACACGATGTGAGATCGGTAAATGTGTAAAATCATCCATTCCTGCAACCCATTGGATCCAACGTGATTCTGGTATGACACATATTGTCCAGACTCCAGCCCGAGTTCTCGTGAGCTTATTATTCAACGGGTTGAAAACCATTGGCGAAAAAAAAAATTGAGAATCAACAATTATATTACGACCTGGTGCATGCTCGACTTGAAACAGATTATGTAGTATGAATAGACACATCGTTAAATTAGTCCTTCTGACAGTTATATAGTGGCACACAAACCAACAACTCTCCCAATACTGAATAAAAACATGATTGACTCCTCTCTACTCAACGTCATGCAGGTTGCTTTCACACTAGATAAGTTCAAACACTGTTTAAAGCATGGCATACTTGCTCTTTATAATACATGAATTCTGTAGAAAATCATTGAGGGTAAATGCGATGCAGCAACCTCACACACAGTGTCACCTATGCCTTTCCACGGACTTGATCAATATCTTTCCGAGGTCTTTTCAACGTCTCTTGTCCCATGTATAAGGCGCTGTCATACGTCCTTCAGCGTGAAATTCAAAGTGTGAAAGTAACTGATAAAGAACTGATTGGGGGCAGGAAGGAGGAGAGATGTCTCATGTTGTCACACTACCGTACTCTTGCACGGTATTGAGGGCTTCACGTGCTCTACAAATGCATCTATTAGAACTGGCCATGCACCTAGGGAAAAGCAAAGGAAAGGAAATATTCAGATTTTGTGGCAAATAAGGCTAGAAAGTAAAAGAATGATTTATCCAAAGAACAACGAGAACAGAAAATGTTAATTACTATAGCTTTAAAATGGCCTTCCGACGATCTCCTTTATCGATATTTTAAAAACAAATCAACATTCAATACAATCATTCATTACAGTTTGAAAGCAGAGCACATGTTCAAAGCACAGGTTGAAAAAAAAAAAAAATAATGGCACAAAAATGTAAGAAGCGATTCCTTTAATGCTTACAGCAATTTTTTATCAGCTTGGCTAAAACCATTATAAAAGAAGTATTTTTGTAGGCACCTTGACCTTCCCCTAGGATGGATATAAGCACAATATACATGTAACGTAGCTTCTCTTATTTATTAACCCTTTCAAGACAATTGACCACATTTTGTGGTTTGACTCAATAACTTTTGATTCAGAGCTCTAGAAAATATACCAGATGCACGAGTAGAAATATCAAAATTTTCTCCACACACTATGTTCATTTTTATTGCATAACCATATTGCCGTTGATGCCAGGAATTTTAAAAACAAGAATAAGCTTTAAAATCCTGAAATTGGCAACACTTTGAGAGGTTCAAAATCATTGTTTTTTGATCGAAATTGGCAATTTTTTCAACTTTTCGACAAAGTTCCTACAAATGTATATTCTTTCAAGACATTACAATTGATGAGAACCATGTAGCATTAAAATAAAAATATTTTTGTTGCCAATTTGAAGAACAAAATGTGATCAATTTAGCCCTTAAATAATTCCTGTCCTGAAAGGGTTAACATCAAATTAAAAAAAACCATGAGAGTGAAAATCGTACCTTCTTCATCATAGTTACTCATATCATCAGCAATCATGTTACTAAAATCAAGCAACAGGTTCCATGTATCCCTAGGTATTGACCTTTTATGATGATCCTGTCAAAGATAATAAGGATTGTTGTTGTTGTTGTTGATTAGTGTTTTATGGCAATCAGTCAATTTTGACTATTATCACCAACTATATATATATTTATTTTTTTTAAACAAAAATTTAATCATTTAAATAATATAATTGACTTCTCTCTTCTTTTTTGGGGTATTTTTTTCTAAAAGTTATTATATTTTATATATATATATATATATATATATATATATATATATATATATATATATATATATATATATATATATATATTTTCTTTAAAGATAAAATAGTATCATGCCAGGTTACCGAGTCCTGTCGGTTCTAAATTGGCACCGTCCTGATTAAACTTGACTAATAAATAAATATCTACTTGACAGCTTATTGAAATTACAAAAAAGAATAGTTAGAATAATTACTAACTCTGATTTCCGTAGTCATTCTATGCCTCTCTTTCAAAAACTTAAAATACTTTCTGTGTATCACCTTCATAATTACAATTTAGGTACTTTCATGTTTTTGTATAATAAGAGACTTTTACCAAAAATGTTCAACTCAATTTTCAGCAAAAATAGCAATTTTCATGATTATAATACTAGGGGTAAACTTGACTATCGGGTTGATTATGGTTGTACTTCCTTTTCTAGATCAATAATAACATGCAAATGACCCCTTTTATGGAATGATATACCTCAACATATCAAGGACACTAAATCTCTCAACGCATTCAAACGCAAGTTTAATGAGTATCTATTGCTAAAGAATACACTATTATGATTTTTTAAATATCAATTTACAATTCTCTGTGCTAAATTCATTTTTTTGGATTGTATTTTTCTTTACCTTTTTTGTATATTTTTGTTTTCATGTGAAATGGGATCATGTTTACAAGTTTTTTACCAAACATTTTATGATCCCACATCATTTATTCTTTGTATACTTGTTTGTATTATGTCAATGTTTGTACATATATTTGACATGTTTTATGAATGTTTTTTAAATGGAGATGTGGAAATAAATTCAATTCAATTCAATTCAAGGAAAAACAAACTTTAGGTGGAAAATTTCTTCTTGATTATCATATCCAGCAATGGCGAGGAATGGTGAAAAAAAATTATGGGAGTGGGGTGATGAAGTTTTGCAAAGCTATAGAAGAGCTCTGGAGAATTCAAAAGAGCTCTCTTAAAAAAACAGACCTGGTAATACCCCCCCCCCCAAAAAAAAGGGTGGAATTTTTAAAAGCCTGCAGAGAAAAAATTAATAATTTGAGGGTTGCTACTTACTCTGAGAAATAGTGTCCATTCATCTAAGAACTTGAATCTCCCTTGAAGTACTATATGCCAGTATGCAATTGCCATTTCCATATCTAGATAAAAGAGAGAGTTCTGATGTTATGTTATATTGAAATTTACAATATAAATGAGGTTACAACATAATAAAACCATATTTATGGACGGAAAATTTTGAAATACATGTAGTGAAAATAAACAAAAGGTGCCTGCAGGATGGAATGCTCCTCAGGAAGTGAAGAGTGTGCAATGTATTGTTAGGCTGAAAAGAAATGCAATTGAATCCCATAACGAGTACCATTACACGGTGGAGTACTTTCAACATTTTTAAAATAAAGTAAAACAGTATTTATATATTATTTCTAGAAGTCTTACCTAAACTCTTCTGGCCAGGGTTCTTTGCAAAGTTAAACGTAAACTGGTAGAAATCTTTGAACTTGGACGTATCCCTGAGTTCATTTTCCAATGATGGTATTTTTAGTCTCAGCGTCTGTATTGAGTCACACCTGATAAAAAACAAAACAAAAGAAAAAAATAACATGTATTCAAGATGCATCATAAGGAAAAGTTAACCTAGTAGTTCATGCAGTCCATTCAGGCTTGAAATTGAGTTAAAAAGGACATTCAAAACTCATCATTTATTGGTTGATTATATTTTCAACACCTAAATTACAGAATGCTTATATATGTTTATCTCAGTATAGGATGTTTGTCTCAGTATAGGATGTTCTTACCAAAACATTCATTCAGTTTCATTCAAAATTATCCAGAGTAGTTGTCCAAATACGCATGTATGCTTCATGAAAATAAATCGTAATGGCATAAACATTTTCTACATACTGTAAACTTAAATAACCTAAATGTAATATGAAGTTCTGATTTCTGCTGATGAACGTAACAACATTATAAACAGAAAAAAGATTCTTAATTTTGATTTGCGCACTGAACCGGAAAAATGTAAACAAAGTATGAAAAATACATAAAATGCAGCCAACAAAGGCATAAAGAAATCATAGCATGTAATATATCTTACCCTAACTCCGTCATGCCATCAATAAACTCTTTATGTGTGAATTCACACTGAGTGGCTGCTTTGAATTTCCAAGCGATGATGAGAACAGGTCGGCTGGCGGGATCCAGATTCAGATCCTCGCAGAACTTAGCTACTCCCTCCGCTAAGATCTTATCATCCTCTTGTGGATCTGTTTATAAAAAAAAAGATATTGTTTAAGGTTTAACCAACTTTAACCCCTTCCATGCCACCAGATTTTTGAGCAATTGTCAAAATAAATTTTCAAGAGTTAACTATCAACTTTCAATGAGTTTTTTCTTGAGCAACTTGGCAAAGAAATATTGCATAGGAATAAACATTATATTGCAGGCACAGGTTTCTGTATGAGGAAGTAATTTCAAGCCATTCTAAGCCTAAACGAAATGTTCAACATTATATAAAATTTTCCTTTTAGCCAGTGTTCATTCGAAACTTGTGCATTGACAATTTTACCAAAAAAAAGTTTTAAAATACTTCCACAAAGAACATAATTTTAAATAGTTTACATTTAGCGATTCAGTTGGTCTGAATTCCTAGACTACCTACTGTAGGTAACCTCCACCTCTCTCTCTCTCTCTCTCTCAGTGGCACACTCTGACCTTATCTTCAACGAAATGATCAACAAAAGATTACAGTCCAGACAAAACTTCTGGTAGTTCTAACTTATCAGTCACTGGGAGGGAGAGAGAGAGAGAGAAGGAGAGGAGGAATAAGAGATCAGAAAGAGAAAGAGAAGAAGAAAAAATAACCTTTCACTTGAGGTAGCATGCACAATCACATCCATTCATAAATACATGTAGACATACTTGGAGTTGGACACACTGTAGGCAGTGCAGATATACACACCAAAATCAGCTGTTCCTTGTATCATTTCAGGCCTGTCAAGTCTTACAAGTAATTTTTTCCCCTTCCAAAGACCAAAATAGTGATTTATTACTACATGAAGAGGTTATCTTGGGAGCAAGAAGGCGTGGCACTATTTGCTGAAAATCAATAAGCAGTGGCGCTGAGAGAGATAAAGTCCCAAAGGGGTGGCACTAGAGCCACTGGTAAACTGTGCCACCGAGGCCAATGATATCTTGTATACCCTGTTTCTTCCACTGAGGCAGAAAAATACAAATATATAACAAGTGCAACTCCTTTAATTATTAGAATACCTGATAAAAATATTGTAAAATTCCACACGGTCTGTGTATCAAAGATACCAATACTGATTATTTTTTAAAATTTTCATGGGAGTTAACATACAAAAAAAGATTTAAAATTCAACAATGAACTTCCCTGAAGCTGTAATGAACATTGATCACAGTCACAGTTCAGATTTATCATTAATCACACACAAATATTCAAGTAAATGAATGTTTGTGATTACATGAAAGTCATTTGACATTGGTAAATTGACTTTTGAGCAAACTTTGATATTGTCAAAGTCAAAATATCATTTTTTTAAATTTCTTTCTCCAAGTCTTTCTCTCCCACTTCTCCTTCTTCAAATCCTACTCCTTCTTTAGTTCTCCCTTTCTAGTTTACGAAGTATAGCATTTTAATAGCTATTGAGCAAGCAAACTAAGAAATCAGAGTTTGATGTTAGAACTTTCATTTTGCTCCAAAATTCTTCTAAAAAGACTTAATTGCTTCTTTTATAATTCAAGAATCCTTTAATTTCTTCTTCCATTCTCTGATTTCTTTTTATTGCATCTTCTTAATATTCCTGTAGATTCTGACAGCTTAGTAAATTAGAAAATCATTTTCATGTTTAATTCCATCTTTCGATTTGTCTTTCTTTTTACTTTAAAAAAAAATTCTTCTTCATTCTTTTGTTTCCTCTTCTTGGTCTATGATATGACTTGTTCTTCAAGTAAAAGAAACTGAAAACTGAGAATTTATCATATGCTAAATCTGAATAGCCATCATAGTTGTTTATATTCCTTTGTGTAATTTCTATATTTGTGCATCTTTTTTTTTTTTTTTTTTTTTGACATTTACTCATACATCCCTGAAAATGTTCTATTGAGTATTGAGGTTGAAAATAGATCCATCACTATCCAACAGTTTCAAAAATAAATAGAAATGACATTTAACTACAAATGGTAAAACACACCCCCCAAAATCCAACAGGTTACTTGTAGGTTGTAGCCGATGAATGCCTTATCGAATCATTCATAATCTTTCAATGAATTTTGACAATCTTAATTAATTTTTTTTTTTTTTTGTTGTTGTCTTGTCCATTTAATTTTAAGGCAGTGTATACAGCCACACGCGTGTGGCTGTATCCACCGCCCGGCCTGAGGATACAGCCACACGCGTCTAAAATTCTCTGCGAGACTCTGCGCAGCGCGCTAGCAGTGCGGCATATAGCAAGTGCATAGCATCAGCGATGTGTACATTTATGCAACAGTATACTTGCAAAACTTCATCATGAAGGTTTTATCTCTTGAAATTCACTGACATAGAAAAATATACAAACAATATTTTTACTTCATTATCATCTGATGACAACGAAGTAAAAATATTGTTTGTATGTTAGTGAATTTCAAGAGATAAATCCTTCATGAACAAAAAAGATCAAAGACACGACTTACAAGACTCTAGTTAGACCAATACTTGACTACTGTTCAGCAGTTTGGGACCCACATACGCAATTACTGACTAACAAAATAGAAGCTATTCAGAACAGGGCAGCCCGATTTGTTTCAGGTGACTATTCAAAATTTAGCAGTGTCACCGTCATGAGGTAGAGGCTGGACTGGGAATCACTACAATTGCGCCGCAAAGTCAGTCGCATTACAACATTTCGCGAAGCGCTTGCAGGTCGCCTATCCATTCCTGTGCGAAAAGCTCTGCGTCCGGCCCGAAGGTCTCTACGGAATTCTTCATCCTCAACCTACATCCCAATCGCCGCCAACAAAAACTGCTATAAGTACTCATTTATCCCAAGGACTATCCCAGAGTGGAACACATTAACTTCAACAACCATGGACATCCAAAGTACCGATACCTTCAAGAAAGCAGTCCTCCAAGCACTCCAAAAGCAAAGCACAAATTAACACCATTATTTCTCTCTCTCCGCGCACCTAACATCAGCGCACCCCTGTCCGGTTTGCTCCTCTACTGGGGCGTTGGACAGTATTCACGAAGAAGAAGAAGAAGATGAAGTTTTGCAACATGTACCATTGCATAAATACACACATCGCTTGTGCTATGCACTTGCTATGTGCCAGGCTGCCAGCACGCCGCGCAGAGTCAAAGTGTCGCAGAGAATTTTAGACGCGTGTGGCTGTATCCTCCGGCTGGGTGGTGGATACAGCCACACGCGTGTGGCCGTATGGTGTAGACACACGCGTGTACTTGTGACTGGGGGTCGGGCTAACTCGGCACTAGGGCGAACTCGGCACTACGGGAAAAGTGAGGCCGAGTTAGCCCGGAGGGTTTAAATCGATCATGAAATACCAATATGTAAAGTTTTGTTGTGATTACTAGCTAAGAATACATTTATTAACCATTCTTTTGATAGAATTGTATGAAATACTCAGTTAGATGATAATCTTGCAATTTTCTTGATGTAGCATAATGTAAAAGTGACATTTTAGACAGTTTAATCACACGACACAGCTCGCAATCGCCGTGCGTAGCGTGCACTGTGTTTGCATGGACTCGGAGCCATGAGTCGGACACACATTTTGCAAAACCTCACAGTCGGTAAAAAAAATGTTATCCATCAAGAATTTATGGAAGTAATATAATATAATGAAATGAATGGTTGTTGGTTTCAGTTTATGTTTGAGACATGATTAATATCTACGGAATTTTGCAGTCATTCATTCATCAAAATATATATCTCCAGATACGAGTCCGAGTACCAAACCCATGTCACTGAGTCAGTGCAGATGAATCCGGGCTAACTCGGCACTAGGGCGAAGTCGGCCCTAGCGGAAAAGCGAGGCCGAGTTAGCCCGGAGAGGTTGAATCGATCATGAAATACGAATCCTTAAGGTTTTGTTTTGATTACTAAATACTAGCTAAAAATACGTTTTTAAATCAATCTTTTGATAGAATTGTATGAAATACTTACTTTGAAGATAGTCTTGCAATTTTCTTGAGCTAATGTCATATCAAAGTGACATTTTTGGGCTGTTTAATCACAGTTCACATCTCGCATGTGCAATCGCCGTGCGTTGCATTCACTGACTCAGTGACTGTGTTTGGTACTCAGACTCGTATCTGGAATTTTGATGAAGGGATTACTGCAAAATTCGGATATTAATCATGTCTGAAACATATACTGAAACTATATATTAATATTAGATCCATATAAATTCATGATGGATATAAATATTTCACCGACTGTGAGTTTTGCAGTTTTGCAAAATGTGTGTCCGACTCATCGCTCCGAATACCGTGCCAAAAACAGTGCATGCTGCGCACGGCGATTACTAGCTGCGTCGTGTGATTAAACTGTCTAAAATGTCACTTTTCAATCATGTTAGCTCAAGAAAATTGCAAGATTATCTTCAAAGTGAGTATTTCATACAATTCTATCAAAAATAATGGTTAATAAACATATTCTTAGCTAGTAATCACAACAACACCTGACACATTGGTATTTCATGATCGATTTAAGCCCTCCGGGCTAACTCGGCCTCATTTTTCCGCTAGTGCCGAGTTCGCCCTAGTGCCGAGTTAGCCCGACCCCGTGCAGATGCAACGCACGTACGGCGATTGTGAATGCGAGCTGTGAATTGTGATTAAACTGTCTAAAATGTCACTTTGATATGATATTAGCTCAAGAAAATTGCAAGATTTTATCTTCAAAATAAGTATTTCATACAATTCTATCAAAAGAAAGGTCAAAAACGTAGTCTTAGCTAGAATTAAGTAATCAAAAGGAAACCTTACGGATTGGTATTTCATGATCGATTCAACCTCTCCGGGCTAACTCGGCCTCGAATTTCCGGTAGGGCCGACTTCGCCCTAGTGCCGAGTTAGCCCGCATTCTTGTGACTGTATACACTGCCTAATTTTAATGGTGCTCATCATTTTAATCGTGATTATTCATTCTACACTAAATCTAACTTTGTTTTGGTAGGTAGATTTAAAGACAATATGTCATAAAAATAAGTCCATCGTCATGGCTCATGCTTGTCATATTTTCTGATATTTTGGACGTGGACAATACTGACCTTTATATCTTTTGTAAAGTTGTTCGAGAGTTTTTTTGTCAACCGCTGCTTTAGATTCTCTGTAGTATACATCTGGCTTCTGGAAATAATTATCTGATGCAATATCAAGCCTCCAATCGTGTTGTTGTAAACAGTAAATGGCAGTCTTCTCCCCCGTATTTGTGAACGCAATGAACTGCCTGACTTTCTCCCTCTGCGACGACTTTAATTTATGCTGTAAAAGAGACATGATAAAAGAGATTTCTCATAAGTAATGTCAATCATAGGTCCACAAAGAAATAAGATATTTCGTATAAACGACATTAAAAAATGAAAGTAGATACAGACTTACCATTTCGGAGGTTTTAATTGACAGTCAAGATGACATTACTCACGATGATTGCACCGCTATCACGTAGTTTTTCGAGCTCAATTTGCACATTACATGTTTCGTATCCTCGACAGTTCGTCCTACGAGATCTCGTCCGTAATGGGGCCGGGCTCGATGTGTCCGTAGAAATCTCTAATTTTTCAAAGGCAGGGGGCGTTGCGTTGCTTAGATAGAGTGAGGATCGAATGATGGAATAAATTCCCATTTGAGACTGGCGGTTTGCTGAAAAATATGCACTAAGTAAAGAATTTTTTTTTTCATATTTCGAATTTCTGACAAATCATTAGAAAATGTTCTCAGCATGTGGGGACATGGACAAAATGCGGTAACCAACATCATAGGGGTTTCTTTTCATTTTTTTTTTTTTTTTTTTTTTTTTTGGGGGGGGGAGGTGTGGTTATATATATATATATATATATATATATATATATATATATATATATATATAGTGACATGGGCATAAATAGTGACATGGGCATGAGTTTGCATAAAAAGAAGTAAATGTCGTGAAAATTACAGCCAAATAAATACATACATACATGACGATGAAAAGGGTAACAACCATAAGTTAGCCTGGCCGACAAACGTGCCCTTCTCGGAGGGGCTACCCGCCAGCCTTCTGTTGGAGAACGATAGTAATTGACAGAATTGATAAAATTAATATAAAAGACTGTTATTGTAGTGAGAATTCCTATAAAATGCAGATAAAATGCTAAAGATATGATTTGAATGTCCCGATATTTCCGATTTTATATATCGAAATCTCTCATCCATGTCCATTATATTAACATGTTTTCCATTGGTACAAATGGGCAATACATCCCCGCCTCTTTAATGCACAGTTAATGCAAAATCTAGACCTAATACTAAAACATGGTATTATAAACAAACTGTAGAAAACAAGCTCAGATATTTTCACGTGACTTCTTGGGACTGTACATCATTCTTTAAAATGACAGTCTATCTATCACATCTTCTACAAGTTCATGAGTCTTCTTTCAGGATTCAGAATGACGCATCAACTCATAAGAGAAATCTTAGGATTATTTAAAATTAGGCGCTGTGGGGGTGGGGGGGGGGGGGGGGTACAGTGTCCCCAGTATTTCAGAAATTTGGGTATCCTAGAAGTTCCCCCTTTTATATAGATTACTTTAGGTAAGTGCTCCCTTTCCTTTATATTCATGCCCGTTCCACAATCTTAAAATTTGATTTTATTACCATTGAAAATTGCCAGAGGCCTATTAAAATCTGAGAGGTGCCCCTTCTTCCTTGACAACTGTCCCTTTTCCTTAGTAAGAAGTGCCCCTTCTCCATTTATAAGTATCCTTTATATCATTATAAGTTCCCCTTTTCCAATCTTATAATTGCCCCTATTCTTTCTGATAAGTGTTCCCTTTATTTTATTTCTATAAACGAGCCTCTTCCCTTTTCTTCTCTCATAAAACTCCTAATAAAATCTTTCCTTCGACAATTCCCTTTTAAATCTTTTGCATCAAATGTACCTATTAATCTCCTTCCATAACTGCCTTTTTTTCCATTCTCACTTTTCAGATAGAAGAATTACCCCTTTCCGTCTGATAAGTGCATCTTTGCCTGTGGCCATATCGATTTGAGAGGTGCCCGTTCTAATTTGACAAGTGCCACTTCCGCCTTCTGTTAAATGACACTTGACATCTCTGATGAGTGCCCCTTTACACCTCTGATAAGTTTTCCTTAATTTATTTTGAAACGGGCTCCTTTTCTTTCTAAGAAGTACAATTCCTTCTGATAAGAGCCCCTCTTCCTTTATTAAAAAAAAAACAACAACAACCAACAAAAACACCCCTCTTCCATTCTCATAAATGCCCTTTTTACCTCTTGGTATAAAGTGCCAATATTCATGTGCGACAAATACCACATGTTTCATCCTCTGATAATAATATTGCTCTTTATACTCCTGCTCCTTTTCTTTTTTGATAAGTGCCATTATCGTCCTTGATAAGGGGCCCCTGCTAAAGAGGGCTAGAATATCCTTGGCAGTGATGTCTCTTGAAGAATTTTAAAAATATCAAATTCGTCATAGAGAATTAGCTTGTATAATAGAATGGGACTCTTTGCAGTATGAACATGGTTCTCTGGCAGAATATGAAAGTTTTAGAGAATCATGGAAATCAAATGCTGACAATAATTTTCGAAGATCATTAATAGGAATGAACTTAATTCATTGGATACATTAACCCCGAAACAAATGCCAAACTAACAATGGACGAGATGTCTGACACCACATTTGCTGATCGATCCTGGCAATATCCTGAAACTGAAATATAGCAACCCAACAACAAACAATTTCGTTGCCAATTTACACTGACACAAATGACATATACTTTTTATTATCATGCTAGAAGTTCATTTTTATTTTCTCAGTTGGTTCCTGCATAAATATATACGTTAAAGCGATGTATACGTGTAAAATGCTGTTTTTTAAAGTTTAGTTTTACTTCAAGATCAAGGCCTAAACTGATTGATACCCGGCCCCGGTTGCCTTCATGAATCTGCTATGTAGGCCTACAACGTCCTACTGGGTTACATCTCTACATAAAAAGAGGGGAACCATAAAAAGGATATAGAGGTAAATTTAAAAGTGGGTACAAGTTAATATAGATTGTACAGGGGCGCATAGACGTTGCTACTATTTCGATTTTTGATGCACTGGAGGGGGGGGGGGGGGGAGATGTCAGTCTGAATGTGCCAATGACGAAATTTTCACTGACTCAGGCAAAAATAACAAAAATAAAGTTCAAAGAGGCCTACTTTAAAAAAAATTACAGGACTCAGTATATGTTAAAAAATGTTTAGAACAAGCAAAAGAAAATGCCCTGCCCCCCCCCAAAAAAAAAAAATTCTTAATCTCTTTGGAATGGAGATTGACGACATAATAATCGTATGAAGGCAAACAGATATACAGAGACAGATAAATAGATATATAGATAGATAAATATAATATTTTTGGGTAGACATACAGATAGATAGATAGATAGATAGATAAATAGATAGATAGATAGATAGATAGGGATATATATATATATATATATATATATATATATATATATATATATAGCATAGCATAGTCTCTATGGTAGATAGATAGATAGATATATGGATTGATTGATAGATAGGTAGATAGATAGATAGATAGATGATAGATAAATAGATAGCCAGATAAATAGAGGTAGATAGATAGATAGATAGATGATAGATAAATAGATAGCCAGATAAATAGAGATAGATAGATAGATAGATAGATAGATAAATAGATAGAAATATATATATATATATATATATATATATATATATACATATATATATATATACATATATATATATAAATTTATATATAGATAGATAGATAGATAGATGGATGGATGGATTAGATAGATAGATAGATAGATAGATAGATCATAGATAGATAGCCAGATAAATAGATAGACAGAGATAGATAGATACATGTATATAGATATGTATAGATAGGTATATACAAATAGATAAATAGATAGATCAAAAATATCAGTAGGATCATTTATATCTTTATAATAGTATCATAAATTTTGACAAATAGAAGTATATAATTATGGTCAGCTTTCTTAATTAATTTTTGACAGGCGGACCAAAGTAAAATTACTTTGTGGGCCACAGAGTTTCATCCATGAGTGAGAGAAAAAAGATGCTCTATCCTTTTTGGTTTTTGACCCTCCGCCCCCAGTTCGAGAAAAAAAAAGTATTTTTCTCATTCAGAGCTAAAATTTAAAAATAAATGAAAATAGTTGGGGCCTTATATAAAAATGACATCAGGATATTTTTCTAACAAAAATCCCCCCCCCCCCTGCTAAGAATGATTTACTTTAGACTGCCCCTACACTGAACCAAAACACCTAAAACCGAACCAATTTATTATTTTATTTGACCCCTATCATATCTGGAATTACTATCGTACATGGGCCCCATTAATTAAGCAATATTCTTTTTATGAACACATGCAATGTATTCCGTCTTATGTTGAGCCAAGATAGTCGACTAGTAGAAAATGATTATGGAATACGGGAGAGGTACTGGGATCGTGTGACCATCAAACTTATTTCGGGGGGGGGGGGCGGGGGCCGGGGGGGGGGGGGGGGCTTGCAATAACATGAGAATAACACTGTATGTTGTTCCTGAAAAAGTTTTGGGTTGGCATATAGGAAAAGTCCTATATCGGGAACAATCACAAAAATAAGGGACCATATTTAGGGTGTTATTGCTGTTTGTTTGTTTGTTTTTAGTTTTAAGTATGAAATTTTATTTCGGATCGATAATGCTCTTCGACCGTACTTAAATTAAGCTGCTATCTTCATTCAGGGAGAGTTTCCAAAACTTGGGCAAAATGTGGTATGAAATATTGCCCGGTTTAGCCATTATTTGTGGATGTGTAACGGCTGTAGGTGGTCTTACTATAACCGTACAGAAATTGCAGCATGACGGAAAGGTAAAATAACATTTTAAGTGTGAAAAGAATGAATATGATAGGCGTAAGAATGAGAGTTCAATGCTGAATGGCCGTTTCAGTCGGGACTCCGGTCTGTGCGCGGGTGAGGTCGGCCGGTGTTGGGCCGCCGTCCGTCCGGAAGAGCACCAACACTGCCCGCTGGCGGCTGTGAATTCCCTAGTTATTCTGACGGTTTAAAGAAAACTTTATTCCATGTCCAAAAGAAGAATTTAAACCCTACCCCACTCATAGGCCCTTGCCTATGTGGGACTGTGTCCAACATTCACTGTTGCAGCAGTCACAAACAGACAACAAAATTACATGTAGAATCTACTCTAAGCAAGATTTAATTTTCTTAAAATTGTTAAATTTGCTAGATTACCTGATTCAGGGACTCTTCAACTGTTACTGTGCAACAAATTTGGGGATTCAGAATTGAAAGTGAAATTTTAAATAATTATTTTCCTCTCATGTATGAATGATCTAGAGTAGACTGGAAAAAGGCCTGCTGATACACACAAAAAGCTATTGAAGCCTATTCATACGTAAAATCTAGTCTGGAGTACAAGGTTATCTTCAGATAAGCTTGTACATGTATATTAGTGCCCTACCCCCTTCTAATGTCAATGACAGCATTATATCCTCTATCCTATCTTATTTTCGTTCTATCCCTAACCCTCTAACTGTTATCCCCTTAGATCTATATATGTTGTATACCAGTATATCTATTATGACTATTTGACTTTTTAATGTTTTTGTTTTTGTTTTTGTTTTTGTTTTTGTTTTTGTTTTTGTTTTTGATTTTGTTTTGTTTTGTTTTTGTTTTGTTTTTGTTGTTTTTTTTTTTAGGTTGATGTTGTTGTAAACAGGCATCCCCAATCACAAGCATCGTTATGCTTTTCAGGGACCATGCCTCCTTCAACTATAATACTTAAACGTTTTTCTTATGTTTGTATCCCATGTATGTAACAAATCAGAAGGAAATAAATGTTTTGAATTGAATTGAATTGAATTGATGTTGTGCTATGATTTGCCTGGTTTCCACATCATCACATGGTTTCTACTTTCAACATGTTCAAAAATATGAGTTTGAAGTTTTTTTAAAAACCTCGCAATAAGTGTGAGTGGTCACTGTCATAACTGTAGTGTATAGTAAGTAGATTAATTCTAGTGCCTGGACAAAATTTGTTGATACACTAGTACACTACTAATGGTTAGTACTAGTAAATCTAGTAGGAAATTAAGATAGAGTCTAGTCTACCAGTGCTGTAGGACTCGAGACCGGTCTTGAGTCCCTATTTCTCGGGACTCGGACTCGGACTCGACCAATGGTGACTCATGACATTTTCTGTTTCCTGCTTTTAATTTTAGCTCCAAAAATTACCCCAGGGCACGCAAAAAAGCCCCGCTATTTTCGCGCACCTTGCTCGATTGAGCAGTAGGCCTATTTTGAACATGAACTTTAAAACATAGATCAGCATAACGGCACGAGAATGTGTCGAAATAGATGGTAGACATTATAGATTAGTCGTTTTATGCTGCCTTGAATTTCATTTTGTGGATCACAACTACAAAATAGAAAATATGTATTTATGTTTAACAGTGCATTTTATCTAAATCTACATGTTGAATGCTGGTAAAACTAATACTATAGATCAGAGTTTTATTTGCAGTGAGAAGGCCTATTTGGAGTTGACAGTTGTTCAAACTTTGTTTTTATCAGGCAAGGAGAACAGCCCCGACGCGATTTGACTACACAATGATCATGAGAGATCAGAAAATTGCAGGCAAATACTGGAAAGCAAAGGTAAATAGTAAAATAGAGTATTTTATTAGCATGATTAAAAGGAAAAATATAATGAAAAGGATTAATAATTGTATCAATACTTTAAGAATTTTTATATTGCCTATGTGGTTATAATTACAGTGTTAGTCTAGTGACATACATGTAGTCTGTGAAAATAGTAATTGCAATCAGCTACTAATTATAATTTGGTGTACATTAATAATCGTTGTAATGCAGATCACACTGCATTATCTTATTCTGTAAACATTGGGTATCTGTTAAGGGTTTGAGGAACAACTGTCTGTTGAAAGAGAAACTAAACTACTATCATCTTTCATAACCCCTCTCGCCTCTCCCCTTCCTCTCGTTCTCTTTCTCTTTTTGTCTGTCTGTCTCTTTCTCCCTCTGTTCTTCTTCCCTCTGTCTCTATCTCTTCACCACTCCCCCTCTCTTTCTCTCTCTCTCTCTCTCTCTCTCTCCCTCTCTCTCTCTCTCTCTCCCTCCCTCTCTCTCTCTCCCTCCCTCTCTCTTTCTCTTTCTTTCTTACAGGGACTGGAGTCATTAGCTGGTGTGGATCTAAAGAACCTGAAGTAGACCTCTGTAATATGCTGTTTGTGATTCCTCTCTGTCATCTACAATGCCTTGCCATGCGACCTGCCCAACAGAACATTACATTGCCTACCAAACTGACGAGTTCGGAGACATTTTCTTTTTTCAAAGTTAATTAGTATGCCCATGGGCATTGATTGCTAATCTTTTAAGATCTTCTTCTTATCTTCTAGGAATTCCTCTAATTTAACACAAATTCAGTCATTCATTTTACTTCCTTCACTGATTCTTTTTTTGCAAGTTTTTGGAACATCGTATTGTGCTGAGTTGCACACCATTATCATTTTCTGTTAGATGATGTAGTGAAAACAGAGATACATATACATGTTATATGTATACCCAATGTATATATCCAACCCAAAGGGGGGAAAGGGCAGAAATATTCATTGTTTTTTGCCCCTTGTGTTTGAAAATATAATTTCACACATAATTTCTTCTCATGTTATTGAAAGAAAAGGTGTATGCAACTGTTAATAGATTGTTTGTGGTTTCCGTACATAAACTTTTGGTTCTTAATAAATTGGAGATATGAAGAGAGTTGAAAGATTACAAGGTGTCCAGGAGGTCACGCCGAGACAAAAATTGCTGTCATGGTATAACAAGTCTTTATAAGGCCATAAGGGGTTGGATGGGGGGAGCTAAAAATTGTGAGAATTTTTAAAGAAAAAGTCAGAAGAAATTGTAATGAAATATGGCTGTAAAAAAACTAAAAATGCATGGGACAGTGAGAAAAAGAATCACCATTTCTTCCATTTCTCCACCCTTTTACCATGTCTAATGTGAAAATTATTGTGAAAAATTGTAATGCATGACAGATTCTCTTTATGTGTCAGGGAGCTTGTATTTGCAGGCTGGAAATGAAGTATCTACTGAGGAATATTTACATATACCGTACATGTAATGTCAAATACCTTTGCATGTACATGTATACCACCAACTGCTTGTATTACATTAGCAATTTAGCATGATGTACAATATATTGTTCTTGGGAAAGGTTGTCTCCAATATGGGTCCATAAGCAAGTGCATTATGTTGTGAAGTGTTTACATTTTTGTAATATATAATTCATATCTAGGCCATATTTAGTGTGAACACCTAATAACTCTGCTTTTATGAAGGAAAAGAGAGTGTACAGTATTGATGTGGCTGGTAAATATATAGTTATTGAAAAAAATTGATTGTGTTTTTGTTTTCATTATTTTCTGCTTTGTTCCTTTCAAAAATAGTAAGTCACTACATGAACAAAAGAGAAAGCAACATGGAGATGAATTGGAGAAAAGTGTGTGATGGGGAAGGGGTATACATGTAAATTACACAAAGAAAATTAAAGAGAAAAGTTAAAATGTACAGAAGAGTAAGAGAGAGAGAGAGATGGAAGTAAGGAAAGTGAGAGGGTATTGAGCAAGATGTGAAAGAGACGGACATGACATTGGAGAAAAGTGTGTGGGGAGTGGAATAAATGGTGCAATGGATACAGTAGAACCCCGCTGAAACAAACTCCTTGAGACCAGTGAAATTTCCTCTTTATATCGAAGCCTTGTTATATCGGGTCTAGAAAACAATAAGAATATATAGAACCCACAAACATACCTTGTTATAATGAGTTTGTTGTAACATTGTTCTTTACAGCAAGGTTCCACTGTAAAGTGAAAAGTGAGAGGGAGAGAGAAATGGAAAAAGTGGAATGTAAGAGTGTATTAAACATGATGCTAGAATGAAAGGATAAAAAATACAGAAGAGAGCAGTGAAAATAAGAATATAAAAAATGTAATTTTGAGCAAAATGAGAGGAAAATGGCAAAGAAATTTCATAGGGTCAAAAGAGGGGAAGAAATTGGGTGTTGAGGGAGATCGGAAAAGGAACGAGTAAACTGGGGAAACAACATATACAAGAGGGCAAGATGAAAAATTAAGTTACATGTACATTAAACTGTATCGTCCTTATTTTCTTTCACTTACATGTTCCCAATTAAACTACATGTACCGGTATTGCTCTTCCTTTCTTTTTTTTTTGCAATTCATCTCGCTTCATTTACTCTTGCCACTTCTTTCATAACTTCCATTCTTTCTGACTCACTTTTCCCCATTTTCCTTCATATTATAATATCACTCCCATTCTCCTTTTTCTTGTAGTACATGTAACATTCTTAATAATCCTTCTATCTCTTTCCATTCTTCCTTTTGGCCACTTCTCTCGAATTCTCCTCCATCTACTCTCTTGCTTTTTTTCCGCGTCCAATTTCTCTTCCATTTCCCTTCCGTTCTCCTCTATCTCCCTTCCACACAATCACAATAAAGATAAAGTTGAGTTCTGGTCATGAGATTGAATTGTGATAGAAACTCTCTCAAAGCAATTGGGAAAGGCTGATTATATAGCAATTGAGAACTGGTGTATGCTGTACGGTTTTGGAAGAACAAAAATGATAAGAAATTGACTCAATCCTGCTGAGAGTTACATGCACTGCACACAGAAATGTGTATATGGGACTACACACAAATGTTCGGCCCGAACATTTCAGTTTTTTCTTGTCATATTTTGAATGTGAGGGCATTTGAAGAACAATCCTTTTCAGGGGACTTTTCTACTATGATAATCTGCCGAACTAACATAAAAAGAATGAGAAAGCTCACAAATTATTTTTTACCTTTCCCAGAAATCAAGATTCCCTTTAATCATTTCTTCTTTTCCTCCTATTTTTCCCTATTTTGTCTCTCTTCTCCCAATCTCACTCCTTCTTACTCTTCTTGTTCAAACATGAAACAGTAAACGATTTCCAAACATGCTATCGTAGCTTAATGAATTTGACATGTACAAATTTTTTTTTTACCCCTACAACATTACCTCACTGTGGGAACAAAGGGATACCTATATGTATAAAGGAGAGATGCTTCTCACTTTACTGCTGGAACATATTCATTTTGTGAGATCATAGTTTAATGCCTCATAGGACTGAGCGCTCTCTTTAGCTTTCCTTACATTCTACTGTTTTCAATATTCATTTTCAAAAATTTCATGAAAAATTTGACATTAATTTCTCTTTTGCATAAGAATAGCATTTCTCCAACACGCAGCCAATTAATCCCATTGCCTGTGGGAACCAGGTATTCCCTGTAGTGTATTAATCCAATGAGGGAATTATGAAGTCAATGGTTTAAACCAACAAATAACAAAGAAAGAAGAGAATGCACTCAAATTATATATTGAAACATTTACAGGTGAATCTTCTTTACATTTATCTAGTGTACAAACAAGACAGTAGAGATTAAATATTTTACACATTATCAAGTACCATTTAGCTGCCTCCTAAATCCATTATCACAATTCTTTCAATGGTAAATATACATACATGTATTTCAAATACTGCAGCTTTATTTTGTTTTTCTTCTGGGGTGTACAAATTTTTGAAAGATAACATCACAAAATATGTGTGTAACATGTTTATGGGAATGGTACATTTGGTAATTATCACTTTGCCCATAATACAGTCCCATATATTTAGTGATCTAAACTTTTAAATTCATACTTATCTTACCGTTTGTCCAAGTATGTTCAAAATTTTCACCATTTGGTTTCTTTTTCCTTTCATTCAAAGTAACTTGTTAGTAACATCAGATTGCCTGTTGACCACATTTCATTCTGTAAACTAAAATTTCCTGTAACTGTCCCAATTAAACTACATGTACATGTGATGGCAAAAGAAGAAAAAAAAAAAGAAGTGAAAATAACCATCATACTGGGCATTTTTATTTTTAGTGTTGGACTGCCATTAGTGTCTAGACCTTAAAAAGTCACAAGAGTAGACATAATCATGTGGAGGTGTCATAGTCAAGCTGTAGATGTGAAGGTTTGTAGGATTGATCCCCAGTACAGCAGCGATGTTAAGCAAGGCATTTCATCAACAATGCTTCTCTCTTCACATGTGTAAAAGTTGCTACCTAGTATGACATGCACATTATTTGTCTTTGAATAACATATGTGCCCGGCTGAAATGTTCCCTATAAAGTAAGGGGGGGAGGGGGGAGGTAACATTCTCTAAAGAAACTGGGCAGCATTTCATTGAACCGTCATAAGTACAAGTTTGCTAAGATCCCATTGTAACACGTGTATTAAGACTAACACATGTTTCAATGGGATGTCGGCAAACTTGTACTTATGACGCTTTGATGAAACTATGCCCTGCTACATAAACCCAAACCAGTAATTAATATTCCCTTTAGTGTCCTCTGCTCTCCCATGCCATCACACTCTATTGCATACATCTTGAAGATCTCCTGAATTTCATTTTACACAAACAGAATTCTAATTTAGCTTTTCCATTGGCTCATCCCGCACCAGGACACCACTTAGCAACCACTGGTCTTGCTTGCATATTCCTTAAATATTTGCTTCTGGAACTACACTCTGTGTACTTGTTACAACTGTGCTTGTAGTTAGACATAGTTCTATATAAAGTTTCTGAGCATTGGTGCACTTCAAGGTTGTTGCTATGACAAGTCCTCATCATCAAACAGGTCATCAAAATCTACAGAAAAACAAAGAGCAAACAAAACACAAATGTATTTGTTAGCAAGTAGTTCCAATGTGTGCCAAAATGAATAATGTATTTACTCAGAATACATGACTAAGTAAAAGACAGGTACAATGGAAACCCACTTTAACGAGGTCCTTGGGACCATCAAAATTACCTTGTTAGAGCAGGAATCTTGTTATATCAAGTTAAAAAAAACAACAGAATATAAAGAGCTGGGACCAGAATATTACCTTGTTATATCAGAAATATTGTTATATCAGACCTCTTTATACCGAGTTTCCACTGTATAAATCAATGCATTGCTTATTGATGTTTACAGAGAAATCAGGTTAATCTATTAAAGGGGTAGTGAAGTAGTGAACCAAGTTACAAAACAAAGTAACAGGGTGAGAGAAGGTCCAATAAGAGAGCATTTTCTTGGAGGGGGGAAGAAGCAATTGTTATTCTAATTGAATATTTAAAGCACACAAAAAGAAATCTGGAAAGGTAACTGAGGACACAAAATGTAATATAAATTATATAACAGAGTCATTCTTTAATTTAACATTTCTTATTTCTCTTGAGGGAGAACTATTTCAATGGCATTTGGAAATCAGGAAGGGGGGGGGGGGGTTGAAAAGTATGTCAAACACTCTACCAACTGGGTTCTATAATAAGAAGAGTGCCATCATTTCCTCACCATTAAAGAAGTCTGCATGAACAGCTTTCTCATTTGCTGCTAGATCCATCAGAAGACCTGCTGTTCCTCCCGCCTGTAACAGACAAACAAAGATATCCCTCACATCAATTAATATCAATAAATGAAGGGAAAAATAGACAAATGGTTCAGCAAAAGTTTGCCCAAAATCTGATGAAAAAAACACAAAGACAAGGTCATGAAGTCTTGAGGATCCCTACACATATTGGCAAGTCTTATTATTTCTTTTGTGAACACTTATCCATTTTTTATGACAGGAAATTTTCAAATAATATTATATCCAAAGGCAAGTCTTGAGATTACAAGGTTGGGAGCAGATCAAGATCCTCTCTAATAGCATGTCTAGGTTTATTTATTTAGCCTTTATTAGTATTACCAGCGCTGTCTGAAGTCGAAGATACATGACCAACCCGTATTGTTCCCACAGCCAGGCAGCGGCAGTTTGATTTGGTGCATCTAATCTAAACTCTGCTGCAGGAGATTTATGTTGGCATACAAAATTAAAGCAATAAATTTTAATAGGCTTAGAAGTTAGAGCGTGGACTTCCTCCTTCATTTCTGTCCCCCCCCCAAAAAAATTTACATGGCAACAAACGAATATATTCTCCAGCTTAAGCCTTAAAAAATTTGATGTTTTTTCAACTATTTCACATTTAGATCAGTCTAGATGAAGGTGCCAAATCCAGAGAAAAGTCACGACTCCTGAATTCGGCAATAGGTCCAAAATTCGGGCAAAAACAAGAAGACTTGCAAAATCGGAAGTTCGCCCAATTCTGATTTCGCCCACTTATACATGTAAGTTACAGCTTATCTGAAGATTTCGCCCGAACAATTTGGTTTTTAAAAAAAGACCTCTCCAATACTGATACATGTATGAACATTCTATACGTTTTTGTTATTCATATTACTCTGATTTTCCTTAATCAGCAATATTTTATATTTCTAGATCTTCCTATCTAACGGCTAAAGCCCTTTAATTTCCTAAATTTAGTGGGAATCGGATAGTAACTGCACGGTGCCGCGTCGAAACCTTGGTCCGCTAGTCAAGGCGGACATTAACATACGGTACCGTACTACTTCTTCGCCTACGGTACTAGTATTCGGCTTCGGACAGCCGGCCGTGAAAATTAACCTGATCGCACTCACGAAATTTAACAACAGATACATGTAAAATCAAATTTCAGATATTACCTCATCAAGATCTACATATGGTCCTGAACCTTCAGGAAACATTTCGTCTACAACAACAGGTTTCATTTCGATTTTTTTCTTCAATTTCACGAGAAAAACAGTCCGTCGGGGTCTTCGCAGATTCCTTGCTGGCCGGATATGGTGTCTTTGATGACACAGAATATTTGCATAGCTAATATAGATAAACTAGATGGCGGATCCATGCAATATATGCCAGGAGGATTCCGGAGGAGGGGGGGGGGGGGGGGGGGGGGGCTGCATTTTGTTTTCTTGCATGGAGAATTTGGGAAATTCAAGAACAACCAGAAAAAATACAAGAATAAAGGACTTGGTCCCCTGATTGAACATCTTGCCAATCATCAGACACATATCCATTGGAGCTATGGGGGCCGCGCCACCTGCCCCTGCCCCTGCCCCCCCCCACAAATGATATTTCAAGATGGAAAGGATTGCTAGATAACATATGATTTTTCTTTACTAGGTATTAAGTTACAATTCCTTTACCCACTTTAATGAAATTGAGATAAATTAACATCCATCAAGTAAAATCAATTACTGGATCTAAATTAATTTATAAAGGACTCATTCAGTTTTTTTTTTCTCCTCATGCAAATCTGCCCTTTGCTTTACCACATACTTATTACGGTAACTAGTAACTGTAACCCAACATGCAAAATCTTTGAGCACGTATCCACTCTTAGTACAATTAGTGTAGCTATATCTTTTCTTTCTCTTTCTCTTCTTCCCCCGCCCCCCCCCCCCCCCCCGCCCCCCCCCCCCCCCCCCCCGCCCCCTCTCTCCCACCAATTCTCTTTCACCCTCTCCTCCCCTCCCCTTATTATACTAAGAGTGGATACATGCTCAAAGATTTTGCATGTTGGGTTATATGGTTGGGTTACAGTTACTAGCTACCGTAATAAGTATGTGTTAAAGCAAAGGGCAGATTTGCATGTGGAGAAAAAAAAAGTGAATGAGTCTTTTGCCTCTCCCTTTGTCTCTCTCTCTCTCTCTCTTCTCTTTGCCTCCATCTCTCCCACCAATTCTCTTTCATCCTCTCCTTCCCTCCCCTATTTTGCAATACATATAGACTCTTTTGCCTTCCCCTTTGTCTCTCTCTCTCTTCCTCTCTCCCTCCCTCCCTCTTCTCTCTGCCCCCCTCTCCCACCAATTCTCTTTCATCCTCTCCTTCCCTCTTCTTATTTTGTGATACACATTTAAACTCTTTTGCCTCTCCCTTTGTCTCTCTCTCTCTCTTCCTCTCTCCCTCTTCTCTCTGCCCCCATCTCTCCCAATTCTCTTTCACCTTCTCCTTCCCTCCCCTTATTTTGTAATACATATAGACTCTTTTGCTTCTCCCTTTGTCTCTCTCTCTCTCTCTCTCTCTCTCCTCTTTGCCTCCATCTCTCCCTCCAACTCTCTTACTCTCTCATCCTCTTCCTCTTTCTCTTAACCTGTTGACTACTGAATCATATTATCCCCATAGACTTAATACAAGGACCACTCGGTTCCCGTTAGCAATGGGTTAATACACTTTTAAACTCTTTTCTCTCTTCCTTTCTCTCACCTCTCGACACCCTGCCTCACTCTTTATCTACCCCCCCCCCCTTTCATTAATTACCAAACACTTTTCGCTTTTCACTTTTCACCACTCCAGAAGTAGCCCTCAACATCCTTTTCTTTTCAACTCATTCATTATCTATGGTATCTGTTTCCTCTTTCATCTACTTCAGTCAGAGCAGAAATGAAAGATCCTTAAAATTCAAAAGAATGATGATTTATGCAGCTTTTATTTGATATAAAATATTTCTTATTTACAAAATAATATTCTTTGTAAGTGTACATTGTCATGATAGAAGTCATTGAGTTATTTTTCCTAAAATGCTCAAAGATGTTCAATCATTGTAAAATATTCTCATGCCTGTGTAAAATATCAACTCTTCATTGACTGTCGTTACTAACATCAGGAAGCGTTGATAATATACCCTAAAATACATTGTAAGAGGAACTTCAGGGTCTATTGCCAGAATAATCAATTTCTAAATATAAACCGTGCTAACATTATTATTGGCACTGCTCCTAATAGCAGTTTGGTTGATCCAGAATGCTGCATTACAACTGATTTATGAGCAGAAAGTTTTTAAAAACTTGCTGGAAAATTTGAGTACATATCTTTTCCAGTACAATTGATGGAAAAATCTTATAATTATTATGGTACAAACTGAAGTGATTGAATTATGCACTAACTGTACATGCATGAAAAACATACAGGAAAGTTTCAAGAAAATGAATATTCTTTTTAAAATGAGTAATTATAAATAGTAACTCATGAACAGATGGATAGACCCTTAGACATTCTCTACTCATATAAACATTAAGAAAACAAAAAGCATAATTTCAGGTTTACTAAAATGGTTAATGACAATATATCTGGAAAATGTTAGCTTTATTGAATTAATTGTGCTATATTTATTGTAGAGTCTTATTAGCCTGAAAAAAAATTGCCAAAGATACCTTTAACGTGATGATACGGATGTATGGTTGGATTATATTGTTGGTTATAATATTGATGATGAATGGATGTACTATATTATTATCATAATGATGATGATGCTGGTAACAATTTAACATTCAATATTTTTGAGGACCCCATGGAAGAAGAACTGTTGTATTTCATTGATACCGCTGAAATGGGCTATCAGCTGTATCTGTACCTCATTCATTTTATGGTGCTGATTATGGAAAAATGCAAACAAACACAACATGAGGTGTATCTGGATCAGTGGCGTATCTAGGTAATCTGGTGCCTGGGGCAAACTATCAAATCTGCAACCCCCCCCCCCCCCCATGTCCAAACTCAGATTAATCAGTGCTTTTGATTTAGAAATGATGGCACTACGTGAAAATAAGTTTTGTTAGCCCAAATTTGACGAATTATTGAATAAGCGATTGAGTACAGCGACCTAGCAATAGATTTTAAATTTTTTTTTTGAACATTCCTATTTTGGGGGCACAAAATGAATGAAAACCCTGAAGAAATATATTTGAGGAATTTAGCAAGGCAAATTTATGATTCTTTGAATGTTCTTTACTTTGAAAGTACTTTTTATGCACTTATATCCCATTTGGGGGCGCAAAATTTAACAAGCTCCTGCCTTATGCGGGAGGGGGGGAGGCAAAGCAATTAGAGTCAATTAATGGTTAACACTTTAAAAACGCCATTGGGGGCGTGAAATAACTAGATCCTTAACATATTTATGCGAGGGAGCAAAGCGACCGATCTTTAGAAAATGTTCACATTTCAAACCCTATAAAACACCAATTTTTACGCATTTTGTCCTTGACTGGGGCGCAAATAGCGCTCGAAGACCATAAATTTTCTTGTATTTCTCCCCCTTTTCTTTCTCTTTTTTGCGTTTTTTGCACACCCTTTGAGTACTGCCCATGGCACGTGCCCCCCCCCCCTTCACGCTGTAAGATCTAGAGGTGCGACTGAAGGTGCTAAGAAGACGGAACAGAAGTCAAGATCAAGGCCAAAGATGGTGAAGTGCTGCAAGTACTGTGGTAAACATCATGAGCAAAGGAAGGAAAAATGCCCTGCATTTGGCAAGGAATGTGCCAAATGTGGAAAGATGAACCACTTCCAAGTTGTTTGCAAAACCAAGTTTTCTGAGAAAGTTCATGAAATAGATGAAGATTCTGACCAGTTACAGTTGAATTCAGTGGGACTGGTAGATAGAATTTACTCGATGCAAGAGAAACCATCAAAACGAATCTTCGCTGTATTGCTGGTTGAAGGTGAACAGGTTAGATTTCAACTCGACTCGGGCAACCTGCAATGTGTCGGGATGTCCGCACCAACACTTTGAAAAAGAAGAAGAAGCTCAAGGATTCGACCCGCTACAAAGACGTCATGGTGTTTGGACACTTGGCTCCAAGTTGTGTTAGACTCCTACAAGCTGTAAAGAACGATGAAACAACAGATAGGGTGTGGACAATTGACGGACGGGTCCATTGTACCATTAAGGGAGAGTCTGGGAAGCACATCATCAGCTGCCCTGATGATCTCTTTCGACGCCTTGGCTGGTCGCAGGACAAGCTTAAGAGGTCCGGCCTGTTTTCTGATAGTATTTAGGAATTCACAGACCCCCTTTCATTGATTAGTCTGAATGTTAATGGCCTTCAAAGCAAACTTGATTTAGGGTTAAGGCCACCGCACACTACACGACCTGAGGTCGTACGACCTTCTGAACTACGGTATGACGTCACCAAACACCCAAGTTTCAGGTCGTAGGACCAGGTCGCACGATCAGGTCCCAGGTTTTGGCATGTTGAATTTTTGCGAGGTCGTGGACTAGGTCGTACGACCTCAGGTCGTGTAGTGTGCGGTGGCCTTTACTCGATTTTTACTTGAGAGGTAATGATATAATTTGTCTTACAGAAACCAAAACTGATGCCCCTAATTTGTCTAATTCATTTCTTTCAGATTATAAAAGTATTTCTCTCCAGAAAAATTCAAATGTACAGAAATATGGTGGTTTCCATTATATTTCTTTATTAGTGAAGAAAGAAATATTTGAGTTTGCTGAGAAAATCCAGTCTACTACCTCAAAATCTGTATTATGGGTTAAAATACATGAAGTCATAGGTTTTAGTTTTATTATTGGTGCTGTTTATTTACCATGTGAAGGTTCAATTCATCACTCACGAGACATATTTGATGATTTGTTTAATATTACTGCTCTTAAAAGTAGGTTCTCATTACCCTTGTGCTTGCTAGGTGATTTTAATGCACGAACAGGTTTACTTAATGACTCTTTTGAAGTGGATAATTCTTTTCTTTTGGTAGATTCGTTTATAATGTATCAATTAATGTTGAAAATTAATAGCAACGATCAGTTAGGTACTGAATTTCCATCCCAGTGGATATATTTTCTTAAAGCTACGTTTGAAAATGCTGGTCAAGGGAATATTTGGATAGATCAGGGGAGGTGCTTAAGTCTTAACCAAATTTTAAGACTTATGAAAGCTAGGATTTCCGATATGTATTTACAGGACTGGAGAGCGAAGTCTTGGGAAAACCGTATTTGCACTAATTACAGACTATTCAAAGAAGACTTAGTGAAAGAAAAATATTTTGAGCTTCTGGATCATAAAGATGCTGTGATATTAAGTATATTTAGATGCAGATCACATAATCTGCCTGTAAATAAAAGTAGATTTGATGCTAGTGTTATTGATGGTATTCATTGTCCCTTATGTACTTCTAAAGATATTGGAGATGAATATCATATTTTTGTTCGTTCCTTTTTTCATGACTTGAGACATACTAATTTACCAAAGAACTTGTTAAAAGGCAGAGTAAGTACATTGAACAGGAACAAGCTTTTTATTCTGTCTATTGCTTGCCAGCTGAGAAAATTATCAAAATTTGTATTATCATGTCATATTTTGCTAACTTGAAGAAATCAAACGATGGAAGATTACATAGATATAAACTCGAAACAAAGTATTTGTAGGTCTACCCGCAGTGGTAGAAGGGTTAAATTTGTAAATTTGTAAAATATGTTTGGTGTGTTACTACATGCTCATTATGTTTTTTATAACTTGTATATATGTTTAATATTATTCCTTTTTTATAACTTGTCCATGTTGATTGTATAACTTGTATATGTGTTGATTGATTGTACTCTCATTCCCTGTAAGGGGGTCTCTAGAGTTAATAAATCTTACCAAATCTTACCATGTGTTGCCACGACACCTTTGTCTAGCCTAAGTGGAACCCGATTGACATGTCTTCATAATCAAACCACGACATGTTACACAACTGTTTGTTACAGCATGTACACTAGTGACATGTATTTGTTATTTTGTTGTATTTTCATACAGGTTCTTCTTGTTGTTCTTCTTTTTCTTGTACTTCTTTATTGCCATTTTATGCTCCACTACGACGGGAGGAATAAAAGTGGAAAGACCCTATACCATCTGCTTCTGGGTTTTTATTCCCGTGTTAGACTGGCATATGAATATATTGTGAAGAATACCCCCTTAGATTTTTCTTTTTATATTTTAAATTTAGCTCCACTGTTGCTTGTTTGTCTCAAATTATACGAATTCAAAGTCAAGCCGGTAGGTTCCTATAAAACACTAGGTGTGGCGAAGTTGTTTGTTTTCATAATGAATGAACGTAGTAGGATCAGCTGTGATTGATTACTACAGTGGTCAATGGACGTAGTAACGCCAGCTGACTTGTGCTATTTATAGATTCACTTCAATACATGGAACACGTTATGTGGGACTGGGTTGGATAAAACGTCGTGCGCCATGATGCACGAAGGTTGTAGATTCTGTTATTTTTCACTTACCTTGTAATTGCTTCCCAAAATAGTAACTTGATGTGATATTTTCCCCTTTTCTGATAAAATGCTTAGTTTAGTAATGGGATTTAAGGCTCTAGAAGTCAATTTTCCCTGCCGAAAATGGGCCAGTCTGTGTTTTAGGCTTCGCGTGTGATTGCGTCACAAACTCTTGACCAATCACAGTCGCGGAGGGCTACAGTTCTTTTTCTGGATGGGGCCCCAGGGGTATAAAAGGGACGCGCATAGAACGATTTTCTTATTCTGCTGCTGATATTTTGTATTAGAGCAACACCTCTTGCAGACCATTCCATATTTTATTAATCTTGTCATCCCAAGCTCAGGAACAGTGAGTTAAAACATCATTTTTATATTTTATATTTATTAGAAATTGATTTCATAATACTTCTGTCATTTATAGAGGAAATTTGTTGAATATTTTTATAAGAATTGTGAAGTGAAATAGGGTAAAACTTGATTGCAGATTCTATGATGTTTATGCATTGGACTTGGAGTGAGATTTATTGAACAGTGATTATTATTAGAAATGTTTACACTGCTGATTCTAGTATGCGGTACACGAAGAAATTACAGTAGAGTTTTGTTTCTATTTCTCTTTTCTTTTATTTATTTATCAAATAGAATAAATCTAAAAGAAACATGAAGTCATTCATCAGAGAAATAGGAGTGACGTAAGTCATTCAAGGGTACCTCATAAATGTAAATTAGGATTGTGACTGTGAATACAAATATAAATAGGATTGATGTAAATAATTATCATTATTGCCTAAAGATGTAGAGTTGCAACATTTATCTTGCAGCTTAAAAATTGATTTGTAAATATTTGTATTGATAATCTCATTAATTACATGAATTGTAATTAATGGTAACATTTATTCTCGAAGCTGAGAAATGATAATGATAGTATTTCATTGGTAACTTTGAGACAGGGAATTGCTTATCGTGTTGTAGAAGATGAATTATTGACTTAGTTACTTGCATACTGTGCAAGAATGTTTCTTTCCCCTTCCCCCCCTTGCTTTGACTGTCTTTGGAAAAGTTCTTCACATAACAATCTCGCATAGAGAACGTTGTACAGTGTAACAACCTTGAGTCTACATCAGACGTCTACAGATCTGGTACGAGTGACAATCTTGAATAAAGAACGTCACGTTCATCTTTTAGTTCTGAATTTCTGATATGCCCCTTTTTGTTTTGTTCAATCCCGAACAGGGAACGAACAGATTGGAACCACAGCTTTACTACAGTATACGTGACAAGAAGAAGACGATCAACTTTTCCTCAGCCTCCCGTTCCCATTTCTTATTCTATGCACATGTATATTTTATATATTTATTTTCTAATTAAGAATTATTCGTATATGCTTAACTTAGGTTCTTACAGTAAGAGTATTTATTAGGTATCACATATACATGTATACATACACAGTCAAATGGTGGAACGACAAAAAGAGAAGTTAACGGTTTGTTAAGGAAAAGATTGAACGTAGAATGTTGCTTTTTAGAAAGACTTTGTTACAAGTTTAATGTCTGGGAGATAAAATCTCGAGGCCAGTTATTACATAGATGTTGGGGCGAAGGGAAGGAGCCGGGGAGGTCAGTCCATGGAACGGTATAGTGAGGAATGGGCCGGGTGCAGGTTTGTTGTAGAAGAAAGTTTTATAATTAATGGAGAAGAAGTTTTGTTATAACTATGCTGGCATAGGTTATGGTAGAGGTGATATGGAAAGAAACAAAGATACCCTTTATTTAAAGCTGGAATGTTGTTCGGAAGACCGTCGAGTATAAAGAATAGGCCTACTCGGAGATAGGATTTTGGTAGTGATGCTGATAACTGAAAGTATTCATAATTTTACATTGTCCACATCTCTTTTATAAACATAAACTTATACACTGTACACCGCAGATTTAGTTAAATGATAATAATTAACCTAAGTTGTACACTGTACTTAAAGAAGATTTGGTGAAGTATCAGCGACACTTTCATGGTGGAGAAACTGAATTGTAGATTAGTTTTTCAGGGTTACACCATGTAATTCTTTCAAGGAATAAGAGCCCTGAAAAGGGCTGGTGAGCTTAAAGAAGATTATTGAGTACAGTGAACGGTTGGAATACAGAGACTAGGATTTAAGTGTTTAATGAATGTTTAGAGGACATCCATGTAACCTAGGACCTACTTAGAATGTATATATACTTAAGTTGTAAATAGACAAAGTTGAACATGTCATTCTCTTTACTCTTTACATGCATTGTTTGAATTATTGAATTTCTCACGACTTGTTGAATTTTACACTGTTCCAAATTACTTACTTTAATAAAAGTTTTAATCGGGTATAACTCGAATTTATAGTTTCTGAAACGAGAAATTACTTATGCCTGGTTTAGCTGCACAGGTGAATGAGTAAGTTGAGTAGTGATCAGTGATTGTAATTGTGTACTGAGTAATTTACATGTAAGTAATCTAGGTAAATACAATTTAGTTTATAGAAACAGAGTGTTCGTATATTTCGAACAAACGTTCCCGTCATCAACGCTCGACTTTAGAATATTCTTACCATGCTACTCGTGAGACAGGATGAATGGATAAGTGGGAATCAGAATGTGTAAGATGTACACTGAACGTCTGTGGTCATGTGTGCCTGATTGAGGTTCACTGTACGTGTGTGCCTGTTTGCATGTTGTTCACTGTACAAGATTGCACGTGTGTTATAGAGGTACACTGTACGTCATGTTGAATGAGAATCGAAATGAATGACTGACTGTTGAATGTGGCCAGTAGTATTTAATTAAACTTATTAGTGGATTTAAGGAATCATTTAACTTACCAGTAACACCCTGAATGTATGATGTGCAGGTAAAGTGAGAGCGAGATGTGTTGTGGTCAGACTAGTTGGTCAGTTCATCGGAGTGCAGTCAGCTGTTCGGTCATGTGTATGTGTATATAGCGTGGTACAGTGTACAGCGTGCTCTTGCTTAGTAAATTGCTACCCCCCCCCCCCCCCCTTTACAATCACAGGGTTCAGGTGTTTGTCTTACATCACAATGGATTCCCGGTTGGTGGGTTTGGTTTACCAGACCGGCTTAAGGGTTCATACCACCCTTATAAAATAATGGTATGTGGTGGCAGCATTACCGTTGGTGAGGAGGGTCTCACGTCACAATATCTTACCTTGATTATTGTGAAGATGTTATTTTGAAGATGGAAGTTATAAAAGAATCTCTAAAAAAAAAAAAAAATCATTAGTAAGGAATCTGAGGCTATCCTTCATCATTTTAAAGGCAAGATTGGGATACATCTTGAATGAATCCAAGAATGGGTTAAGCTAGGAAAGTCAAAGGTTTGGGGAAAATCAACTCTTCACTATTTCATCTGCAAAAATAGTTCAATTTAAATTGCTCTGTAAAGGAAATAATTAACCAATCACCAAAAGAGTAAATTTAAGCCATACTCAATTTTTTTCCTCAAGTTCTGACTGTTTAAATATAAGCTCTATATGGGTTAGTGGAACGCGGGGCAAAGTGAAACACTCTCACTAAATTTTTTGTGTATGCTGCCATCTATCGAAAGTCATGTGCCAATAACACTTCAGCGAGGAGGCATCGTTTTCGACCACAGTCGCGGGAATTAGTCAGGTATGTGTACTTTTTACGGAAAATATCGGTTTTCATACATAAAAAAACGATAATTAATATAAGATTATTACCTGGTAAAATCTTGTGCTTATGCCGAATTATCTCGAAAGCCAGATTGATGATGCATGAGCTTAAGCTTAACATTATACATCGTAGCACGGCTAGCAATCATTGGCCCACGTGTAGTAATTCATGTATGGAAAATTTCACTTGTTCGGGGTAAAGTGGATGGGGCAAAGTGGAATGCCATTCCACTTTGCCCCGGTATATTCCACTTTGCCCCGGTATATTCCACTTTGCCCCAGAAGGTCAACATGATGTTTGTGTTTATTTTTTTGTGTTTTCTCAGATCTTAGATAAAATGGTGAGGGACTACAAGCATAAAACTAATCAGCAGAGTTGGTCTGAACCAGCTATGGCAGAAGCAGTGGCTAAAGTACGTGACAGATCAATGAGTCTGGCAGAAGCTATGCAAACGTACGATGTACCGAAGACTACACTATTTCGAAGAGCAAAGCAGGATGGTGACCCTCAAGACGTGTCAAAAAGGGGGCTTGGGCGGTTTAAGTGAGTACCAACGTTAAGGTTATTCATTCGTACCCTCATGTCAGTTCAGTTGTGTTACTCTCATAAAGTTAGCAAAGAATAAGCTCTGCCAATTTCGAGGATTTTTTTTGTTGGTGATATCCTTCTTATTTTTTTACTTATTTTCACTGACTTGGCATGTCAGATAATGTAAGATAATATAAGATAATATGAATTAGTAAAATCTCGGCTGTGTAGTTCTTGATCCTATTTGTTGATACAATAATTATCATTGTACTATCTTTGGCCTAATATTAGTTTTATGATTGCACTAAACCTATGTTCTTTGTTTCTTTTCTTCTCCAGGCCTGTCTTCACTGCAAAACAAGAAAAGGAGCTGGCAGACTTCATCCTACTCATGGAGAACCGGTTATTTGGGTTAACCAAGGAGGACTTCCAAAAGCTGACCTACCAATACGCTGAACACAACGGTATAGCACACCCTTTCAATAAGGAGCTGGAAATGGCAGGAGAGGATTTTGTGTATGGTTTTTTTAAGCGGCATGGTAACCTCTCGTTGCGCACCCCGGAGGCAACATCGGCAGCAAGGGCAGCAGGCTTTAACAAAGTTGTAGTGGCACAATTTTTCAACTTGTTGGAGTCACTCCATGATAAACATCACTTTGCTCCAAGCCGCATATATAACGTAGATGAAACTGGTATGATGACTGTTCCAAGTAAATCTTCAAAGATCATTTCGCTGAAGGGGAAAAAGCAAGTCGGGGTGCTTTCTTCTGCAGAAAGAGGCACTCTTGTGACAGCAGAGATCTGTTTCAATGCTCTGGGCAACTACATTCCACCATTACTTGTCTTCCCTAGAAAGAATCAGAATCCTCTCTTTGAAGTTGGAACACCACCGGAAACAGTTATAACATGTCATCAGTCTGGATGGATGCAGTCAGACATCTTTGCTGAGGATTGGTTCAATCATTACCTACATCATGCCAAACCCACATCTGAGGATCCTGTCCTTTTGATACTAGACGGACATGCAACACATACCAAGAATGTTTGCTTCATAGAAAAGGCCAGAGAGAATCATGTCCATGTACTTGTCATTCCTCCTCACACATCACACCGCCTACAACCCCTAGACGTCTCCTTCATGGGCCCATTAAGCACATACTATGAGAAAGCAGTCCGTACATGGCTGAGAAACCACCCAGGGAAAGTTGTCACCATCTACCAAGTTGGTGCTCTCTTTGGTGATGCATACACCAAGGCTGCAACTTCATCTACAGCTATCAGTGGTTTTGCAAAGACTGGGATATGCCCTGTTGACGCAAACATCTTTCCTGATCATGCATTTGCTGCCGCAGAAACCACTGACATCCAAATAGACCAGGGCCCAACTATTTTAGGCCAATCTAATGCTGCACCACCAACACATGTTCCTTCTGCTAGTGGAACCGAAGACCAGGTCCCATCAACTTCAGGCCAAGCTAATACTGCACCACCATCTCTTGTTCCTTCTGCAAGTGGAACGAAAGACCAGGTCCCATCAACTTCAGGCCAAGCTAATACTACACCACCATCTCTTGTTCCTTCTGCTAGTGGAATGAAAGACCAGGTCCCATCAACTTCAGGCCAAGCTAATACAGCACCACCATCTCTTGTTCCTTCTGCTAGAGGAACCAAAGACCAGGTCCCATCAACTTTAGGCCAAGTTAATACTGCACCACCATCTCTTGTTCCCACTGCTAGTGATACACATGACCAGGTCCCATCAACTTCAGGCCAAACTAATACTGCACCACCATCTCTTGTTACTTCTGCAAGTGGAAGCAAAGACCAGGTCCCATCAACTTCAGGCCAAGCAATTACTGCTGCATCACCAACTCCACTTCCAACAAACAGTGAGAAACAGTTGCTAAATCAGAAACACTATTCCCCAGCAGATATCATGTGTGTTCCTCAGGTTCAACAGTCACAACCAAGGAGACAAGGAATCAAGAGAGGAAAGACAGTCGTATGGACAAGCACTCCATATCTGAATGAGTTGAAAGCAAACAAGAATGTGAAAAAGGGAAGGATGGTAGCAAAGATCAAGCTGTTCCCTGATTGCCAGGACCAAACTCAGGAAAGGGAGGGGGAAAGGAAAGAGTGACTCAGGGAAAGGCAAGGGAAAAAGAAAGTCCATTTGTAAAAAAACACAAAATGATGAGGACTCTCAGTGTATCTATTGTTCTGGTCTCTTCTCAGAATCTAGGGGTGGAGAAGAGTGGATTATGTGTGATACATGCCAAAAATGGGCACACGAGGAGTGTGCAGTGCCAAGTTGTGATGATAAGTTTATCTGTGAATTCTGTTTGGAATAATTTTTCAAAGCCACAAAGACTAGATGTGTGGGGAAATCAATGTTTCTTTGTGAGGACTGTAAGTATACATCAATATTATGTCTACGATGAAGGCAATCCTGTCTACTTTTTGTGGGGGGGGGGGGGTAATGTATAACAATCTAGAGATTTAGCCTGTTAGTACCCCAGGTAATTTGCTTTTCTTCATTGTAATGGATGTAACGGATAATTCTCAAAATCATAATTTTCGACGACGCCCATAGCCTAAAATTCAAAGTTTCTTTTTCTTTTAATTCTATTGTTCTAAAACCGATTCTTCTCAAACAAACTTTGGAAACATGCAAAAATTAAAGGCACAGTTTAACATTTTCCAGATTTAAAAAAAACTGAGCTGCTGTGCCCTACATGCTATCAGAATATGTGATGGGGTGTAAAAATGAAGCTGTAAAAAATTACGCTCCATGGTTATCATTTAGTGCTTCAAAAAAGTAAAAACCTAAAATATCACCTCCATAGACTTATTTGGTGGTATATACCACCAAATAAGCAAATTCATAGATATCTTACTAAGTAATGCATGATCTTCATTATTTTACTTTCTTTGCAGTTTTTTCACCCATCTGAACATAATTATATAGGTCAGGCAGCTCAGTTTGAGAATTTTTTAAATCAGTCCACCACATTGTTAAACTGTGTCTTTAAAGTGGCAAGAAACTCAGATATTTATGTGGTTTTAGTGAATAAAGTGGAACAAGAAAGACTAAACAGTGAAAGTTTGAGCAGAATTGGATAATCGGTTTAAAAGTTATGAATTTTTGAAGCTTAAGTTAATCCTTATTATGGGGATCCTTGAGTTGGCAACACAGCCAGCATCTGTGATGTCATTGAGGAAAACTCTCCATTGGTTTTGTACACAAAGTTTCACATTTTTTCAATTTTCACGTAAAGTAAAACTTTTTAAACTTCCTCTAAGTATGAGGTGGCTACATTAAATCTGCAAGCATTTTTGAAAGTATCATGTTTATTCCTGACCTATTATTTCATAAACTGGAAGAAATTTGAAATTTTGAGTACAAAACCAATGGAGAGTTTTCCTCAATTACATCACAGATGCTGGCGGTGTTGCCAACTCAATGATCCCCATAATAAAGATTTACTTAAACTTTGAAAATTCACAACTTTTGAACCAATTGTCCAATTTTGCTCAAACTTTCACTATTAACTCTTTCTTGTTTTACTTCATTCACTGGTAGCTCATAAATGTCTGAATTTCTTTCCCCTTTAATGTGACACATCAGTTTTTATAGTTGTTTTCATTTGAAATTGTCAAGTAATCTTTGGACTAGGGCGCCCTCTCACCCAGTTCTAAGTTGAGTAGGCAGTTGGTCGGAGCAAATTAATTTTCATTGTTACATATCTTTAAGTTTAGAGATGTGTTTTATATTATGTTGCTATAATAGTGGAGAGCAGGATTAGTTGGAAAGTATGGTTGGTTATAGAATCAGAGATAAATATTTCATATCTAAAAGGGAGTAAAATTTTCAACAGCCATAAACCTTTCATCTGAAAATATTATACATACTTCATTGCTAGACTACAAAACACGGCTAAAGAGATTTATTTTTTCCTGGTTGACCTGGAGTTATCCATGATTTAAAATAATAGATCTCGCCTGACACTGTGATGAAAGTAGTTACACTTCAAACCACTTTCCTATAGTGACATTTTTGTTGGTGGTTGATTGTTGATGGATAACAAGTAGGGGCAGATCCAGAACTGGACAAAGTGGCATACATATTGTGAGGAGGTGGGACAAACTTTTTTTTTTGGGGGGGGGGGCTGTGGGAGGTTGGTGTTTGTTGGTTGGTTGTTTCTTACGCACTTTTTAGCTTGATTGAAATGAAAAACGAAAACTCATAATGTTTGTTTAGACAAGCGTACGTCCACCCCACAAAAAACAATCGGGCCATGACAATGCTATTGGGGGGGGGGTCATTTCACAAAATAACATTGTCATAGTTAAAATGATGCGATTATTCCTCCATTTAAAAATCTATAACGACATTCATATGTGTGAAGTACATGTCAATGTTTCATTGAGTTAAAATGGTTTTGACATTCAAGACAACCTCTTAGGGGAAAAATTTCACTTTGCCCGGTTCCGTTTCCACTTTGCCCCGGAGGACTGGGGCAAAGTGGATTTTTATATATTTTTTAAAGTTCATAGCATTTAATAAAACTGATTATTTGAGAAACTTTGTTGATGTCATTTCTTAGTGGTAGTCCTACGCTAAAAGTATAAACCAAATGTTTTGCTTTACTTTGCTTTGTAATCCTGTTCTAGTTGCTCCAATTTTTTTGTTCCACTTTGCCCCGGGTTCCCCTAGTCACAAGATCTAGGCACCTCCAATATCCCGTACCTGACTACTCTGAAGCCACCAGGGATCCAATAGGCGAGGGCTTCCTGATGATATTCGGAGTGGTCGACTGAATATGAAGCGGGGGGATGATCCAGTATTCTTCAAGAGCAGCGATGACATTCTCCTTATTAGTTGGTAGGACACGAAACAGGTCAATGTACTGTCTACGACTGACAATAACAATGTTGTCAACAAAACAGTGAGGAGCAGGCACCATCAAGGCGGACGCCGATTGTTGAAGAAGCCATCAGCAGTCATCAGCTACAACGCTTTCATGGACAGTTGTTGACAAGTTGGATCAACGGATGTCATATTACAAGTTCCCCCACAAGAAAGTGAAAGCATACCGTGTGATTTACCATTTTTTAATGAAAGTGGCTTTGGTGAATGCCTACATCTGTCACGGAATTGTGAACCCTGCAAGCAAGCTGTCAACTAGAGATTTCAGGATGGCTATCATCGACGGACTTCTACACGGACATAACCCATCTCGCTACAGGAATACGCATTCACCTCCTCTGGTCTTCGAGCAAAGACTCGACAAGAAGCATTTCCTTCATGAGTATGCACAGGGACGTAGGTGTGACTGCTTTGTATGCTCCGTAAGACCAGATAACAGGAGAACAGTGACCTCTTACTGTATGGAATGCAACAAGGCCATGTGCATTAAGTGCTTTAGAAGGTACTACACTCTGAAGAACTACAAGTGGTAGACTGTCATACTTTGGTATATGGACATGTGAATCATTATCTGCAATGCGATACGGTGCTATGATGATCATGATGTTGATTCATATTTTGAAAATGTTGTTTTGAAAGCTTACTCTACAAATTTCACAACATGGAAATGAATTCTACATAATGATTTGTATATGCTGAGACGATATTTATGAACATACATGTATAATCAAACGTACCATTGAAGAAAATGTAATGAATAAGACATGACATGAGGTTGTGCGAATTTGGTACATGTTATTGCTACCAGATGACATCAATTTATATTGCTTTGTATTGCCTTATTTAAATCTTGCCAATTTTAATAAGACATATCTCAACAGATGTCCCATATATCTGCCCAAAATATTTTTGTGGACTATGTTAAAGGCACATTCTGAATGAAAGACTTGGTGCAACTTGGCAACCCCAAAAGACTGGCTTGTGCATATATTACAGTCTTTTCACAAAATATATTCCTCTTTTCACCTTGCCTGGATGATGGTGAAGGTGTTGTGGAAGTGGTATCGTCAATGATGACAGGGCTCCTCGAAAAAGGATAGAGACTATACATGGACAATTGGTACTCGTCCCCGTCATTGTTTACAGCCTTATACAAGAGGAAGACCCACGCGTGTGGAACTGTTAGGCAGAATAGGGAAGAAATGCCAATGGACCTTAAGCCCAACCACCGACTGAAGAGGGGGTTTGTTCTTCAAATGGAGTAAAAGAACTCCTTGTCATGTTGTGGCATGATAAGCGAGATGTAACTATGCTTTCCACAATGCATACGGACGAGTTCGATGTCACCGGCAAGAAAGATCGAGTAACAGGAGAGGAGATACGCAAGCCGAGGATTGTCCTGGACTATAATCGATATATGGGTGGAGTCCATTTGTCTGACTTTTTGACAGGCAGTTACGCAGACATGTATGAGGAAGTCACTGAAGTGGTATAAGAAATTGGTGTTCCATTTGAATGACCTCGCTGTAACAAATGCCTACACAATGTGAATTCATTATTTCAAATAAGCTCCTGTGGAGCTACATTGTAGCTCACTATCGAGCTCTCCAGCTGGCTAGCTCAGCCGGGAGGACCAGAGCTAGCCCGGCCCAGCGTAGCCTAGCCTAGCCTATATGTAAAGTACGCATCGGCACTCCTATGCAACAGCTGAAGCAATTTGCAGACCCTTAACCTTACCTTGCAGCATGGCCGGCCCTTGCCACTAATCAATCTTTCATTTCATTTGGAGGCTGAAGAATAAAAAGATCCAAATTTGACAGTTGTACAGGAAATTCAGGAAATAATAAAGTCGCTAAGCAGCGTGCTCACCTGATTTACACCGAGCCAAGGGCGAAGGCGCAGTGAGACTCGGCCCCATGGCCAGGCCCAGGGTCAAGGAGACTCCCCCACATTTCACAGTGTTCCCAGTATTTCAGGAATTTGGGTATCCTAGAAGTTCCCCCTTTTACATAGGAAAGTTTTCCCTTTACTTCAGATAAGTGCCCCTATTGAGCATAACCACGTATGGTGAACACTCACTAACCCTCGACTTAGGCTTGCGCCCAACGAGCCATGGATATTCACCCTCGCTGACGTTTCAGAATCCACACGTCCATCAATCCTGTGCTCTTCAGGGCACAATCTAGAAATGATGAGGTGGAACATAAAACAAAAAAAGATAACATGCGTATCCTTGGTTTGGGAGAAAATGATGACCAAGAAGGCAAGGAATCTGAGGATGACCTCATTAAAAAATATCTGTGAAGTGGCGAAGGAACTGAATGTGGAAATACAAGCTTCTGACATCTCATCATTTTATTGGAAAACGATCTGATAAAATGAGTATACCTGTTTCAACTTTGCCTCAACAGGTGGAGGTGAGAAGCCCACTGTAGTATCAATCCCAGAACACCGGCTCAAATTCTTGATTTTCATGTCACATGGGTTTAAATGGACATTTAAAAAATCCACAGAAAAAAACAGTAATGCCCTCGTTGTTTTATTAAATGGGTCCATCAGTGATAAATCAACAAAAAAACTGTGGTGGAAATAACACATGCACCATATGTAGTCGCTTTGAAAAGGTTGGAGTCTAGAAAAATGGCCTGTCACAGGTGGCGGCGGCGTAACGCTGCTGAATCCAAAGTATCCTCCAGCATTCTGCCGGGGGATACAATTAAAGGTCAATGAGAGTTTTGGGAGAACCAAAAATATAATCGTGAGATTCTGCTTCCATTCCCCAATGATATGAAAGAATACCTCAATATACCTACGTGGACCAAAAGATTCGCCAGGAAATGCACTTTAAGACGGTCAAACTTGCCAATAAACCAGCGAAATAATTTATGTGCCGGGCCAGGGACATAAATTAATTCGTTCGCTAAAGTATACGATTTGAAACGGTATAGCTCCCTCTAAGTCGAAAATTATAAGCACAATGCACAGTATAACAAGGATGTCGCGATCGATTAAAGCTGTCTGCTGCTATTTAGCATTGCAACCGTGATTGTAACTGTGTAGCGCCCCGATGGTTACCCGCCGCTAGTCGGCCAATTTGCGGTCGGTTCTGAGGCGTCCTATTTCGTGCATATAGTAGAGTGTCAAACATGGAGCCAAAGAAGAAAGATGGACGCGGACGACCATCGCTGTCTCCAGCCTCAAGAAAGGCTTCCGTGGCTGTGTCGAAGATGAAATACCGTGAGAAAAAGAAGTTGAGAAAGATGAAGAGGGGCTAAGTGGAGGCAAAAATGAGGCAAGAAGAATTCGAATGAAAAATTCGACATTCGAACGGTGGCGGGCACTCCAGGTTGAGCTGGGCGTTAGAGGAGACGATCAGATGGCAGCACATCTGTTGTCAATGTAAGTGAATAGTTTTGATGTGACTGATAGTATTATTTCTCAAACCTTACAAGTTAGATCTAAGTGTGCCACAAACCCCATCATAATTTGAGGAAGAACTTTGCCAATGACATTTCTAACTATCTTAGATCTAACTAACCAAGCTAACATGTTCCCATAATGATGGACGACGCACTTTTTCCAGCGACTTAAAAACATTAATTTCAGTCCGAAATTCGTATATTTTATCAATACCGGGACGTACCTGTTTATCTAACAGCTAGAGCCTACTACTGTACGAGCTGAAATTTTCGCGGTGGTTTTATTTTCGCGAATTTCGCGAGTCGTCTGAGAACCCCGAAAATAACAACACGCGAATATAAAAGCACGCGAAAATTACAACGCGCGAAAACAAAAAGCCATACAGATCACGGCAACGCAGCTATCTCTGTGAGGCCATGCCACACCAAGCTTGTTTTTGACACACACAGACACACCAGTGCGGAGAGTGCGAAGATCATATGCACGATCAAGGTATGAAAACAACTTCAATCGCCCATGTGCCTAGCGCAACGAACCGGCATGATTGACCCTAACCTACTTTAGCTCAAACGACATTCAGCCAATGAGCAAAGCATACTAGTACTCCAGCGCGAAACACACTCTTCTCTTTGTGAGTAGTAGCGGTGTGTGCAATTACCAGTGTGTGTTAGTGTTTGTGTGTGTGTGTGTGTGTGTGTCAAAGGAAGCCTGTGCAGCTGCGCTGCGTGCATGCAGAGCACAATTCTATTCATACTAATATGTAAATTTCCATTCTTAGTACATGTACAATGTATGTTCGTTTACGTTCATTCATAAATTTAATGACTGTGGGAATTCTTTGCGCTCGCGTGTACGTGTGTACTTAGTTTATACGTTCTCTTCATTCATAAATTTAATGACCGTGGGAATTTTTTGCTTCTACTACTATTGCTTTATTGTTTGTCAACATGTTGCGTTATTTTAAACCTCTTAATGAAAGACCAGCAACACTTCCTAAACCTACTGATCCTGCCCATCGCCTGCCATCTGCAGCTGTCAGGTCCGCGAATGCAGAGATTTCTGCAAGCACTAGTGAGGAGCCCCGCAAAAAAAGACCCAGAGGCCCATATGGGGTATACAGCGCCAAACTCCGAGCCAAGATAGGAAGATTCGCGGCAGAGAATGGAGTGGCAGCAGCGCGAAGGAACTTTGTCAAGGAGCTTGATAGGGAGATGAATGAGAGCACCATCAGGGGGATGAAGGACGCTTACCTGAAAAAACTAAAATCATCTCCTGATGATGTGCCCTCTTCCCTCCCAAAGAAGGACAGGGGACGACCCCTTCTCCTCGGGAAGGAGTGGGATGAAAAGGTCAAGCGGTTTATCCAAGCTGTACGGAAGAGTGGAGGATGCATTAGCACGAAGCTTGTCCTTGCTGGCGCTACTGGTTTGCTAAAGTCTGCCAAGCCACCGATCCTACTTGAACATGGGGGTTCAGTCACCATAGACAAAACGTGGGCGCGCTCCATGTTAGACAGGATGGGATATTCCAAGAGGAAGGGTACTAAAGGTATCAAGCATCGCCCAGATGACATGGATGACATATCTGGCAGATTCCACAGGAGGATTGGAAGGAGAGTACGGAAGTTTGATGTACCAGATGCCCTTGTGATCAATTGGGATCAAACTGCTGTAGAAGTTGTACCAGCGTCTAATTGGACAATGCATCAAAAGGGTGACAAACAGGTCCCGATTAAAGGAAGCGATGACAAGAGGCAATACACTGCGCTCCTCGCTTGTGCTCTGGATGGCAGCTTCCTTCCCCCACAAGTCATCTACCAAGGCAAAACTGAACAGTGTCATCCAAACGTTGCCTTCCCTGATGACTGGGACATCACGCATACCGAGTCTCATTGGAGCACGTCTGATAGCATGATGAGGTATCTGGACACCATCATTTGCCCCTACGTTGAGAAGACAAAGGAAAGGCTCAACCTACCTGAAGGATCGAAACCACTTCTCATCTTTGATGTGTACCGAGCCCATCGAACCAAGGAATTCCTTGACAAGCTCAACGACCTTGGCTTCATGTATGTGTTCGTCCCTGCGGCATGTACAGACTTTCTCCAACCCCTTGATGCTACCGTGAACAATGTGTACAAAAAAGAAATGCAATCCCAGTTCAGTCACTGGTACTCCCAAAAGGTTGCTGACGGGGAGAATGAAGGACTCACCATCCATGAGATTGTCACCAACATCAATCTTCGTACATCTGTCATCAAACCAATCCACGCCACTTGGATGATGAGAGTCCATGAAAGCATCTGTCACCAGCCCGATATCATCATCAAAGGGTTCCAGGAAACAGGCATCCTCAAAGCTGTGAGTGATGCAAGGCTTCAACCCATCCCAGATATGGATGACAGCGATGCAGAGGAGGAGTATTGGCAGGACCAGCATTAGGGTCTAAACAACATTAACTCAGACTTTATTGTGTTTGACTTGTTTAGACTGGATTTTTATATTGGACCTGGAGTTTTTATGCATTAACTTCATGGTGTTATTGTTGGAGACAAATTTCATCCAGACTTTTTATGGAAAGCGTTTGTTGGAATGTTACTGTTGGATTTACATTTTTAGCTTTGAACTTGAACTTGGAGCCAGGTTGACGTGTGTGGAATACTGGCCTGATGCATCTATGATACAGAGTAGATAATGGTAAGTAGACCCCCCCCCCCCGGGGGGGAAAATGTTTATTTTTATGCCTTTGTGATTTAGGAAGGTCTACGTCATGAGGCTTTTTTTTTTTTTTTTTTTTTTTAAATCACATTAAACAGTGATACATGTAGACTAGATTACATCAACACCAACCAACCCCCAAAAAAAATCTGCTTTTTTACCCCCCCCCCCCCCCATTGAAATTGAAAATGGATTTAAACAATTGCAACATTTTCGGTCAATGAGTATTTTTTTTAACCCTTTCAAGACAATTGACCACATTTTGTGGTTTGGCTCAATAACTTTTGATTCAGAGCTCTAAAGAATAACCAGATACAGGAGTAGAAAAAGCAAAAATTTCTACACACATTGTGTCCATTTTTGTTGCATGACCATATTGCGTTTGATGCCAGGAATTTCAAAAAGGAGAATAAGCTTCATAATCCTTAAATTGGCAACACATTGAGAGGTTCAAAATTACTATTTTTTATCAAAATTGGCAATTTTTTTCAACTTTTCGACTAAGTTTCTAATGATGTATATTGTTTTCAAAGACATTGCATTTTGTTAGAACCATGTAGCACTAAAAGAAAAATATTATTGTTGCCAATTTGAAGAACGAAATGTGATCAATTTAGCCTTTAAATAATTCCTGTCCTGAAAGGGTTAATGTCTCAGACTCTTTCTTAGATCTATATACCATGTAGTCTAGACCTTCTAATTTAATTTTAACAAATAACTGTTTTGACCAAAAGTCTTGCCGAGTGCTGCCTTTGATCGCCACCTCGCTCTTGCAAGCTTAAGAAGAATGCGTTGTTATTGTTATTTTTAAATATTCGCCGTTGTAATTCAACACGTGCACCGTGCGAAACTCTTCATGCAAAATCAACTCAGATTGTCATCTCACTTTATACATGTTCGCCACGTTATCGTTTTATTTTTTTCCTTTTTCAAAGATACCGTAGAATGTATCGGCTCGCTTTTTTGTGCACGAACTACGGCTCTGTTTTTGTATCGACTCACGAGTGCTTCTAATTCTGAGTCTAGTAGGAATTTTGATAGACTTTCTTCGATTTAGATCGTGTGTTTTTCTTTTCACGAGGAGAAGTTATAATGTAAAGTTTACTACGGTATTCCTTTTTGTTAAAACCATTTAGTAATTCATGAAACCTTTACTTGGTGTGTGTTTTGAACTTACAATTTGACTCCTGCAACCACGAAATTAACAACACGCGAAAACGTTCAATGAGTAGCCATTCGCGAAAATATCTGTACGCGAAAATTTCAGCTCGTACAGTATGTGCCTACTATGTTCTATATATTCCGAAGTTGAATCGTTGATAAATTGGGGTGAACGAATGTCAAGAACAAACTTTTTCAAAGTTCAAGCTGATATTGATAATGATATTATTGATCCCTGTCAATGGCAATTGCCTGTGGCTGTGTCGAAATTAGTCGATGAAATGAAAGTGTACTAAGAAAGCGTAAGAAAAACGTAATAAATGAATGCAAATCTTGATTTTCAAGCTGACTGATGACGTGAATTTCACTCTGATTTCTAAATGATGATAATACTGCAAAAATAAAGGAAAGTTCCCTATTATTTTTGGCAAACGTCTATGAACGTTGGTGATATTCTCTTTGCTCAGTCACAGCATTGTGTTAATTTGCAGTGAACGTAGCTTTAGGAATTAGGACCCACACATAACTTTTAGGACCCCTGGCTATACTAGAGGAAGTCTTTCCCAAAAGTGTCCCATTGCCATGGCATGATCTTAGTTCTCACTTTAATTATTTGTGTCACTTATTCAATTTAGAATTAGATCTAACAGTAAGACCTGTGCAGTTTGCCCTATTTTTTAATCAACATTTTTTGCGTGGGAGGGGGAGGTTGGGTGCATGAAAGATGAACATTTCGAGGCTTGTTGTACCATTGTTTTCTTTCAATATCTAGAGTTTAATCGCTGTAATGTTAGTAAGAACAGTTGGTGTTTGTGCATGGTCTTGTTTATGAACTAGTCACACAATAATTTTATGTAAGTGCGTTCTTGGTCAATGGCGCAGCGCAGACATAGGCATTCTAGCCTTTGATCTAGATCTACTTTTACTGGCCCAATTCACATTCAGCCAAGTCTTGAAGGATGACATTTTTCAAAATAATTTCAACTACATCTATCTGCCAGTGATGCCTCAAAAAAATGATTAACAGTATAATTGATGTAAATTTGTTTTCCTTTCCTGCTGGTAGACCTATGTCATCAGGGGGGGGGGGGGGGGGTTACTCGTTTTTCTGAAAGTTCATTTTTCTGAAGGGTCATAATTCCAAAGGTTTGAATTTCGAAACACAAATTTCCCATATAAGGGGGATCATAATTCCTAAAATGAAAGAGGGTTCATAATTCTGAAAATTTTATTAATTTCTCCGAAGGTTCGTTATTCCGAAGTTGCGTAATTCCAAAAATGAAATAGGGTTCGTAATTCCGAAAATGAAATAGCGTTCATAATTCTGAAATTAAAAAATGGTTCATGTTTCCGAAGGTTCGTAATTCTGAAAAGTTCTGTAGGACTCTATTGCATTTTCGGCATTACGAACCCTATTTGATTTTCGGAATTATGAACCCTTTTTCTTCTTCGGAATTATGAACCTTCGGAATTACGAACTGTCGAAGTTACGAACCTTTGGAAATACAAACTTTTGGAAAAACGAACCTTTGGAATTATGAACCTTCGGAAAAACGACATGTAACCGTCATTTGTTTTGAGGAGTAGGAAAAAAATGTGTGACTTATGGATTTATTTTAATTGTCCTTGAATTTCAGAATGTGTCTTATCATTTTTCTCAATCTTAGGCATCATGGCTGTACAAAAGAAACAAGTTTTCAACAAGCCCACACAAAGGAGTGAGTAGGACTACTTGCAATAATATAATGGGTTTATAAAAAAATTATGCATAGAATTTCGACATGACGTAATTGTTTTTAAAAATGTGATAAAAATTATCCATGAAAGTTTTAATGAAATGTAGCTATTTATTTTTCGAAAATAAAAATAAATTAATTTTATCCAGATTCCTATTCTGTATGCAGTGGCAATCAATTTGTACCACATTTTTGATATTTGTATGATTTAATTTTCAGGGAGGGGGGGACCTGGGTCCAGTCTCATAATTTTAGAAATAAAGATAACTGCAGAAATAAGGACAACCACAGAATCAAAGAAAGCTTTGGGATAAAGATATCTGCAGAAATAAGGACAACCACAGAAATAAGGACAACCAGAGAATTACAGAAAGCTTCGGAGATAAAGACAACCACGGAATTAAAGACAACTGCAGAAATAAGGTCAACCAACCACAGGATTAAAGAAAGCTTTGGAGATAAAGACAACCACAGAATTAAAGATAACTGCAGAAATAAAGACAACCACAGAATTCAGTTTAGAAAGGTATAGATAACGACTGAAGTTAAGTCTACCGTAAAAACAAAATGTCCGCTAAAATTAAAGTCGAATACAATCATATGGTACAAAACTCAAACAAACTGACAATAAAAGGACAAGAGAGGGTGTACTAGTATAATGCTGTCGATCCAGTGCATGCCGCGCGTATATATGTATACGGCACTGATGCTGTTAACGGCTAGTATCACAGCGCATGCTGTCAATAAATTGTGCGAAAATTAACCGTGTGCTCCTGTAGGCCTACCGACATATAATTAGATTTTTAAAAAAATCAACATGTCGGGTAGATCAACTACCGAGGAAACGGCGAGAAGTCTAATTGGGGCTCTGCATGCCGTATTGTCGACTTTAGAGCCGACGATGTCGACGACGACGGAAAGAAAAGTCCTGGTTGTAAAAGTGAACCTAAAAAAGAAGCAATGGTCCCCCAGACCAGGCATGGAGTAATGGAAAATGATGGTGAATTGCTTTTGGATGAATATGTGCTGTCCCACAATTTTGAGAGAGGCAAAATTCCTTGGAAAGGTAGTCAGAGTGGGGGAAAGAAAAGTCCTGTATTGAAACAGATTGATAATCTGAGTATAGATAAAGCTACTGGTGAAGATCACATCAGCTGTAAACTTTTAAAGATGACAAAGAATGTTATCGCAGAGTCTCTTTGCGATATCATTAACAAATCCCTGTCTACGGGAGTTGTTCCACGTGAATGGAAAAAGGCTCGGGTAGTACCGATATTTAAATCTGGAGATATTTCTTCGTTGAATAATTACCGCCCCATTTCTGTATTACCTATCGTGAGTAAAATTATAGAAAGGGCCGTTCATCAACAGCTGAGTGAATTCTTGGACGAGAATGATTTATTACACCCAAATCAGTCTGGTTTCAGACCTATGCATTCAACAGCTACTGCCCTTGCAAAACTTGTAAATCAATGGTCGTTGAATATTGACAACAATGAAATTTCTGGAGTTGCCTTCATAGATCTTCGGAAGGCCTTTGATACTGTGGACCATGAGCTACTTTTACATAAATTAGCTTGTTTAGGTTGTAGTAACAGGACTATCACTTGGGTCAAATCATATTTAGGTAATCGACAACAAGTGACCCAATTCAAAGGGGCCAAGTCGCACCCTTCAACCATCAAGTTAGGCGTGCCACAAGGTTCAATTCTAGGTCCCCTTTTATTTTCAATATATGTTAATAGTCTACCTGAATGTATTCCTGAAGGTATCATCGATATGTATGCTGACGATACGACACTTACCGTCAGTGCAAATGATGCAACAGTTTTGGAAGAAAAATTAACTGTGGCGTTAAACAGAGTCTTGGCATGGATTAAAGAAAATCGTCTCGTCCTTAACACTGAAAAAACTTGTGTCATGGTAATAGGCTCTCGTGCTAATCTCAGGAAAATTGAATCTTTCACCATTTCATTAAATGGTAATTTGATAAAAAGAGTTCAATTCACCAAATGCTTAGGAGTTTTGATAGATGAAGAATTGAAATGGTCTAAACAAATTGAAAACGTATGTAAACTTACCCAGAAAAACATAGGCATAATAAAGAGAGCAAAGTGTTTTTTGCCTGTGCAGTCCTTAAAGTTGCTTTATAACAGTCTAGTGTTGCCACGATTTGATTACTGCTCTGTTGTATGGTCGAACAGATTTCAAGCCCATACAAATAAGCTGCAAAAAATTCAGAAGAGGGCCGCAAGAATAATACTGAACAAAACATATGACACACCGTCGGCTGATTTGTTCACTAGTCTTAAATGGATGACACTAGACAAACGGTTTGAGCTAAGTCGCGTTATGATGATATATAAATGTGTTCATAACTTAGCACCTTCTTACCTTCAGATAGGCTTAATCAATCCTAACGATGTACATGAGCATCATACTAGACAAAGAGACAGTGGATGTTTACGCGTGCCCAGATTTCACACTGATTGTTATAAGTGTAGCCCAGTTGTATCTTCTATATTTGAATGGAATAATTCGATGAGAACAGCCTCCTCTGTCAGTTCATTTAAGAGAATGTTTAAACAAAGTTGTAATTTATGAATAACTCAGCCTAACATACACTCAGTGCTTATTCTGTAATATTAGTATGATTTGTGCACATATTTGCGACTGAATCAATATTTTCATATTGGCATTACAGTTGAGCTAGTTTACTGATATTTGTTTATTTTTCAAATGAGTATTCGTTTGCGCCACGTCTATTATTGCTTTGTTTGCACTCTCTAATTTTACTGAGGATTTTTATTTTGAACTATTCTGTATATACGTTATGTATTTTGATGTAAATATGTTTATTATTATTCAGGGCCCAATGGAAGACCACTACTTAATGGTGAATGGGCTACCCTGACAAAAGATCAGAAATAAATAAAAATAAATAAAATAAAATACCAGTGATGGGAGGATTCAACAGACAGCTCCAGATTTCACAGACTTCTAGACAGAAAGGGATATATACGGTACACGGCACTGATGCTGTCAATGGCTAGTATCACAGCGCATGTCAATAAATTGTGCAAAAATTAACCATGTGCTCGTATAGGCCTACCGACATATAATTAGATCTCAAAAAAATCAACATGTCGGGTAGATCAATTACCGTGGAAAAGCTGACGACATCGGCGACGACAGATGCAGAGCCACCAAATCGACTGTCCGAGCCCTTGCCCAGGCCGTGTGTTGGCAGGGCCCTTGCACAGCTGGCAAGCACCCAAGGCCATAGGGCCAGTAGCAGCAGGCCTAACACTACCAGTGGCAGTACCAGTACCACCAGCAACGCCAACAGTCAATCTTCTCCAACATGTCTAAGGCAAGGCCCAGGTCAAGTATGCCACAATAACCACAATTACAAGTAAGTAATTAATGTGTCATGTTTAAAACATATCTAAAAAAGAAGCAATGGTCCCCCAGACCAGGCATGGAGTAATGGAAAATGACGGTGAATTGCTTTTGGATGAATATGTGCTGTCCCACAAGGGGGTTGAGAGAAGCAAAATTCCTTGGAAAGGTAGTCAGAGTGGCGGAAAGAAAAGTCCTGGTTGTAAAAGTGAACCTAGTGGCAATCCTTGTTATGTGAAAAAAATCATGTACATCAACAGACGTATCACATATGACGCTCAGGGTGGAGAAGGAGAGACTTTCAATACAGAAGGAGGCCCACAAATAGAAAAGCATGCTGGTTGTAGCAAGTCATCTTCCATACCAGTGATGGGAGGGTTCAACAGACAGCTCCAGATTTCACAGACTTCTAGACAGAAAGGGATGTATACGGTACACGGCACTGATGCTGTCAATGGCTAGTATCATAGCGCATGCTGTCAATAAATTGCGCGAAAATTAAACGTGTGCTCGTGTAGGCCTACCGACATATAATTAGATTTTAAAAAAAATCAATTACTGAGGAAACGGCAAGAAGTATAATTGGGGCTCTTCATGCCGTATTGTCAACTTTAGAGCCGACAACGTCGACGACGACAGAAAGAAAAGTCCTGGTTGTAAAAGTGAACCTTGTGGTAATCCATGTTATGTGAAAAAAAAAACATATACATCAACAGACGTATCACATATGATGCTCAGGGTGGAGAAGGAGAGACTTTCAAAAGAGAAAGAGGCCCACCAATAGAAAAGCCAGGTGATTGTTGCAAGCAGACCTGCCAACCTCTGGCCAAGCTTTTCCGTACTTGACAAGCTGAAAAATCGTAATTTGCCGACGACATCCGTATTTTTTTCCAAGTCGAAAAATACAAAATTTTTAAACTGCAACTGCCAGGAAAATTGTTAAAATCAGATCTAAAAATGTCTGAGAATGTTCCTGAATGTTCATGACACCCCAATGATATTTTTAAAAGATGATCTAGATATAGAAACATAAATAAACCAGCTAAAAACTCACATTCCTTATTCATCCTTTCGATTCCACTACGGCATGGCTCCACTGCCGCGTTGCACCAAGTGGCAGCCGAGCCGCGCCGCCTGCGGGCTAGGCTGGCCGGCTTCGCCTAGCGCCTCGAGCGGTGTGTAAGAGATCGATGGACGTCGATAGTAAGAGCAGCAGCTGCACTGCCTGGGCCCCCTTTCATAAAACTTGTTATCAATAACAAGTTACAATAATGTTTATAAGCTACGGAAATCCTTGAATTTGATTGGCTGAGAGCGAATTCGTCATAGAAATGAGGAAGTTTTTATTGATGACAAGTTTTATGAAACGGGGGCCTGAGCTAGAAGTTTGTGTGTGCGGTGAAAGTATAATTGTGTGTGTACATTCGCAGTCTCTTTTCTTAACACACTTTAACATACACAGTGTGGAGTTCCAGGAACAGCAAAAATAATACAATATGAGTGTGAAAGTTTGAACAAATACATGTGCACAACATATAGGACGAATAGTGCATAATCAGATTTTTTTTCATTGAAAAATCGTACAAAATACGACCAAATCGTACTGGTTGGCAGGTCTGGGCAAGTCATCTTTCATACCAGTGATAGGAGGGTTTAACAGACAGCTGCAGATTTCAGAGACTTCTAGAGAGAAAGGGATATTCATCAGAGAAATTTTGAGGTTCGGTACAAAAAAAGTTATAAGAGTGCCTTGGAATTAAGGAGTGTCTTGGACTTCAAGGGAAAGAAAATCCAGATCCTGTGAGGTATTACCGAAGAAGCGATCTGGATCTTGAGGTCATCTGTGCCTGGTCTACAGACTGACATGAACGTAAAATTATGATACCGAAAACTAATTCATAATTCTAAATTCTCTTCAGATTAATATGCTAGATGGGCCACTCCCCAGAAAAATAAAGAGATACATACAAAATAGAAGAACTAATAGTGATAGTCATAGAAAGAAAAGGCAGAAATCAAGTACTAGACTCATTCATCCTTTTTCTCAGAAGCACAACTGAAGAAGTTGTATGACATGCTGTCATGGAGACGGATAAAGAGACCAGAAGGGGAAAAGGGGAAAGAAGGCAGTAGCACTCGGCTCATTTGAATCAGAGGTGGGAGACCTTACTTCATAGGCTTCAGGGAAGGAGTGTATTTGAAATATGGCTTATTTATGCCTGGTGCCATTCAGGCTTCCAGCAAGAAAAAGGTTGCACACATATACAGTAAACTTGAGAAGAAGAGAGATGGAGAGAGAATGCTTGGAATTATTTTTCATGCGCACCTTTTGCGTGAAGGGGTAAAGAGGACACATGAACCGATCTGGCAGAATCTATTTGCTGCAATCAAAAAGACATTTGCGTGATGAGCTGTTCATCATATTATAAGGCTGAAACTTTCTCATATTTTTTCAAGCATATAGAGATGAACTAATGCACAATTCAACCACTATTATCCATTGAAAAATGTCTTGTACCTGTATCTTTTTAAAGTACATGTAAATGCAATAAAACTTTGTGATTTATTAGGTTCATTTTGTTGAATGTCGACAACCATTACAAATGAAATTTCAGCTTCAAATTTTTGTAGGTTCAAATAACAAACGAAAATAAAATAAATTAAACTTAAAAAGGCACCTGTGTTTAATCTATGAATTTTCAACTTTCATTCCTGGCCCTAACAGTTGGTCTTGGTCCTGGTCTCCTGGCTTCCTGGAAACATCCCCTTCTTCCATCTAGTCCTAGTCCTCCTGCTCTCCCCATTCCTCCAGCATCCTCTCCACCATGTCATTGGTCTTACCAGTCTTCCTTGGTCTAGGTCCTGGTCCTGGTCTACCTGTTTCCTCACTCTCTGTAGCACTCAACCACAGATTGCCTCCTAAGAGCTCAGAGATGTACTGGCGCTTGGCCTCAAAGCTACTTAGATGATCTCGGCTCCAGTCGACATAGGGTATCTGTGAAGAAACAAAATATTTATTATTATTATTTACATGTAGCTTCATACCCCTAGAACAAAAAAACAAACAAAAGACATACAAAAATGTAGTTTTAGTTATTTAAGTTACTGAATCCATAAAATGGAAGTGACTTGAACTGCAGATATTTTGTGTACTCTTCTAAAACAATGTCCCATTCAAAATCAATATAAGTTTACATACAGTGTTGGAAATATTTCAGCAGCAATATTTATTCTGTTACTTTTATTTTGTATTTTCACAGAATATCTAATGCTTGCAAATGGACTTCCATCCTCATATAGAAAATCCTATTCCCAAAAAGTCAAATAACAAATTATAAAACAGATGCTCCTGTAGGGAATTACATGTACTTACAGTGATGTACTCGTAACCCAAGATTTCAAGATGGCGACGCTTCATTTCTACCCAGCTGCTGTAACGTGTGATGTTGGAGCACATCTGAGATGGAGGAATAATATCTACTGCTATCCTATAAGGGGTTTCAGACAAAGAAAATAGACAAAAGTACAAAAGCAGAACATTAAAATGAAAGACAACAACAAAATGAAGAGACATACATGTACACGTAACAGAGAAGTACACAAAAACAGAGGTCAGAGGGTTTGATGAAAAGCAGAGAAAGGAGAGAAAGAGAGAATGAGAGAGAGAGGGGGGAGATGTAGAGTAGAAGAGCATTATCCCACTTTGCTTAATAATTCACAGCACTGAAAAAATCTTTCTTGGGAAAAAAACAGCATCAAGTTCATATCACTTTCCCATACAAAGCAAATCACCATTCACAAGAAATCTTAACTACAACAGTGGTCTCTCCACCTAGCTAACAAACATTGTTCTTATATTGTACCTTTGTTTTTTTAGTTTACCTTTGAGCACCATCAGGAAGTAGACTTTCCTGATGCTTTCCTCTCGTAAGGGTGTCTGACGATGAAGGCAAAGTATTGCTGCCATCTACCTGCCTCTTGCTAGTGTAGGTCAAGGGCTGACCTTGATGGTCCAAAATACACTCAAAATCTAGTAGAAAAAATACCAAAGAAGACATCATAATGGCGATCCAACATTTGCAACAGTGACATTTGGCTTTATTTCATCAAAGATAAAGGCCGGGGTTAAGGTTCTGACTGGGTATCAGGAAAGTTTCAAGGTTAGAGATAGTTAAGTACAGTGCTGGTCCAGGGTTGAAGATTGGAAGTAGGGTAGAGCAAGGAATTAGTTCTTGAAGCAACTGCCATAAAAGTGCCAAGTGCCATAAAAATCGTTATCATATATCAATATACATTGAACCACTGAGAACACAATGGCACATTGCATAGTCGGTGTAGCCTAGGCCCTAGGGTACAAATATTCAAACTGCAAAAAGATAACAGAAACATAAAAACAACCATAAGATTGACAAGTTCAATGGCCCACATAAACAAAGGTACACAAACCTAACTTTATAAGTCTGGTAGACTTTCGATTAATACAATGAAGGAAGATTCTTCCAAGATAATTAATGGATGCTTTGTGTTAAAATGACATGCTACAAAATGGCTGACCAATCTGGGACTGGTCGTCATACTCACCATTTATGTACGCATAAGGAGTATGCGCATTTCTTCTCAAGAAAGCTGGTCCCCCAAGGACATCTTGCAATATTGACCCTACATCTAGCTTGATCCCATTCAAAGGTGGCTTCCCTAATCATGATGAGAGATCAATGGAATATAATGATACAAATACAAACAAAGAAGTAAAAAGACAGATTTATAGGTCGGAAAGCAACCACAAAGGAAATCATCCTTTTTAATGTCTGACCCAAAGTAGAATGTGATGAATGTACCAATTTGTAGTTTGTGAAAAAATGTGATATATGCAGTACATTGTACAAAAACATATAGCTTGAAGCCATTTCTGTTGATTCCATTGCATAATCAAGACCACATATGGAATTGTCAGAAACACCATCTTTCTTTTTCAATTCTAGGGCAACTACTACCTGGACTGCCCCATCCCGAAATGATCCCCTGCCCCAGTTATTATGAACAACTACCCCCTCGGACAACTACGCTGTAGGAAAATTACCCCCTTAAATAGTTGTCTAAGAAGTAATTCCCTCTCTCTCTCCTCCTTTTTCTCTCTTTCTCTCTTTTTTATTTGGCTTCCGCCACTTCTCTCACACTTGCATCATCCAACAAACACTTATACATTCCCATCCCAGGGATATTTTGCAAAATTACCAAGCCTGATTATAGTCTGTACCTGATCTTGATATACGATCTTGACTAAACCAAGGCACTCTAAGCTCAGGACATTCCAGGCAGACTGCTCTGTTCAACTCTTGCAGCTGACGTGATAAAGCTCTGGAAACTAACACAAAAAGACAAATAAAACATGAAATCATCAGTAATTAGAAAAATACAATAGGATTTACATTCTGTACACATCAGCATTCTATGTTGAACTACTACTAATGCCTAGCCATTTATGATGTACATAAATCACATTGGGAAACGAGAATAAAGAAGCCTTTTGTAGATAAGTGGAAAAAGAGCTTAGTTTTGTCTGTCAAGATTCAGAAGGGAGCAAAGAGAGTAAATTTCTAATTACTTGTATGTGACCATCCTGTAATTAATTAAAGCTTAATTGTCTACAATAATGTTGTTCACAAATAACATAACTTGCTACAAAAATATCAAGAAAATAATGCATAATACATAGGAAGATACATGTAACATCAATGTAAAAGTAGAGCTCTGCAACCTTTTTAATTGGTAACATTAACTGAAACTGGTCAACTACACTTAATACTCTTTGACATAAGCTTACCACGCATCTCTTCCATGCTCTCTAGAAACCTCAGGCTGAATATAGTTTGAAGTAGGTCCAATGGAAAGCACTGAAGGGCAGCGAGGCTGAGTGCAATATTGATCAGTCTCTGAGGCTGTAAATCTGACATGTAAGGAATCACTCTAGAAGCACACAGGTCTTCCAGGAATGTTAAAGACGGTGGAAGGTAGTTGCCACAGGTGAATGCATCCAGGATGTCACGAACATGGAATGGTGAGATGTCATCCATGTTTGATTGAACCGTAGCTTCAATGGCAGCCAAAAAAGACCTGTTGTAGATGCGTTGTTGAATAAGTAGCTTGGCAAAGGCAACAGCAGAAGAAGAGTCACAGATCCAGGAGGTATCGAGGACTGGGGAAGTTGAAAGATTCTCACGAAATGTGTCTCGGGGATGTCCTGCTTTGGTACAGTACAGAGGCTTTCTTACAAATTCCAAAAGGTTTAAAAGACCTTTAGGGAGGTCCATTTTGCTTGGGTAAAGATGATTAGAATAAGAGGAAAGCACAAAGAAGACTCTTCGGAGATCATGACCTTTCAAGTTTGGCATGTAGATGAGAACCTTGTCCCATACGCTTGGATCAATGTCTTCACACGGCACACCTAGATTGCTGAGGGCATCAAGTGCATAGACAACAATGCGAGGAGAAGGTGTCCTCATTAAGATCTTGTGAAGTTTTTCAATAAAAATAGATTGCAGCTGGGTATTAGTGGATCTAGCTGTTGCAAGATACTGGGATATATTCTTGATAGCAGTGACATCAGTTATACTGTCAATATTTTCCAGGACATGATCTTCAATAAGAGCTAGAAGCCTTCCTGACCTAACTTTCATACGTCCAATAGCATTGCAAAGCCTCCCAAGTCGGTCCAAAGATACATGAGAAACAATCTCTGCACTTTTGTTCATGAGCTGAAATGTAAGATCAGGTGCTGGGTCATGGCTCAACACCTCAATGAGAGCAAGAAGTTGATGTGGTGAGGAACACTCCATAAGTTTCTTTTTCATCTGCTGTTCCAGAAGTTCCCTAAGCTCATAATTCCTAGAATAAACTTTCCTAAGGTTGCTGTAGATAATGGCCAACTCGATTGCAGGAATCGCAGGAACTTGGGGAATGAGCAACTGGCTAACCCTTGTCATGATTTGATCTCTATTCTCCCTGCTTCTCATTAGAACCGCTCCTTGCATGATACGCCTGATGTCATTAAACCCATAGGAGGCTCCTGCAACAAACAGCTGCAAGCAGTATTGCGTGATTTGATTCTCCAAGTTCTCAGAACATAACGTGATGAGTGTGTAGAAAATGTGAGAAAAGTCACTTGGACTGTTGATGTCATCAAGGATATCGGCCATTCTGGAAGTCATCAATCCCGCAAATGCAGTCTGGTGTCTGTTCATCATGATTATGGCCTTTGATAATGGTGAAAGGTGGATACTGTCTAAGACATCAACAGCACGATACAGTTTCTGAACAATGTTGCAGACAGCAGGGTGGGAGATATCGACACTACAGTGTAGGAGCCCCAGAAGAAGCCTTGAGAGAGGGTCTACTTCATATTCTTGGTCATTAGTCAATAGTTCTTGGATGTGGGAGAGTAAGCTCTGCATGATGATATCTGCTTCATCACTGTCAACAGTCTCAAAACTATACTTTGGGATGACATCCTTGACCGACTGAGTGCAACGGACAAACATAGCAGCGTCATTGAGATCAAAGGATTGCACCTTGAGACTTAGAGTGTGGTACAGCGCAGCGATTGCAGGACTGGTCACCTGAGGAACTCCAAACTTTAAGACCAAATACAGCACATTCAGGGCTTCGGCATTGGACATTGAATCTGCATGAACTTGGATCAAACTACAAAGCTGTTGCAACACGGGGTGATTGTGAAGGACCTCTGAATACTCCAGCCATAGCTTAATATCATCTCTAACCATCCATATACATTCCCACAGCTTGTTAACAGCAATGCACAGATCTTTCGCAGTCATCTCATTTAGATGATGTGAAATCACTTCAAGAGAATGCGCAAGGTCCCCGCCTTCCCTAAAGTTAAGGATGCTGTTACCAGGATCCAATCTTAAATTCAGATGTATACTAGGAGAGTAATCCACAGTTGCCTTCTGTTCTGCATAATGAGACATAGAAAGGTACTGCTGCTTGGCGGTCCACATGCTGTCTGGTGACCTAAAGGCTGCTAGCCTCAGTGCTCCGGAGTATGCTGCAGGGTGTACCAGGCTAGATAAAGCTCTTCCATTAGGAGCAAGTCGAATCAGTGGGCTGGGTGACAGGCCCCATGATCTAATGTACAACTTTTGAAGATGCTTTAGGCATGAGGCACAGATGGCACTAAAAGACATCTTTCTTCATAAGATCATCGGATTTCCTATAATATTTAGCCACATCCTCTGTCATGTCTTTCATGTAAACCTGGAAGACAAGAAATAAACATTTAAATTTTTAAGCATTAGGATTCAAAGTTACATTTTATTAATATCATAAAACATATTTTGTCTCAAATTTTCAGTGTCTCCAAGTCTCTTCACCTTTCTGTGGCATTGATGATTTTGCATTTACATAAATAGCCACCTTTAAAGGAGAATGAAACCCTGGGGAAAATCAATTTTAATGAAAAGAGAGGATAGAGAGAAGCAATTTAAAAAAAGTTCCATCAAAATTGGTTACGAAATGAGAAAGTTATGAAAGTTTGAAAAGTCTCAATTTACTCTCTATGGTGATCCTCAAATTGGCAATGTTGCTTCAAAGTGACAGGTTTAGTAGTACAACTCTCCATATATTTTTTACACAGAATTTCATATTTTCCCCATTATCTCTCAAGGTGCAGCTTGTCTCCCTAGTTTAAGATATATCATGGGGAAATGTAAGACACAACATATGTTGAGTTCACAAAAAGACCTTTTGGAAACAGGAATCCAATAAGAAATCATATTAAATGAAATTAAGAAAGAATACAAATATCATTTACTAGAGAATGAATTGTGGCATGAAATTTCACTTAGAAATTTTAGAATAAAAGTGATATTTAAGCCACTTTTTTTAGTTGCCTAACCAACTTTTCCATAGAAGATGCAATAGATGATCAATTGTCAGTAAAATGATGTACAAATAAATACAATGAATATGCAATTGTCTGTAAAAAAAAATCATCGGTGCACCGTACTGAAGAAAATCAAACTGGTGTCCTATCGAGACAATTGAACACCAGTTTTCGAATCGAACCGACTCAGGCTTAATCAATCTGCAAAAGTTATTTACATGAAGAAATGCCACAACAGCTTCACCAAACTAGCTTTAAACTTTCAATCTTTTGGTCCTTGAAACTTGGCACATGCATCAAAATAAGACTGAAATATAATTTTTCAATATAAACACTATAGATCTACTCTAGACCAACTTTATTTTGTCACATATTTTATACAAAAATGGTAATGGTCTCAAAGTCTAAATTGCAACAAGTTCCTTTTCCAATGATGGAAATGAGAACGCACCAGTCAGTCTGACATTTACAATGTAGCATCTGCAGTTCTAAGTAGACTTGTAAGTTTACTAATCTTCTTCTTCTTCTTCGGTACGTGTTGACAGACTTGCTACTACTAGTCCCATGTAGAGACACTGATAAGTAAGCAAACTGGCAGGATTCTTCAAAGTCCCCTCAAGATTAAAATCTTTGATCTTATGAAATATCATGTCGTTATGAATCAAAAAAAAAAAATTTTCCACTGTTACTAGTACTGGAAATGGGAATTCTACTGTTAATATACTAGTTTTATAAACTGACTGGTATATTACTGACTATTATACTTATACTAGTAACTAGCTGTATGAGCTCTGTGGCTTATCAATCTAGTACTGGCCACAGAGCTGTACAGCCCATGCCATTATGGCGCTTGGAGGCAGGTGTCAACACAGAAATACTATGCCTCATAATCACCCATTCCCACGCACGGTGAACCTTGCAAACCACCCTTTGTGTTTGCTAAGGTGGTTCTGGTTATATTCGACCAGAAAAATTAGCAATCGCAATACCAATAAAGATTATATCTACACATTTTCGGGAGGACAGATGAGGTTTTTCTTACCTTGCACATGTAGTCAGTCAATTGTTATTTGCATGAGAAACGATGACGCAACTGCCCCGAGTCGACACTAGTCTAGCTTAGAGTCTGTGATGTGGACGTATTATTTCATCCATACAACTACGCGTTGTGCGTCACTGCATGCTTCTCCACTGAACTCTACGTGGAGTTGAGTGCGTCTATGATCCCGCGCGAGTGCGAGGGAGATGGTGTGATCGTGACGTCCACGCATGGCATATAATCAGTTGACTTCGCACTGTCTATGCATGGATAAATGAACAGTGTGCGCGCGGGTTGTTCATCTATCCAATGCGTAGACGGTGCAAAGTCCAATGATCATATGCCAAAAGTGGACTTCGCAATCGCACCATCTCGCTCGCACTCACGCAGGATATAGAAGCACTCAACTCTACGTAGAGTTCAGTGGAGAAGCATGCAGTGACGCACAGCGCGTAGTTTTATGAACGAAATAACTAAATACGTCCACATCACAGACTCTAAGCTAGACTAGTGCCGACTTGGGACAGTTGGGTCATCGTTTCTCATGCAAATGTAGGGTTGTAAAAATTGAGTTCATGTAGTAAATCAAACATTCAAACAGTCTCAAACGTATAACAGCAAACTCAGGCATCAAACATAACAGGAACTCAGGAGACAACGAGAAATAAAGAGATGTAAACTTGATGAAGTCTGGTAGTGCTCTCTCTGATGTGTGTGAGCTTCTTCTCTTTTTATTAGTCTTCTCTTTTATAACATAGGGCTGCCTGGCCCACATCAAATTGGTAACTAAGACAACATAACATTATAAATATTCAAACATACTTAACCAATGAACATAAAGAAAATGGAAGTATCTAACTAAAATGTATCAACCCAATTCAATACAAGAACCAATCAGAAATAACTAGGATGAAGATGGGTCAATGTCTGGGGTGATTATGTAATGAAGAATGTTCAACAAAAGAACCAGATGTGAGGATGGAGTGAATGGGCACATCTGAATAGGAAAGGAATGAAGGTGACAAGAGAAGTAGGACAGTGTCTGATGAGATGCATGACAACAAAACACCTATTGAAAACTGAACTGAACTGAACTAAATTCCAACTTAAGGACAGAAAAGAAGTGTAAACAAAGTCAAACACAAATGACAAAATAGATAGGCATCCTACACAAATAACAATTGACTGACTACATGTGCAAGGTAAGAAAAACCTCATCTATCCTGCCGAAACTGTGTAGATATAATCTTTTTTGGTATTGCGATTACTAATTTTTCTGGTCGAATATGACCAGAACCACCTTAGCAAACACCGAGGGTGGTTTGCAAGGTTCACCATGCATGGAAATGGGTGATTATGAGGCATAGTATTTCTGTGTTTACACCTGCCTCCAAGCGCCATAATGGCATGGGCTGTACAGCTCTGTGGCCAGTACTAGATTGATAAGCCACAGAGCTCATACAGCTAACTAGTAACTGATTATTATATTTATAGTCAGAGTCAACAAGTGATACATGATAAAGACAAAGTTACAAAACTGCTTCACCTTCAGTTCGGTGCTTGATCTTTTTTTACAATTATATTTACACTGCTCTGACTGCAGACTACACTACAGTACACCACTAAGAAAAGTTTATTGACATTTTAACGTTCTACTCAATAACAGATCTGGCAAACTAAGTAAATTTTTAGAATAAAGAAATGCCCCAAAAGTAAAATACACCTAACACAAACATCGCGCACCACGGGTCACCGGCGCGGCCGCGGCAGCGCCAGCTCGGCTGGCCCGGCGGCCTGCTAATGATGCTGAATGACTTTGAGCCAAGTCCGTCCAACAACGTGGATAGCTAACGTTAGTTTCAATCCCGCGTTTCAATGAACTGATGAGACTTTGAGAGTGATCCAAAATTAAATATTTGCGAAAACAAAATAGTTCAAAAGAATGGAAATTGTATTTGAAGATTACTTACATCAACTATCAATCAAAACATCATTAAACTGCTCGTCTCCGCCTCTAATACGACTGAAATTGTCATTTCTGGATTCCGCGGCGTCAGCTCTGTTACTTATCGCCGGCCTAGTCTCGACTCTCGACCTCGCGACCTCAAAGGTAACCACGTGCAAAACTGCAGAAGTGGGGGTTTCCCCTTTTACCACGCACACGCTGCAGCTGCACGGGCGGCGCGAATTCATTTTTGTGCGAAATGAGTGAAATTCGGGACTCTGCATCAATTTGTCTCAGTGAATAGTTACGTTTCAAATTATCAGAATGTAGGGTCGGTCAATAATCCTCTTCTTCTGACTTTACTTTTTAAGAAATTATTAGGCTAAATGAAATTAATCCCCTTTCTTTTTTTGGGGTTAATATTTGTTACTTTTGTTGTGAAAAGAAACAAATAATCTGAGGATATCTAGACAATGAGGGAACAGCATGTATAAATGAAATTAAAATAAGGAAAGTTTATGTCAAAAATGGACTTTGCAATAGCATTTTCATGTGCAGGATATATCAAATATCAAATATCAATAACATGGAGCCCCCTCCTCCCCAATTTGAAAAATCCGGACGAGAAACTAGGAATCGGTTTTTTCTTGGCCTTATTACAGGTACAGGTCTACCTATTACTAATTTGCAGCTGTGACTGTCACTGCTCCCACTGTGGATATACGACCGTCTCTTTATCCTTCCCCCGGCCCACAATCTTTTTCCCCCTTCTAAATCTGTTTTCATCTTCTCTGAAACAATCCGTTTTGTTATTTTCAAATTTTCAGAATATATTTAACTTTTCATTTCTGTTTGTATTCTCTTTGACTTTTGTTACTCAATGTTTTCGCATACCCATGATTAACCCCCTTCTCTCTACCAAATTGCTATGAATCTTATGCAGATCCATTATTATTTTGATGCACCTCACTTTCTCTGTTCAGTTACTACCATCGCCATCCTCAACACTCCCATTCCCCCCCCCCCTTTTTTTTTTTACTGTAGTTGTATCTCTGTTTTTGTCTCTGTACCACCCCTGTAATGCTAATCTGTCTTCATCTCTTTCCTTCCTCCCCTCTCCTCCCAGCTTGCTTCTCTCTTCCCTTCTTTTCTACTCTTTTCTCCCTCTCCCCAACCTCTTTCTCTCTCTCTCTCTCTCTCTCCTTCTCTCTTCCTCATATTTTGTGTCATAGGCTACAGAAACCTCTACATCTTGATACTCTTTAATCTATATTATTTTTAAATAGCAGTACACAGTACAGGAATTATTGTATACATACATAACCTTTCATACAAGGTTATAAAAGTGTCTTTATTCTCAAATACATGTATACATTTATGAGGACAAAAATAACAGGTTACAATGACATGCACATGTACCTCCGATCTCTAATGCTAATCTGTCTTCATCCCTTTCCTTCCTCCCTCCCCTCTCTCTCTCTCTCCCCAGGTTGCTCTCCATTTCTATCTTCCCTTTTCTCTTCTCTTTTCTCCCTCTCCCCAACCTCTTTCTCCCTCCCTCTATCTCTCTCCTTCTCTCTTCCTCATATTTTGTGTCAATGGCTAAAGAAACTTCTACATCTTGATACTTTTTTTTATCTGGATTGTTTGAAATAGCAGTACATGGAACAGGAGTTATTGCATAATACATGTATAACTTTTCATACAAGGTTATAAAAGTGTATTGATTCTCATATACATGTACATGTATATGTTTGAGGACAAAAATACAATGACATATATACATGTATGATGGTTTATATTTTAAAAAATGGAAGACTTATGTCATGAAATCATTGCAGCTGACAAAATGTTACAGGTTTGTAATATACATGTACATGTATAAAATTACAACCAGCCTATGAACTATTACTCTCACAGTTCAAGTTTGGAGCTTGGAGCAGTCCTTTATTATTATTATTTTTTTTTCCTTGGGGGGGGGGGGGGTTTAAATGAAAATGAAATCGATTCCCTCTTAATTTATTATACTTATTACTATGATCATAGGTGAATAGGTGAGGAAATTCTATTACTGTACTCTCTCTCTTTCTCTATCTCTCTCTCTCTCTCTCTCTCTCTGAAGACTTTTGTGATCCCATGTCACAAAAGCCTTAATATGTCATTCTATGGGAAACATGTTTTACATTTTATAAGAAAATATGAAAACCCAAAAGAAACAAAATCTTAAAGTAGTAATTCAAAATATTCATAAACATGTCAATACTTCAAAGCAATCAGAAAACACATACTTGCTGCTGTTTGTATATTGGGCTTTTAGTCCAATTATTCCAACAGGAATACATATCATACAAATATGTCAACAAAAACTTCTCCAAAATATTTCCTTGCTGAGGAAATTGCCTCTTCATGTTTGGTGGAGGAGGGGGGGGGGGGGGGGGGGGCAGAGACATGTCGTGGGTCCAGACGTTGAGGGGGCACTGGTCTAAATGGTTGTATGAAATGCGAACTATAGGTTATCGATTAGAGGGAGGGTTTGTAAGGGGGTACTACAGTGTATCATTCTTTTTTCCCAAACTCCCTCCTTCTCTCTCTTCCTACCCCCCCCCCCCTCTCTCTCTCTCTCTCCCTCCTTCTCTCACACCTTTTTCCTAGTTTTAAACTAAAGGTGACTTTACTTCAAAGATGAATGATATTGCATGTCTGATAATGAAAATTTTGAAATTTCATTAATTTCTACCCTTCCACTTTCTAATACTGGAAATAAACTTTTAAAAAAAAGAATAATGATAATGTAAGCGCTTTGGTATATTCTTGTAAAGCGCTTTATAAGCAACCGTTATTATTATTATTTATTATTATTAAACTTTTAAAAATGAGATCTACCTGATGTAGGGGATAATGAATATACTATTTAGAAAATGCACTAAAAGATCTATGATGTACCATCAAAGAAAATCTTAGCTTTCACATTCCTGAAACAGTCATTCACAGCTCACTATATGCCAATGACCATTTGGTTCTCAGTGTAAACTATATAAGAGCACATTCTGATGGAGAGCAAGGCAGAAATTTCAATAATGTGAGATTTATCAAGGTGAGGCCTAGTTTTAAGTTCCCTTTTCACAACATTTACATCCTCTTTGCTTCTCTTCCTCATACATGTAGCTTCCATAGTAGGCTATAGGTCCTTGAGAAATGTATACAATCATTCTGCATATAAATGTTGTAAACTTATGTCACAGTGTCCAGTGTCCAGAACAGTTGTTATCCATGCTAAAGAATATGGCTACATGTATGTTCACATACAGCTCATAAGTCATCTTAATACTGTGCAGTGCAGAACTGATCCCTGGCCAGTGTGAACAGATCCATGATTCTCAATTGGTTATCAATGCTATTAAAAGAGCAAAGCTGTGTTCATACATGGCTCATGTGACATCTTAATTCTGTGCAGAGCAGAACTGATCCATGGCTAATGTGAATAGATCCATGATTTGCAAGCCTTCATCTGCTCCGTCACATAGACGCTTGTCGATGACAGCGAGACGTTCAGCGATGGCAGATTTCTGTTTATCGGTCAGCTCTCCTCTGTCCACAATGATGTCAAAGATCTGTTACAAGATATTTAAAGAAGTTTATTGATTTAAAAAGGAAGGTTGAGTTCTGGGAACTCAATGAGCTACTACATTCCTATTATGTCAGTTTGGAAGAACATATTAGAAATGTCCCCTGAAAAGGATTGCTCTTCAGATGCCCTCATATTCAAAATATGATAAGAAATAGCTGAAGTTTTGGGGCCAAAAATTCATTCCGCATGTGTATGCAGTACCATATAATCATTTCTGTGTCCAGTGCATGTGCTTTTCAGCAAGATTTGGTCAATTTCATATTATTTTGATGATTTCAAAATCTTACAGTATACACCAATTCTCATGTAGACATGATCAACCTTTCCCAATTGCTGTGAGACAGTTTCTTTCACAACTCAACTCTATCTTTAAGGATTGTTTGAAATTTACTTTAAAATCTCACAATTCAATTACTTGGGAATATTCACTATACATAGTGCTCAATGTGCTCGAATATTAGCACAGCTTTAGCTAGGCTACCTACTAGGCTACCAATTTCGGTGCTCAGAGCATTCAACAAGTTCCTTCCTACCAGGTAGTGTAAAACCAAATTCTTTTGTGAAAATTAACGGCAGCTTTTTCTGCAGGGCTTCGTGATTCGGTTGTGCTGGGGGTTTTTTTCCTCCAAATTTCAACCTCTCTCGAAATTCAGGAGTTCAGTACCCATTCTCTTGGGTGGAGAGAGGCAAATGTATATTAATGTCTTGCCAGAGGAATACTTACCTGGTTGACAACCTGGGAAGCTGAGTAGCCATCTTGGAGTAGTTCTTGGACCTTTTCATCAAGCTTTTCATATGATCCACCATAACAGGTCTGAATGAGATTGTCTGTAATACTGTCTGGGATTACCTGGATGTAATAAAACAAGTAATCAATATTTTTATCTGGGCCGGGTTTAATAAAACTTGTTATCAATAATGATGCCCCATTTCTATGACAAAATTTGCTTTCAGCCAATCAGATTCAAGGATTTCAGTAGCTTATAACAATTACATGTATTGTAACTTGTTATTGATAACAAGTTTTATGAAACAGGGTCCTGAAAATACTCTCTTAACCCTTTCAGGACAGGAATTATCTAAGGACTAAATTGATCACATTTTGTTCTTCAAATTGGCAACAATAATATTTTTATTTTAGTGCTACATGGTTCTAATAAGGTGTAATATCTTTGAAAACAATTTAAATGGTTAGGAATTTGTCGAAAAATTTTAAAAATTGCCAATTTTGATGAAAAAACAATGATTTTGAACCTCTCAATGCGTTGCCAATTTAAGGATCTCCAGGTTTATTCTCGTTTTTAAAATTCCTGGCATCAAATGCAATATGGTCATGCAATAAAAATGGACATAGTGTGTGTAGAAAATTATGCTCTTTCTCCTCATGCATCTGGTATATTTTTTAGAGCCCTGAATCAAAAGTTATTAAGCCAAACCACAAAATGTGGTCAATTGTCTGGAAAGGGTTAAGCCATTGATACAAATTCTAAATGTACACTTTCTTTCAACTGGTCACATTTTGTCAAAATACTAAGTATTAAGTACAACCCTTTACATTTTATCTTTAACCCCCTCCCCTTTCTACTCCATTAACCCCATCAAGCCATACAAAACATTTAAAGATAAAGTTGAGTTCTGGTCATGCGATTAAACTGTGAAAGAAACTGTCTCAAAGAAATTGGGAAGGGTTGATCATGTCTGCATAAGAATTGATGTATACTGTGAAGTTTTTGAATCATCAAAATGATAAGAAATTGACCCAATCTCGCTGAAAAGCAGATGCACTTTACGCAAATATGGGTATATGGGACGGCACACACATGTGAATGTTCGGCCCAAACACTTCAGCCATTTCTTGTCTATTTCTAATATAGGGGCTTTTGAAGAGCAATCCTCTTCAGGGGATATTTCTACTATGGTGTTCTTCCAAAGTGACATAAAAGGAATGAGAAAGCTCAGAAATTATTTTCTCTTTTCCCAGAACTCAACCTTTTCTTTAAGGTGCAATGTTTTGCAAAAGCTCTCTGTTAAATGGGAACAGGGTTACAGCATCATTGTTCACCTACTTCCTATAATCATATTTTGTTAGCCAACATATTTGCAATATTACAAAGATATCTTAACAAAACAAACTTTTCAAATAAAACATGAACTTCAATTACAATCCAGAGATATAATGAATGGAAAGTGACAGTGCTTCCACAAAACTATTACTCTTAAAGTGTATCAATCACCTGAAAAAATAATTTGTGTACAGCTAGAAAGCATAAAATCAACCTCAAAGAACTTTGTCTGGTATTCTATACGTCAACAGTTAATAAGTATGAAGGAAATAAAGGATAACATGAAAATGCTCTTACGGAACCGAACTCAGAGTTTGGTTCTGCACGAGCATTTACCTTGGCGAGCGCGTACGGGTGCGTCGAGTAGTCTATTCACGAGTCAGGTTTACGCTTTTAGAGAGTGTAATTAAAATTGCAATATCTCTTTATAGAATTAACATTTGAAGCCCATATTTTGAATACAGTATAACGACATGCAACCTCTAACATACGGAGATAAAATTATTTTTGGTGATTGGTACCCTTTAATTTTCCAAAGGATGCACAGTAAATTCTGATATTATTGGGGAGGGGGGGAATGCCCCTGCCCTCCCTCCTGCCAAGGATTGCGCCCCTGTTACTCACCCCTGCTATCTCATAGATATCTTCTACTAAGATACCGTCTTCTCGTTGAAGACGATGAACACTCTGAAGGAATGTGATGGACTTCCTCATATCTCCCTCAGATAACTTCAAAATGGCCTCCAGTGACTGGGAGATAAAATGGAGATAGATAACAATCATTGAGTTTAATGCTCTTTCTGACAGATTCTATTTTGAAGCAACAACCTCCTTATCAATATAGCACATGGAGAATGCAGATTATGAATATTCCATAGATAACACCATGCTTATTCTAAAGATTTACATCCAGTCATAACTTTCTTTTTCATAATTTTTTTTTCTTTGATATTATTTATCATTTTCATACAATTTTTTTTCAATATAATCATTGTGTACATAAGACACAATCCCTACTCCCCTAAAAAAAAAGCATAATAATTAAATACTAAAATAAAATAATGAAATATTAGAAACAATAAGATATAAACCAAAGGGGAAGAAGAATGCAAATGCAGAAAAAAGACAAAGAGCTGAATGGAAGAAATAGATATTGTAAAAGGAGATTACCTCTTCACTGCATTTGATGTTTTCAGCTTCACATATCTCTCTCAGCTTCTTGCCCTGGATGGGTTTACTCAGAGGTTTGAAGCGAAACTTGGAGCAACGTGATGTCAGAGGTTCAATAATCCTGTTACAAATTAAAAGGAATTAGTAGTATTTACAGTTCAGGTTTCAAAATATATATTGCTCTGTTTTGTGTCAGATAAATGATAAAATGGTGTATTAAGAACTAATTATTATGACACACTAAATGGTACTCATTTCCCTTGAAACTACCACTATCATTTGTATTCAGTAACAGATTTTCAAACATGTTGAATATCTAGTGGTCAAACCTGTATACAAAGATTCCTCAATGGAGACAAAAAGTCTTTACAGGTAGATAACTTTATGTACAGGTAACTTTAGTACAGGTTACAAGGACAAATACTGTTCAATGAAAACCCAAAGAAATGCAGTCTTTATAAGAAGGTGGTTGTTTTGTAGATTACATATCATTTTTCGAAGGTTCATAATTCTGAAGGTTTGTTACTCTATTTATTTATTTCCGAAAATGAAATAGGGTTCATAATTCTAAAAATGAAAAAGGGTTCATATTTCCGAGGGTTTGTAATTCCGAAAAGTCATGTAGGACTCTACTGCATTTTTCGGAATTACGAACCTTTGGAATTATAAACCCTTTTTTTTTTCGGAATTACGAACCTTATTTCATTTTCATAAATACGAACCTTCAGAATAACGAACCTTTGGAGTAATGCATCAAATGTTTGGTATTACGAACTCTATTTCATTTTCGGAGTTATGAACCCCCTGCTATGTGAAATTTGTGTTTCGGAATTACGAACCTTCGGAAAAACGAGTACCCCCCACTTGTTTAATATATAGGTGGTAACTAAAGCAGGTTTCACTTTACCATCAAGATTCAATAGAAAGCTTTTTGCCTCTATACTATGTATAGCTGATGACGACTTGGCTGAAAGAAAGGGCCAGTATTCAGTTCACTACTTAAGAATGAAATATGAGTAGTTTACTTAGTTTTCGGCTGAGATAAAATACTTAAGCAATTTTGGTATTCAACTGAATCATTTGGCTAAGTATTTTACCCTAAGTCTAAAACAGCTCCCCAGCAGACTTAAACCAATTACTTGATTGGCAGGTATGTGGCTTTCATACATACGCAGAGCAGTATAAGCATATCATAAGGGTACGTCTACTGTGACACATCTATTGCGCATGTTTTTGGACAGGATATCTGACGTCACAATGGATATCAGTACGTATTTTGCTCTAAAGTCGGCTTGTTAAAGTAAAGTGCTTAAATTTGATCTGAATACGAGACAAGCCAGTTTACTTAGCCAATCCAAATGCTAAGTAAAATGCTAACTTAATGCGCATTTTGATTTGAATACCGCCCCAGATGCATACCTGCTAATATAGTTACAGATGAGGCAGAACTTTGTGTTTTTGGATTGTTTCTCCATTGTTCTTCTCAGGGCAGCCTGAAACGAAATTGAACAAAAAAGAGCAAAATTTGTCACAGCTTGTCACAACTGTTGTTTTTTAATCTAAAAATACCTTCAGAAAGCAGATCCCAAATGAACTGTCTAAAAAAAAAAAAATTCCTGTCAGATTTCTTTAATTATATTTTGTAAATAGCAAAATACTCTTATTATTCTTAGCTATTGTAAGTGGAGTATAATATAAATAATTTAGATACCTGTTCACAATCTATCAAATCTACCTTATGGTTGACAATGTTGTTATACATTGTAAGTCCTGTCAAATCCTTACATAGTCTTGTTCAAGAAAACAGCTTTTGGAGAGATCACACTGTATTTTCTTATTATTGCCACCCTTGCCATTACTATACACAAGATTATGGAAAGATATCAGATGAGAATCGTATACCTGAGCATCATTTGTCATTGAATCAGCCTCATCCAGAATGATGATCTTGAAAGGAGGGCATGGTGTCCCACTAACAAGAAAGAAAACAAGATAAGACAAATGAACAAACAAAGAAATGAATGCTTGGAAATATTCTAAGAAATAATGAACAATGGAGTTGTGCAAAACAGTGTTGGGGTCTCGAGATCGATCTTGATCTCGAGATTAACATCAGTAACCTCGATCTTGTTCTTGATCTCGAAGGTGTTGGTCTTGATCTTGATCTTGATCTCGGAGCTTCTGTTCTCGGAACTTTCGCTCGAGATCACTCGAGATCACTCGAGATCAACATTGTTATTACGTAAATTATCAAACGAAAAAGCTTTTAAAATCATTCACCAATCGACGAAAACACAACTCAGTGTTGGGTACCTCGAGATCGATCTTGATCTCCAGACCAGTCTCGAAATCGGCATCAGTAACCTCGATCTTGATCTTGATCTTGATCTCAGATGTTCTGATCTCGATCTTGAGCTGCGGATCTTGATCTTGATCTGGATCTCGGGCTGTCTGATCTTAATCTTGATCTCAGACCCTCTGGTCTTGGACCCAACAATGGTGTAAAATATTAGAATGTTAACATCAAAGATATTTAACCACTGACTTGTATTTCAACATTCCAAGAAAGTTTTCAAACTTACTCTGGTCTAAGTCCACCAGCAGCAGTCTGAGCAAACTTCTTCACCTTGTCTCGGACGACCTGGATTCCTCTTTCATCAGAAGCATTCAGTTCCAGAACACGGTTCCTATACATGTCAGCACTGATCAAACAAGATAGCAAAATATGTCTGCATCACTGCACTGCTTTAATATTTCTTGTATTCTAATCCTTGACATTGTATCAGCAAAATACTGTTTTCTTTTTGTCACTTCCTTTCTATTAGTATTCCTCCATGTGTTTCATTGTCTGTTTGGCTGTCTGCCTCTCTCTCTCTCTGTCACACAATCTTTGTCTCTTTTTTTCATTCTCTACCTCTACTAAATAGTCACAATATTGAGCAAGCATTTGCACATAATGCATATCACATCACAAAATGATGATTGTTGTACAAACTGTATCACAGCATCAGACCTATGCTCACTGGTTAGTTAGTAATTTACTCATTCACTGTGATACTCTTTGCTCTATCATTCAGCAGTTGATACTCTGTTGGTCACTCACCCAAACAGCTCTCTTGCTGCAGCTAGAATTGTGGATGTTTTGCCAGTACCCGGGGGTCCATAGAACAGCATGTTTGGAAGCTAGAGAATATCAACAAATAAAATTGCATTACTTGTAGTTTCGCTAAAATAACGCTGCAGAAACATATATCTATAATCATTATTACAGAAAAGGTTTGCATGTGTCTATACTAATGTATATTTTAATTTAAATTTTAATTTAAATTTAATTTAGTTTGATTCAAGTTAATAACAGTTATATGTGATAATACAAACTGAAAGAAACTAACATTGAAGGAGACATGTTCACAGCTCGTAACTCATATCAATAGTCTTAGGATAAGGAATGGCTACAAAATGCCCTTATTCCAAAAAATGAATTTAGGATCAGGATGGTCAAATACCTGACAAGACTATTGAGATAACTTACATCAGCTCCTTGTAATGATTTCTTCAGAACAGCGACAACCTCGTCTTGATAAGCTACCTCATCAACTGTCTTGGGTCGGCTGAAATATAGAAAGAAAAAGCAAACAGTTATGACCTTCAGATGCATAAACAGGACAAAACGACTTTCCTCTGGCTTACTTATTGATGTACAGATATCAGGAGCATGGTGCAAATATATTAGAGACATTCTTCAATTTCTTTCTTTCCAATGAAGCTTTATCGTTTTAGCAAGGAACTCTCCTGAAAAGAATTTTAGACAATCTAAAATAATATCAAATTTCAAATTATATATTCAAAGTTTTTATTGAAAAGATACTTGTAATACAACTCCCATTTTCTTATGGATATGGCAGTTAAAAATTTAGGCAAAGTTTTACTAATCATATCATTTCTGAACCATGAAATTTGAATTTCCTATAACCCTAACCTGTAAACAACAATACAAATTTATTAATTCAACATTACAGAAACTAAAGTGTCTCACTATTTTTCAACCCAAGGAACTTGTCTTTGTTTGGTGGATCCTCCTGTTGAACTTGATGCAGCCTTGGATTTAAGACTACCTCCTTTGAGAAAAGCATCCATTTCTAGAAGAGAGAAAAAAGTGATTTATCAATACCAAAGGTGGTAGCATCTTTCCAGAGCTATCATCATCACAATCAAGTTGAATTAAATTTAAATCAAATTTAACCTCCTCTCACACAATCTGGACCATTTCTTCTTCTTCTTCTTCTTGAATTGGGTTTAATGGCACTGTCATTCAGTTTTTAATATTTATGCCACCATTTAAAAAAAATTAGTCTATCATAAATGAATTGAAAAGAAAAAAAATGGGGAAAAAAGCAATGGCACATCTCGCTGTGCTGAAATTTGAGTGAAAGTAAACAACTGAACAAGGACTAAAGTTAGACTCTAGATCTAGATTTCTACAGAAACAAACTTAACCATATTTTTCAATAACGATACTAAATACGGCAAAAAATTCTAAGATTCGTTTTGGGTGTCGTATTTTTTGTCCTTTGGTGAATTCAGTCTCTCAAATGGGAAAGAATCTCCCAATTATCCAATTGATTATGGGAAATGGCAGCACCTCGCCCTTGGCCCTCAGCTCCGACTCTGTCTCAGCCTGACTCTGAGACTGAGTGATTCCTGTGGGGCATTTCATAAAACCGTCATAACTACAAGTTCGCCGACATCCCATTGAAATGCATGTATTAAAACTAACGCGCGTTTCAATGGGATGTCGGCAAACTTGTAGTTGTACTTATGACGGTTTGATGAAACGATGCCCAGATTCATTGTCTGAAAAATGAATGATCAGTGTCATGTCACAGTGACAGTGTGATCATGCCATGCCATGGTGACTGCGATTGTGTCTTTGAAATTGATCTAAGTTAAAGAAACCTTTTGATTAACAATGATCAATAGAATCTATCCTTGGAATTAGAAACATTGATCGGCATAATCGGCGATCAATACAGCTTGCTGACCTCCCCCCCCCCCCCCCCTCGGTCATACAAATCAAATCAAATCAAATCAAATCAATTTATTGAATTAAAATCCACAATTATCACCAACAACACAAATACAGAGGAAGATTCAAAATAGGTTACAAATGATCAAAACAAATCTTCAAATTTCAATCAGTGAAAAATAATTAAAGCAAAACAAAAACAAGTCAAAAGCAACAAATGAAGAGGAAAGTACAACATGTACAACGTTTAATGTTATAATCAAGAAAATGCAATATACATGTGGGCCTCCTGCCAGACTCTTCATATACTTTTACAGATAATTTACCTATTTTGAGCATGTATTTTTTTTTCACTCTGTCACTGTTCATTCTGCCACTGTAAATACACGACAAACGTGGAAATGAATGAATGGGACTGCTTTGAATTTAATCATGCTAATGCCGTGGTTGATGCTGGGAAACGCTTTCAGAAGAAAGACACATAGATTTAACACCTTATCGGAAATGCAAAATCTATTTTAGGCTTCACTCGAACTCACCTGATATACCAAGCTTCCAATGGACTTGTAAATGAGTATTTTATCAATGTCAAATTTTTCCCGGGAAAATGATCAAAATAAAATGAAATTGTTTGCTGCCCTCTATACGGAGATCGATGCACTGGGCTAGCTCGCGATCGCTCATCGAGCGCGAGCGAGAGCTCTTGATGTCCTCTCGGTTGATCTCTTTTCTTTTTCTGTGTTTTCTTCCCCTTTCCCTTTTTATTGATGTACTAGTATATTATACTTTGTTGACACGGACAAGTTACAACGCTTTCTCAAAATCGTTATATCTAAGTTGGCGGATCCCAGCTACAGCTCCCATACATCTCAACCCCAACCCCACAGTGGCGTATCTACGGGGGGGGGGGGGGCAGAGGGGGCACGCGCGCCCCGGGCGGCACTTGAAGGGGGGCGCAAAAAACGAAAAAGAGAGAAAAAAAAAGGAGGAGAAATAAAAGACAAAATGTGTAACAAATTGTGTTTTATAGCTTTTAAAGCTCGGTCGCTTTGCTCCCTCGCATAATCAAATTTTGCGCCCCCTGATGGGAAATAAGTGCATAAAAAGCACTTTCAAAGTGTAGAACATTCAAAAGAAATCATAAATTTGCCTTGCAATTGCCTTACTTAATTCATCAAATATATTTCTTCAGGGTTTTCATTCATTTTTGCGCCCCCAAAATAGGAATGTTCAAAATTTCATGAAAAATCTATTGCTAGGTCACTGTATTCCCTTGGAGTATTTTTTTTTTTTTTTTGTAAGGGTAAAATAATAAGAAATTTCAATTTGAGGGGTGAAAAGAAAAAAAAAATCTGCCGCTCGATCGCGTTGCTCCCTCGCTTATACAATAACTCATAAAATTTGGGCTAACAATCCCGGGTTATGCGCATCAAAACTCATTTTCACTTAGTGCCATCATTCCTAGATTAAAAACGCTCATTAATCTGAGTTTGGGCAGGGGAGTGCAGATTTGAAGTTGCCCTGGGTGCCAAAATACCTAGATACGCCACTGCCCCCCCCCCTTGCAGATAGTCTGGCATGATGGCCTACAAAACGTGCCCCGCAATGGCCCCGCAAATGCCCCCCCCCCCCTCCCACTTCCTGGTGGCAGTTTTACGACCAAAAACGTAATTATGTTTTCTTTTATATATCCTTTTCTTTGGGGGATTATCATAGGCCTCTCCCCCGGACGAGGGAATCCTGTATCCACCAGACCACCACCATTTCTTCCGACTTGGCAGTCGAGGTGTTCACCTTCATTATATCTATCATTCAAATATTTTCAAATTAGCAGAAATAACAATAAACGCTGGGCCTGTATATAATAAAAACTACTTGCTGACTTGTTTCACTTGCTCACTTTTTACGTGCCACAATTCCCTCTTGTGAAGAAGAAGATTTAAAAGGAATGACGCGAACAAAGGATGCATAAGTTCCCAAATCCAGTCTGGCTGTCTCAATTTTTGTCTTTAATCTGCTCCTTCTCCTCCCCATTATTCTACTTTCCCGATTATTATTTTATTTTCTGTCATTTGTCTATTTTCTCTATCTTCTTTTTAAACATATATATCTTTCACGTGGCTCTATTCTCTCTTTATATACGAATGCAATCTCGTCTTTTGATGTACTGTACAGAGGTTGTTCAAAGGGGATCTGCTCGCTATTCATAAGGACCGCTATTTATAAAAGACCGCTATTCATTTAGTCACGCGTTATGGATAGCGGTCCTAATGAATAGCGGTCATTATGACTAGCGGTCCTTATGACTAGCGAGGTTACCCCGTTCAGAGGCAAGATGATGTTGTTCGTGTTTGTAATACATGTACATATCATGTTATTCCATGTTATTCCAAAATCCCGAAAACAGGCTGGCTTCAAGTCCTTTCAGTCACTTGCTCCACAACTTTGGAACAGACTCCCCGCATCTCTCCGTAATAGCACATCACTTGACATCTTCAAGAAACATCTAAAAACTTACTTATACAATTCTTAATTTACTTGAATAGACTTTAGGTGACAGCGCCTTGTATCCTTTGGAAAAGGCGCTATATAAATCCAATTATTATTATTATTATTATTATCATTCAAGTTTTTCCATTGCACCATAAAATCTTGTCAGCATGCCTCCAATGCAAATAGAAACAGGGGCTGCGGAGCGTTTTTGAAAGTGGGGGAGGGGGCTGATCTCATTTCACTCATTAATGACAATTTTCAAACTTTTTTTCCGATATTTTTCTTTACGTGTCTACTCAAAAAAGTGGGGAGGGGGGGGGGGCTGCAGCCCCCCACCCCCAGCTCCGCGGCCCATGAGAAAATCAATTTTTGGTAGACATGAAGACATGAGTCACATACCCATATGATTATTTTGTTCGTTTGTTTTTTGTTTTCTTTTTTTATTTTGAAAAAATTGTCGTTTGTTTATGGCACACACACACTGTTGATTAACTATCAAGTGAGACTATAATTCGCTAAATTAACTCCAATTTCTAAATGTGAAAAATAAAGTGACTGAAAGATAAATCATATGCGTCCCAGAAAAAAAATTATACCAGTCAGAAAAAAGTCTCCATAAATATACATTTCAAAATGTTTGAAGCAAAATTGCATACCTGTTGATAGCTTATAGGGTCTCTTCTATATAGTAAGAGTCGTGGAAAGGCTTGAAGAATTTTTTTACATTTTGGTCGTTTATAGACAATAATAAAGCACAGGTTAGTGTTCTCTGTATATGTAATTCAATTAAATTTCAATTCAAATTAAAGGAAACCAAAACCCAAGGAGAGAATCAGTGTTATTGGAAAGTGAAAATTCAGAGAAGCACTTTACAAAAAGTTTCATTAAAATTGGTTAAAAAATGAGAGAGTTATGGAAGTTTGAAAAGTCTTGTTTTACTTTCTATGGGGATCCTCAAATTGGCAAAATTGCTTCAAAATGGCTGATTTTGTGAACAACTCTCCATTTGTTTTGTACACAGATTTTCAGATTTTCCCCATTATCTCTCAGGGTGCTCCTTGTCTCCTCCTGAACTCGACATATGTGGTGTAAAGTACATTTCCCCATTATATATGTTGAGCTCAGAAGGAGATTAACTGCACCTTTAAAGATAATGGGGAAAATCTGAAAATCTGTGTACAAAACAAATGGAGAGTTGTTCACAAAATCAGCCATTTTGAAGCAATTTTGCCAATTTGAGGATCCCCATAGAAAGTAAAACGAGACTTTTCAAACTTCCATAACTCTCTCATTTTTTAACCAATTTTAATGAAACTTTTTGTAAAGTGCTTCTCTGAATTCTCACTTTCCAATAACATTGATTCTCTCCTTGAGTTTTGGTTTCCTTTAACATTTATTTTCTTCCATTGATTTTGACAACATTCAACATCTGTTCAAATAGTACAATTTACATGCATATAAAGTAATATCAGTACAATCAAGAACAAGTTACATAGGGAAGAAGGCGCAGTCCCAATAAGCCAGATTACGTATCTCATCAACGTTATTATGCTTCAGTGAGCAATTAAACTTTATTGAGTGCTTTGAAATATGAATGTTGGCGAGTGTTTGAATTCAAGCTGGCTTTTTCAGTCAACGAGAAAGTTTTGATGGGATTGGTCAGGACATACAGAAAACTTAAGCCTATTCTTTCATATGACTGCTTTTTCAGATATAACTCTCAACTTTGCTGATATACCAGCCAGAACGAACCAATAGAAATTTTTGTCAACCATGGATTTTGCACCATTTCACAACAATGGCTTTTGCTCACATCGAGCTTAAAATATTGTTAGATGCTTTGGTGTCATTTGATACGAGAGACCCTAAGCTATCCATAGGTATAAAATTTCATGAACATCTTAAAATGTACAATTATGGGGAGGCCTTTTCCAACCGTCAACCTTTTGAACGCTTCTCAAATTTCTTTATACCAGCCAGAACGGCCAGAACAAATGCCAATTATTTTAAAGTTTGAATTTTGCACCCTTTCGCAAACCGAGTCACTTTTGCTCATTCGAGCTTAAAATATCGTCAGATTTGTTGGGGCCATCCAGCAGCCATTTGATAGAAGAGACCTAAGCTAGGCCACAGGTATGACACTTTTCCAACAAATATTTTGAAATGTTCATTTGGGGAGACTTTTTCCACTCCCCCTGTAGTAACTTTTTTTTCTGGGACGCACTGTATCTAAAAAGTATATAATCGTACGTAGTTGGTATGCTTCTATACGACCCGCCCCTCCCCTCCCGTCCTGTCAAATTTCTGCCAGTTTTCTATGGCTATGTAGTATATTTTGGGATTTAGTTTAAACTTTTTGGTAGGTCCATCTCTTTCGGATGAAAAAGGTCGGTCCTCAGACCTAAATAATGATACACACAGCCCACATGTGAATTAAATTAAGTCATTATTAACAGGAGCTGAATTTTGTTAACTGGGAGTCACAATTTCGAACTCAGTGTGTGCAGCGCAAAAGATTATTTTTTTTCAGACGCCATATATGTTTGAGAAATGACACATTTGAGTGCACTTTGGGGGTTTATGGCGACTAGGTTTTAAAAGGGAGCACGAAAAGGTGCCCTTCCCCAAACAGTCCGTCAGTGATTTATCAATAAATCCTCTAACGCCTCCATATCCCCCCCCCCCCCCCCCCCCCCCCCCCCCGCCCAACCTCCACCCTCCCGCTGTCCCGCATGGAACCCGGCCCTTTGAATGACTCATCCGATCGGTATTGTTTATGGGTTTATTGTGTGCACATGGATGGGTACATACATTTCGTGTACAAAACATACGCAGCCGACCATCCGTGAGCAACAGCCAATCAAAGCTCTCGATTTGCGGCGGTGAGTTTGAATGGAGAAAATATGGCTGCGATTTGATGCGTGCGATCCGGAAGGTTTTGACGGAAGGAAAGAGGTTTGTTTGACGATATTTCTTCATTGTCTGCCTTGATTATATGATTTATAATGATGACATTGTGATGTTGATATAAATTTACAAATTGAAATGAGCTATTTTCATCATTAATTGTGAAACAATGATGTTTGCCTTTGGCATTTTCCTGTATGATTTTTTTTTTTGTGTACGGTATGTTGTGAATGAATTAACGTGTCGCCATGGCCATGGATGTGATCACCGACTGCAGCTGCGCTGCATGACCGCAGCTTCGTTGGCCGGTGGTCCGGCCAGTGCGGCGGGGCCATCATCATAATCATTCATGCCCAGAAATGCAGAAATAACTGACTATATAGGGAATTCTTGAATTGGCATTTGTCAACCATTCCTGTACACAGTCATGGACGAATGTCATTTTTATTTCAGAATTCCCTGGCCCTGTAGGCTGTACATATGGCAGTTTTTGAGGTGCAGCCAGTACGCACGTCCATTCGGCCAAGCCTGAGCTGACCAGACGCGTGCCGTTCGAAGGACCCCCTTAACAATGTACAAAATTAATTGAAAACGTATGTTTAACTTCTAATTTTACGATATAGACCTACTCACATGAAATCAATAGCTTGGATGGATTTGTTGAAGTTCAATCCCCAGCAAGCCGTCAGGCAATGTCCACAGGGTATAAAATTTCAACTTTTGACTGCCAAAACCTGTCCATCATGTCCATCGCCGAACTAATTCAAAATACTAGTTATGCACGGGTGTGTGTCACTGACCTTTCAAAGTGCTACGATTACATTCCGGGTCACTTCTGCCATACAGTAGCTCAGCTATGTTGGCAGACAACGCAATAAATATCGTTTTTTGGTAAGTTGTAAGTTTTTTAACTAAATTTAACTTAATGATTGTAATTTGTAATCAATCAATAGTTGGAAGTTTTATTTAGTTTAATTTTTAGTTCAAAACTATTTGTAATTTCAGCAAAAAGCATGTAGTCGCACTTTGTCATCGCAGTTCGCAACGCTAGAAAACTGCTGACTTGTACAGCGCTCTCGCTTTGCAACAGCGCTGTGTATAGTTAGCCAATATGGGATATTGGATTGGGAATGGGAGACTCAGACTTTCCCGGTCTCCCAGTCCCATACTGGCCTAGCCTTTTGACAAGGCCTCGTGACTTGGCTATTTTCCTCGTCATGCTGTGCCTGAGATGAGACTAGCCGTCGACGAAAAGAATCAACACGGCCCGGGTGAACGCGCGATCGAGCGACTTTAGTCGCGAGGCCTTTTGGAACCTGGGTTTCCATCGTCCGATATGAATTATTCACGAGTTGACATTCGTATGCTAACACGCCTACCGAGGATTATCGACCAATCACAACGGTATCTGCGGGGCTTGCTTTCCATGATTGATGTAGCTTGCATGGGATGCCGAGATGAAGGCGAATTTGCATTCCAAATTGATGCTGACGTCATGCGAAGATACGTTCGCTGATTGGCTCCTACCTATAAGGTAGCAGATCCTCGCTAGGAACAAGGGATAGCATAAGAAATACAGGCCAGGTTCCAAAAGGCCCTCGCGACTCACGTCGCTCGATCGCGCATTCACCGGGCTGGGCGGCTAGTCTTGTTATGCAGCCACTACTAGCTTACTTGCCGAGAAAAATAGCCAAGTCACGAGGGCCTTGTCAAAAGGCTAATACTGGCCGTGCGCCTCTACTGGTAATGTAAAATCTGTTACTCTAAAAAAGTTAGGCGTCATAGTGATAGAGGATGTTTAGACTCTAAAATCTGTTAGCATGGTAAGTGTTTACTTAGGCCGAATAACAATAACATTTAAAATTCATTCCATTTGGGATTTGGGAATATGCTTCACTGACATGACTGAGTCTGACATGTTTGAGTCTAAAAGTAAGAGAAGCTCTATTTCTGTCTCCACCCTCTTTACCTCTTTAGATCTAGATCTAAATCTTTTTTTTTTAAATAAATTTTAAATAATGAATAAAATAATAACTCCTCCAACAAGACAGATTTTTGTGTAATGACATTGACTGATCAGTTTTGGAAGGACAGAAAATAAACTAGAAATGTAATTCGTCTCTGCAGACGAATTAGGTGGTCTGTCTTGAACTGGTAAATTCTTATGTAAGATATGATGATTGGGCAAGATAGTGATCATGATAGGGTCGACGACAATGATAAGATGGCCATATATATGACAGTGAAATTGACCATCCGAAATATGAAAGAGAAATGACATTTCGTTATGAACATACATGACCATACAAGACAATAAGTTGATTTTCAGAAAATGGCACCTGGATAAAGTTATAATTACATCATGACCTTGTTGTTTTCACAGCATAATTCTCCTACCAACACTCATGTCTGTGCCAACTTTCATAAAGATTCAAGATTCCGTTTTTAAGTAATCAGCCCCGCAAAAAAAGGTGGTGTGGGTGGTTTTCGGTTAATTAGTATGAGATTTTCCGTTTTTTCATCTGGCATTGGGTGAAAAAATGGGAGATTTTTAACGAATCTTTGAGTTGGAAGTAAAATGGACATGCATTTCCTACAAGTTTCCACCATTGGTTTTGTTCTTGAAGGCAGGATGGACGAGAAATTAAGGTAAAGATAGACAAGAAAACGACGTCTACACTTAAAAAAAAAAAAAAAAAAAAAAAAAAAAAAAAAACGAATTGAGCTGTGAATCTGATTTTTGGTGTGCATGATATTTGGTCGAAATGTGATGGACGAGGCAAAATTGGGGGTCAATGGACTATTTAAAGAGCTACAATGAATTTTGTATAGGCATGTTTTTGGCCGTTTTTACGTTATAAGCCCCATAGACGCGCGCACGGATTTTGAACTTTGAGGCGCGCGTACGACCTTATCGTCAGTTGTAATTGATTCTAAATTGATGGAAAATGTCAAGAATAGTCTAAGGATTGCAAATCAAGCGAAAAAACGGCGTTTTTACGTTATTTAGGACTTGCGCACGCGCACGTCATGACCTCGACATGACTGTTCATGACATGACATGATGACCCATGACGTGAAGTTAATGTCATGTAAATATGGATGATTTTTCATGATTGGTTATGAAGATATGATTGAAAATGTGATTTTACAAAATGGCGCCTGGATGACGTCACGATGACCTGTTGACCTTGAAATGCAAACGGGAACATGACCTCATAGCATGACATGACTCATAAAAATTTCATGAAAATTGATGCATTACTTTCAAAGATCTCGAATGGACAAGAAATGGGGGAAATAAAAATAAGAAATAAAGAAAGAAAGAAAGAAAGAAAGAAAGAAAATTCGTACGAATCCAAAAGGTGATCTGTCGATTACGACAGACCACCTAATTAACTGAAATTCTCACTGGGAAGATAAGCAAATGTTGGTTAAGTTAAATTAAAGAATTCCCCATACCAGAGGTCTAAGTTTGGGATCGGCCAAAAAAATCTGACTTTATTTTGTTCTTGTTCATATTGTTCAACATGAAATATTGAAGAGTAGACCCATTAAAAAAATGACACAATGAGGTAACAAATTAAGCGCATTGTCAACTAATTTTCAGCCTCTTTCTATATAGACCTCTAGTCTAGTGCATTTTTGGTATTTGTATAAATGTGCGGTTAAAATTAATAGTATAAAATGTTCTTGAAAATCCGGATGAAAAACTAGGAATAAAATATATCTGCCCCAAATAGATTAAATGCATTTAAAGAAACCCTCCTCCCAGTATGTAGAATACATGTAGGTCTATATTTTGTTAATCAATGTCACAACCCAAAAGTAAAATTTCCTCTCTCACTACTTTATTTTTTAATTGTTGTATTCTCTTGCATTCGATAGAATCTGACAACTTTATTTATTCTGAGCCACTTATCAACAAGTTCCTGATCAGCTACCTGAATTTATTAGTTCAAGAAGAGTGACAGAGACAATGGCAGGGCCTATGGAAGTGACTGACTCTCAGCTGAGTTGCAGTACGACCTTCAGTACGACCTTCAGTACATCAACTATGAATGATACTACAAGACAGAGTGAGTATAGAGTACCGAAGTGTGAAGTCATACTGGCCAAGTTGTCAATGTTGCTGGTTCCAAACAATTTTGTGCTAAACAATGGCTTGGTGATCACACCAGTGCCAAACACTGAAATTGCCCTGCTCCAGCCCGTTGCTTGAATGATTTCGCGGTGAACCTCATGTGCGGGCTCTGTAGTTTGGAACCAGTATCCTGGACGACGAGCGAATATGACATCAGCACTTCGGTACTCTATAGTTGGCACTATTTTTATGTCAATTCATGCTTTTTCCTCCATAGTTCAAATTTCAGGAAAGGAAGCAAAAAATGTTACTTGCAAATGGCAATGTGTAGCAGTTTTACAGTGAAGTGCAAGTTCAGCTTAATTAAAGTCCACTGGCTAAAAGTAAAATTTTCAACAGTATACATCACTATTGTGTCACTGTTTTGGTACATGTATATCAAAGCTAGGGATGATACAACAAAGCACTTTGTATCCACTGGAAAAAGGCACTTTTTATTATCATTATCATTATTTAAAATTTGTCCTTAGAAGGCTGCATCATAAGAAGGTCTTCTGGAAAAGTGCTGCTTCAGAGTAATGAAGATAAATCGCACTGTGAGTTCAGTGCCTCATATTCAATATATGTTTTGAAAATCCTATGTCATTGTATCACAGGTTCATTGACTGCTGTGGATGTGAGGTTTTGTTTGATAGGTGCTGAGCTGAGACAGCATACACAGCTTCATAATGCATTACAAGTAAGTATAACTTCTGAAGTACCGTGTCAGTGTGAAGTGCAGAATGGTGAAGCCGACATTGTAATGGTGAACCAGAAAAATGAGTCAATGTGCATTTTTATTGAAAACTAGGCTGGACTGGATGCTGAGTTGCTGACAAGCACCTAGGATTCTGTAATGCTTCAAATCTGAGTCCGGAACCTCGTAATTGAAAAAATAAAAATAAAAAAGGGCTCATGCATATCTATCCTAAAAATCTCAGTCTGGACCCAGTTGTAGGCAACGGATACATGTACGTGTGACAGCAATCTTCATCTGTGTACTGTCAATATTCACTAAAAATATAAATTTGTTGTCATGAAATACATCTATATACACTACCCTGTGCACATTTACTGTATGCCTGAGTGTGCTGCTAAGTGGTGTACAGAAATTGATGTTTTAAGTTACCTACATGTAGAAGTATAGTGAATTACATAGTATGTACTTTCAGTCATCAGTAAATAAAATCTTTCTCCCTTTCATATTTTGACCATTTCTAGACTATAATATTATTGCTCTTTACAAAACTCTACCTTGTGATTAAATGATGTTGCATTTTGTTTTTCCATATGACAGAAAATGAAGATGCCATATGTGTTCTCGGATACGGGCCAGGAGTACAGCAAACAGGATGACCAGGCAGAGACAGTATTTGTAATGTCGGAGTTTGAAGGAGAGATCTTTGATGTGCTGACAAGTAAAAACCGTCACATTCTAGGGACCACAGCAATATTACAGAGTGCGGCTACAGATGAGGTGAGTTGTTTTGAGCTGTGATGGCAGTAATATCACTTAGCAGAGAATACAGCTTGTCACAAACAATTATCTTGACATCAATGCAATGCATTAGAGAGTTTCTGTAAGATTTCTGAGCTGGCATGTGGTGAAAACTTTTGTGCACTGTTGTCTAGGTTAAAATCAGAGTCTCATACACTTTGGCACTCTCTGTGCTAGTACAAAAAATGAACCAATATGATTGGTAAATTCTAAATTCTCCAAGATACGAGTATCAACAATTAGTGACAAGCAATTTATGAACAAGGTCAAACTGTGCTTTTGGCAGAGTACTTTGGTCCCTTCTACTCTGTTCTGCCTAGAATGTTGTATGGCTAGTTCACTCAGTTTGGACCAGATGTAAACAAAAAATGTTCTGGGGTGGTATTCTGAGATTTATTTTAACTTGATTTTAGTGAAAAGATTTTAATTGTCATAACAAATTTCAAATTGCAACGTTTCATTGGTGTTTGCGCAGATGAATTCTGTGTATGCAGCCACTTTTGCACCAGCATTAACCATTGATGCGCCATAAGCGTACATTTTGTTATGACAATTGAAATTATTTCACTAAAATCAAGATAAAATAAATCTCAGAATACCATTCCTAGTCACTAGGATCTAACCCTGCCTCATCTCCTATGTCTTTCCAGCACCTCCCCTGCGTGACGAGACCGCTGTTCTGCAGACACATGGACAAGCTGGTGATCTGCTTCACTGGATTTGTAGACAAGGCTGAAATCAAGAGATTGGTTGTGCTGATACACAACATGGCTGGTAGCATCCGCAAAGACTACGGTCCTCGAGTCACCCACCTTGTGGCGAATTCATCCAACAGTGAGAAATACAGGGTGAGTGGGATAATGCTGTCTGTGTACATCTATTCTACCTTGTCACTTGTCAGGCAGGAAGAGGATCTTGTTCCTGGTATGAAGAGCTTGAGGCCTTACACCAAGATCAGTATGACGTGCAGAGCAAAGACATGTTGCAACGAATTCTATTCAAGTGGCTCGATCACATATTCAGCTTTAACATTTGTCATTTGCTGCATTTGTCCTTTTCTGAACAGTATCATAAGGGATATCCAAGTTAGCTGTTGTATGATAATGGCAGATTAAAGGGGGGGGGGGGAGATAAAACTGGCCCATGCACCCCCCCCCCCCCCCCAACCTAAAAAATCAAAACTCAATCGGGTGAATTGGGCATACCTTCCATAAAGTTATACTTGTACCTAAAAAGTGTGACAACTTTTATTTTGATTGTCAGATTTTTTTCAGAATTGTGCCCCCTTTTCAAAAAAAGAATCCTGGATCTGCCCCTGTTGTACGGTACCTTCCAACATGTCCAAACTGTGTATTGTATTTAGATAGCTCCTGTGATCAAAAATATTTTTTTTCAGTGATTTGGATGAATTAAGTTTTTGAGTGATGGTCATTGTATCTCCTATATACCGCAAACATCAGTAACCCTTTAGTTTAGGTTCCCAGCAGTCAGTATGGATGAACTGTTGTCTTTGGATAATGATTGTTGTATCCTTTCTTTACCTCAGGTTGCCGTGAGTTTAGGTACACCTATCATGACTAAAGAATGGATCCAGGCTACATGGGATAACCGTCATAATCAGGAATGCAGTGCAACCTCGGAAGAAATGGTGAGCATACATTCAACTTCAATTCTTTCATCTTCTCTACTACATCTCTTTTTATTTCTCTTTGTTAAATATGGAAAATTGTGGTTAAAAATGGTGCTTAACCCCTTCTGTTCCATTAGGTTTATGAAAAAATAATCATTGAAGATCGAGTGACTTTTATGGTCAAATTCTTTGTTTCATTGTTGATTTTGGCTTAAAGTACACTCATGGGAACATCTGTATGTTATCTTTATCTTTTTCTGTCTCAAAAAGAAATGAACAGCTATACTTGGTAAAAAATTACACTCAAACATTCTCGGGTGGAATTACCAAAACATGGCACAGAGGGGATTGAAAAGAAATGAAATGTCACTTCCACTGATGTAATTGTTCAATCATGTTTGCCTCTCATGGGACAAAAGATATAAAACTATTGAATTTTAACCTACAGTGATGCAACTGTTCAATTTATTATCTGATTTCTTTTTTCATTCCTCTAACAAAAGTTCTTGTGGTCTTTCTTTTTTTTTAACTAGCTGAGGTATAAGATGCCTCCATTTTTTGGTTGTACCTTGGGCTTTGTAGGCTTCACACAGGAAGATCAGAGACACATGGAAGAAATCACACAAACACAAGGTAGGTTTGATTATTCTGTTAGCTCTAGTACACATGTGCTCAGTTTTGCTACTCTTGTAGTCGGTAAAAGATATGTTGTGCCTCTTTTCTTACCATGACATATAAAGTTATCTATTTTGTATAGGGACGAATGTATCTTTACCTTTTACACAACCACCTTGAAAAAAAAACTGCTGCGGTAAAATAACATTTTTTAATGTGTGCTCAAGTACTTTTTATTACCCCTCCACTTACCATTCATTTACATGTTAAATGGTTTCCTTTAGCCACGGCGGTTATTTTGTTCAGCAGTTTACTGCACCAGGCTTAACTATACAACCCATCTCTATCTCTTCCCTCTCTATCTCTCTCCGTACTATATTCATTTTCTTTTGCATGCCTTTCCCTTTTTCACTCTTATCCCCCATCTCTCTCTCTCTGTCTCTCTCTACCATTTCTGCATGATAGATCTGGCCCTCATCATAGGTTAACTCATATTCTCTTCATGTGTTGTTTTTTTTTTCTAGATGGCTGTGTAGAACCCATTGCCCATGAGTAAACAAATAGTAGTTAATGAAAATACTGTAACTGAACCAGTCTTGGACTGTTCAAGACAATTTTTTTTTTTTAATTTTCTTATTTTAATATATTTCTATGAACTGTTTTGGCCACTCTCCCCCTTCTTTCTCTCATCTAACCTTTACTTTATTTCTGTTCTTATTTTTAAGGTGGCAGTATAGAAGCCATTGCCAATGATTCTTGTACGCACATAGTAGTTGATGAGAACACTGTGGCTGAACAAGTCTTGGACTATCCAAACAAGATCAAAGTAGTCAAACAAGAGGTAAGGTCCATCATGCCAAATGAAAAGAAAGAAATTCTCAGTGTATATATCATGGAATACAAATTTATTGTTCCAGGGGGGTGATTCACTAACTGGGATCGATATCGTTCCTAAAATCAATTTTCGGGATTGATTTCATTCCCAGCTTAAAATTAATTCCACCTTACTGATTCACTAAATCGCTTTTAGGATGGAATCAATTTTATCATGAATATATATGAGCGCAAATGAATATTTACGAGCGCACTCATTCCAACCAATCAACGTACTCAAATTTCAGTCACCGCCCCTCAGTCACCCGACCTAATTCTCTACCTAGCGCGTAGCTAGTGCGCGTTACCTAGCTACTGCATTAATTGCGCGCACGCATCGACTGGACATACACAGGGCCTAGGCTAGGGCCTATGGCTAGGGAAATGGGCGTGCAGGCAGGCACAGCGTAGCCGCGCCCAGGTTGGGGCGCGGGCGGGCATGCAGTGGAGTGACCGTTTGTGATTGTTAGGAGCGATCCGGATCACTCCCAACCTTAAAATCAATTCAGAGGCTGGAATCAATCCCAAATACCTTAGTGAATCAGTCACTAAAAGCGATATCGCTCTTAGGATGGATATTGTTCCTAAAATTGATTTTTTCTTATTTGGGATTAATTTTAGCTGTCAGTGAATCACCCCCCAGGATTCCATTTCATATTTTTTATAGATCTGTGACGGTCAATAAAGCTGTAAGGGATAAACGTTGTCCACCCCACATATGCATCACATATACTCCTTTCCTGTGTATTTATTTCTACAAATATAAAGCTCCTTTATTTGTATAGGAAAATTTGATAATCATGTGCCAGAAATTTTGGTCAACATCTGATTTCATTCTGCGAAGATTGTGTGGAACCCATCACTGTTTCTGAATAAACTTACATTAATCTTTTTTTGTTTGGATGCTCTTTTTTTTCTCTCTAGTGGTTCTGGGCCAGCATTCAGATGGATGCGAGAGCAGAGGAAAATCTTTATGCATTCAGAATGGTAAGTACATGTACCTGCCAATTTTCATTTATCATTTTCATGTATTTCCAATTCGTTTTTTCTTCTTTTGCCATTTATTATCTTTTCATCAGCAGTTTAATAAATGACAAAAAAATTACCATGTCACACACTATAACATTTGGATGTATTACTGACTTTCTTGAAAAAGAAAAAAAAAACTTGACCTTTTTGCAAAAGCAAGTTATTGGATAGCACAAAACTATTTGTGATCAGTGTAATTTTTACCTGACAAGAAAATAATGTCCCTTCTTCCTCTCCACCCTATTTCACATTTTAACTTATTTTCCCTCCCCCTTTTCTCTCTCTCTCTGTTTATCACTCACTTTTTTTTTCTTTTCACTTTTGTCTAGCTCTCCTATTTTTCTGTCCCTATCCCCTTATCTCATTCTCCATACCACCATGAATGAAAATGTATCAAATGGATCAAATGTTTGTATAAAATTTATCCCCACCAGCCATCCACCCCTGCCTCCCTGCACGGCACACCCACCCTCATGTTCAGTGGATCCAAGTCAAGTCGCAAGCGTCGTCTCAAGGACAGCATCGCTGCTCTCAGTTGCGACACCGACCACCTGGAGACTCCCGTCATGCCTGCACAGAAGAGACGATCCAGTTTCGCAGAGGGCGCTAGCTGCATGTCCATCTCAGCTTCGTCCATTCTTGACTGTAGTCAGACGCCAAATAGCTCAACTGCACTTGCAGGTAAGTCAGTAAGGATTGTGCTTTCTATCATGTGTTTTATTGAACTAGGTTTTCAAAGATATTTTTTACTAACAAATGGATAAGTAAAGCAGTGATATATGAATGAGAAAAGAAAATATTTGAGATTTAAAAAAAAATGGACATGACCAGGTTTATTGTAATCATATGAATACACAAACTAGTTCCTTCCTTCTAAACCAGATCAATCAATAAGGATTAGTGAAAAATATTCAAGATTAAATGTAGTGAGTTCATGCCTTATTTAAACCTAGATTACTTTCAGTTAACCTTCAAATAATCATGATGAAGACATACTCATTTCTTTTTGAAAAATTACAACAAATTTTTCTGTATAATTATGGACATTGATCTTATGTGCTTTTATATCTGATATCTTTTATTGTGACATTCATGCTCTGTCAAGCTGAAATGTTCATAACGTAATGTTACCTTGTACCTACATCTATCATCAATCATAGAAGATTTAAGTGAAATAGCAATTTTTTTTGCAGCTGAGCCATGCACTCCTATGGAGACAGAAACACCCAAGAAACCATCCGTACCTGCACAGCCCCTCTCAAAGAGACATATGACTGCTATGGAACTACTACAGACAGAAATTAACTATGTCAAGATATTAGATACAATTATCACTGTGAGTTATTTAAATCTTACATACCTTCATAGCCGATATCATATTGTGTTTCTTCAAAGACCAATGATGTTGCCACCCTTATGAGAGTGTGGTCATGAAAATTTTATTTGAATATCACAAGAAATGCTGCTAAACAATTACTTAGAGATATATACTTACAGACTACTGTAAACGTCGTTATTTTCGCGCGATTAAATTTTCGCGCTGAGCTACCCCAAAACATATTCGCGGGTTCTTAAATTTGCGCTGCATAATTACACACTCGTACATATATATGTACACCCACTCTATTTATTAATTATTTACATCCATTCAAATGCATACGGCATGCGCAACTACACACACGCACTCAAAAATGAATTGGACACACACATATTAATTTGCTGAAGCGCGCAATTCAACCCGCATAGGATATCAGGCTAATATTTTCGTGAGTTCTAGAATTCGCGCTTGCCGAAAATAGCGCGAAATCCGCGAAGATTAATGTACCGCAAATATTTCTGAATTTATGGATTCATGGAAGTAAGAGTCTTATGAATGAAAAATCAGGAAGATTACAGACATTGTAGCCACTTTTCATTCCTCTTAGAGCCATTTTGGGTACGAAATGTGGAGCTGCGACAGATGCTTTGGCAACCGTTGCTCTGCAACTACTTCCCTACTCTTAACAAAGTTCTAACTTCAACCTTGGACCAAACACTGTATCTAACTAAAACTCTTAACCTAATACAGAACCTTATCTCTGAGCAAATGACACAGGAAATGTCTGGTCGCCGAAAATGACATTTGTTTTTGTCATATATACATAAAATTATAGCAGAAGATGTGCTGTAAGTGAGATGTTTTTCTATTTCTTTTTAAGGTGTTCAAAGAACCATTAGAAACGGAGCAAACAGGTGGTCCCATCCTAGCCCAAGAGGAGATGAAGACCATCTTCAATCGTATTCCTGACATCTATGCTGTACACTGCAGACTGAAGAACGATATCCAGGCTCTCATAGATGATTACTCTGATGATAAGAGCATTGGTCAAATCTTCATCAAACATGTGAGTAGTGGAAGAATGCTTGTTATCTAACATGTAAGATGAATTCATCTTGGGCTCCCTGGCTGTTCAAGGAAGCCAATTCAGTGCTCTATATTTTGTCCTTGTGTGATGCAAACTGAAGATTTTGAGTACTTTTATACCTAATTTATGTTAAGTTTTCTGTATGACCCATAAACTTTAAATGTGAATCTGACTATTTTGAATTTTGACATTGATTTATAGAATCAATCATATGTAGTTAACTTTAACAAAGTTGCAGTATTATACATCTCCTGCCATTCCTAGTTGTATTTTTTTCCGTTATAACTCTCAACTGGAAGGGTATCCTGTTGCTAATCCTCTTCAATCCCTCTTTTGTGTGATTATTTGTGTCATTTCGTCAGTTTATTTTAAATGCATAATCATTCAATCTCTCTGTACAGTGGGAGTGATGCAGTCTTTTGCAAAAGCATACCATATGATAATGTATTATCACTCGTGTACATTGTCGGAAAATGTTGTAGCAAGAAGTAAACAAGTGACAACTTTCTTTTCCCCTCAAAACTCTTCATTCTCTTGTGTCTCCCACAGTCTGCCGATATGGGTAAAGCATACCCATCGTTTGTCAACTTCTTTGAGTTAGCCAAGCAGACTGTTGCACAGTGTGACAAACAGAAGCCAAGGTTTCATGCTTTCCTCAAGGTAAGTTCATACTTTCTGTGCAGTTGAGAGAAATCTCCAGGGCCCTGTTGCATAAAACTTACCATTAATGGTAACTCTGCCATCAATGGTAACTACCATAGTAACATTGATCAACAGCCAATCAAATTCAAGGTTTAAATGGAAGTTATCATTAATGGCAAAGTTACCATCAATGGTAAGTTTTATGCAACGGGGCCCTGAAAGGTTGTTAATGTTAATACATAATTTATGTTTTTTTATATGCTCATAATTCAATTTGTGAAATGTTTTATACAGTGGAACCTCGTTATAAAGAACACAGTTATAACAAACTCTCATAACAATGTAATTTTGCCTGTCCCACTTCTTTGTATTATATTGTTCTTTAGCCCTGATATAAAAAGGTTTCGATATAAAGAGGTCATTTCCTTGGTCCCAAGGAGTTTGTTATAAAGAGGTTCCACTGTAATGTAATACATTTATAAAGTTATTGCACAATTTAGTCTTTGGGCTGCAATGCCTATTTTCTAATGAAACAAGCAATCCATATTATGAGGGAGTGGGAGACAGGAAAAGAGGTCTCTCCAATTACAGTCTTATCATATTTGCTTCAATATTTTTTCTGGGGTTGTGTCAATTTTCTCACAGCCAAGTGTTAAATCTGTGAATTCTTAAGACCAAATGAGCATCATTTGGTAGATGGAAATATTATTTTGCCATCTTTACATTCCTTTTTTGTTTGTGTGCGTTTAGCAAATGCGTATCAAGAGGTTCAACATAGTTATCGACAAATTGTACTTTCAGAGAAATTCATATATTTCCTTTGATAATTTTCTTTCATCTGTGTGCTTCACCAGATTTGTCAGAGTAAACCCGAATGTGGTCGGCAGTCCCTGACTGAGCTGTTGATCCGTCCAGTCCAGAGGTTACCCAGTATGATCTTACTCCTTTCTGATCTGTCCAAGAGGACTCCAGACTCACATCCTGACTTCAGGCATCTCAAAGATGGGCTGGAGGCCCTCAAAAAAGTCACTGCGTAAGTCTTTATAATCTGTTGGCTGTAGTTCATTTTCCACCATCGAGATCCTAGGTTTTTAGATTAGAGCCTGCAAGACAATATGACCCCTGAATATATCTTCAGTTGTATAGTTATTCCCCTCTCTTTTTAGTATTCCATTGAAACTTTCACCATTGATGAGATATTTTGAGTCAAATTTGAGAAACAGAACAGTGAACAACTGGAACTCATTAGACATCTTATTGGAAAGTAAAGGAATTTTAGGTAGTTGGTGTTTCTCTATATGGGTACATATTCTAGGGTCATGTGGGGTCATATTTTTACTACTCAATTTGTTTGTACTACTTGTCTACTAGTTTGTACAGAATATGTCTCTATAAATACGCCCTTTCTGCTATTTCGATGATGGAACAGAGTTGTTTTTTATGGATTGTAGAAAACGGATGTAAACTCACATTTCTTGCATAAAACACAATCTCTTGTACAGGCAAATTAATGAAGACAAGCGGAAGACGGAGGGCCACACGCAAATGTTTGACATCATGAATGAGATAGAGGGCGTCCCGGCCCACCTCCTATCGGCGCATCGTCACTTCATCACTAAGATTGATGTCTCAGAGATCGGCAAGGCAGACTCGTTTGGTGAGAAGGGCATCTGTATCACAATGTTCCTCTTCTCAGATACGCTAGAGGTGAGTCGTGGTCTTCTACACAGGACTGTCAAATTTAATTGTAAATCTAGGACTAAACATTTAAAAATGGGATACCTTTCTCTCAGTTCTTTATTTCTAAGTTCTTTATTTCTAAGTTCAGGCTTAAAAGGAGCAAGGCTTTTTGACGATCCCACAGCTGCAGTGTAAAAGAAAATGTGTAATCAATGTAATAATCACCCCTAATCTAGTGTTATCTCAAATCATTTTGGAATTATCCATAATTATGAATACATTATTAAAGGGATTCGGTAACTTTGCGAAGGCTTGATTTAATAAATTGTTAAATTTTGATATCTGTCTTGTATAATGATGTTCAGAAGGATAAATAAATAGCCAGGCATAGAAAGGTTTTCAAATATATAGTGCTATTATTAAAGGAAACCAAAACCCAAGGAGAGAATCAATGTTATTGGAAAGTGAGAATTCAGAGAAGCACTTTACAAATAGTTTCATTAAAATTGGTTAAAAAATGAGAGAGTTATGGAAGTTTGAAAAGTCTCGTTTTACTTTCTATGGGGATCCTCAAATTGGCAAAATTGCTTCAAAATGGCTGATTTTGTGAACAACTCTCCATTTGTTTTGTACACAGATTTTCAGATTTTCCCCATTATCTTTCAAGGTGCAGTTAATCTCCTTCTGAGCTCAACATATATAATGGGAAAATGTATTTTACACCACATATGTCGAGTTCAGGAGGAGACAAGGAGCACCCTGAGAGATAATGGGGAAAATCTAAAAATCTGTGTACAAAACAAATGGAGAGTTGTTCACAAAATCAGCCATTTTGAAGCAATTTTGCCAATTTGAGGATCCCCATAGAAAGTAAAACGAGACTTTTCAAACTTCCATAACTCTCTCATTTTTTAACCAATTTTAATGAAACTATTTGTAAAGTGCTTCTCTGAATTCTCACTTTCCAATAACATTGATTCTCTCCTTGGGTTTTGGTTTCCTTTAAGATATCTATGACTGAATACTCCCATTTACGAAAGCGTATGGCCATACACTTTAGTCCAACACTGAGTCTATTGGGGAAAATGAGTCTGGCATTTCCAGTCACTTGCATTTGTTTACTTTTGTGAAGCACATGATGATTTTGAAGTTCTTATTTTTTCCTGGGCTTCATTTTTACACCATATTACATACAGATTTTATCAAGCCTCTACAAAGTTACCAAATCACTTTAAGGTCACATTGTGTGAGACAAATATGAAAGAGATCACGATGTTTGTCCCTTGTAGCACTGATTTTAATGCTGTGATGTAACAGACATTTGGAATGTGATATAATAAAACGAATACTAATGATGATAACGATAAAGAGAAGAAGAGGAATTCATTTGTCAATTTCTACTTTCATGTTTGATTTGTATAATAACAACTTGCCTCATACTTTAGTAAATTACTGTGACATTATACAGCGTAGGTACTCCACAAGGCAAAAGGAAAGTGGACAATTGCGTCTACCAAAATTCAGAACGACGCAAGGACAATTTTCATTGCCTTTCATTGGTAGTGAATTTTGGAATAGATTACCTTTTAAAAATCAGATTAACCAGGGTGCCATTGCATAAAGACTTACTTTTATAGTAACTTTGCCATCAATGGTAACTACCATGGTAACGTTGCTCAAGAGCCAATCAAAATCCAGTATTCCATGAAAAGTTACTATAATAGCAAAGTTACTATAATAGCAAGTTTTATGCAACGGCACCCGGGTCTAGAAGTAGGTTTCGGAATTCTGTTACGACACACTTGCTGAGTAAATCATAAATGAAAACATTCATGCAAATAGTCTGTATATGTACAAGAAGTGTATTTAACATCATTACTTTCTACCTGTTGTACTTCATTGTTAACTATTATTATTTTTAATTTTGGTAATTGAACTTTACCAAAATACTCGTTTGTTTTTTTCTGTTGTGGGTCAGGCTCGACTAGCACATGTGCTATTATCTGGCCCCCTTAACCAACCAATGCTTTATTTATGAAGAACCTTTTCATAATTTGATTTTGATTTATTTATTTATCTTTATGATCCTTTTTTTCTTCAAACACATTTTATAAACTGAATTACAACATAATAAACAAATATTAATACATTATCAAATAGAGTAATTGCATTGTATAATTAACGTAAATGAATCATAAAGAAGGATTGTCACATAAGCAAAGCTTGATGGAGTGACAATCCTATACAAAAAAATTGGAAATACTAAAGAAAGGGGGATATTAAAAAAAAGAAAAGGAAAAGATAAAAAAAATTTTTAAAAAGACTTTTCGTTGTATTCAAAGTAATAGAAGTCAATTAAGGATGGGGATGAGATGAGATGTATGGAGGAAGAAAACATAAATAGAAGAGGATGGTAAGTAGAAAAGTGGACTGTGTTGAAGAGATATTAGAGAGAGAGAGAGAGAAAAGGAGAAGGGGAGGATGAAGAGAGAAAGAGGAGAAAAGAAGATGTAATATGTCATTTACGCCCAGAGATACAATTTGGAAGAGACAAAGCACATACTTTCAAAAAATGAGCGAGATTATGATTTAGATTGACCTATGGATGGTGTGTTTTTATTTCTTTAGATCTGTAAGAAGCGTGTGAAGCACAGTAACATGAAGACATCACAGAAGATCTTCAAGCACATTGAGCTGCTCAACCTTTCCTATATCAGAAGGGTTCTTGACATCAATGAAACAGAAGGTGAGATAACATTTAAAGGTAATAAACAGTAGTGGTAGCAAAATGAAAGTTGGCATGAAACTGCTCAAAAACAGTCTCATATTGCTCGGCTTGCATAAAAAGATACATGAGTGAGATAATCCGGTATTCTATTCATGATTTCCGGTGATTTTCAGTAAAATAATTCAAATGATCGAATATCAACGGTTACCTTATACCCTCGCTAAGGACCACCTACCCCGACGCTCCCGGCTCAACGGCGCACCGCGGTTCGCACACACTGTTTACACGTGTGTGAACTGTCAACGCGGTACCGCGCTTGTAATTCGATGTTTATTTGGGGGATATTTTAGCCATTTCTAAACCATTTTTCTTCAAACAAACGTCACCTACGTTCGAAATTAATCATTTCACAACAGTATATGTAGTAATTTCCATTCCAGCTGACAAAGTAGTTAAATATCCAAAGCGCCACCTTTCCCACTACTGTATAATACCTTTAAGAACTCGGAAATTATTAGGAAATTAATTGATATTGAATATTAATAATAAAGATAATACAGTGGAACCTCGTTGTCACAAACTGCAAGGAAATTACTGTGGAAACTCGCTGTAACAAGGACCTTGGGACCATGAAAATTACTTTGTTATAAAAATTATCAGGAATTTTGCTACATCTGGGCCCTCTTGCATAAAAAGTTGCGATTAAACGCAACTCAAAAAATGAAACCCAAGTCCCAAATACACGATGCTGATTGGTTGAAAATCGAGTTGCGTTTAATTTTTGGAGTTGCGTTTAATCGCAACTTTTTATGCAAGAGGGCCCTGAGTCTCTATAACGACTTTCCACTGTACCATGCTATACTGAAGAATCAACTTGCCCGTCCTTCTCTAATGTTTGTAGGGTTTTTACCATCAGTAAAGAAGCTTTTGAGAATAAATCTGTGACCCTATCCTAGCAAGAATGGCGATTGCTTCAGAGAAGTCACAGTTCCTAATGTCTCAATTGGCAACTCCTAGCATAAGGAATTAGTCAACTTTGGAATGAATGGAGGAATTCTTCTGCTAAGATTATTTACTTAAGTTGTGCTATTCATGCTAATTGGAAACTAAAAAATCTACTGCCCCTTTCATTTTATGTGCCCTTGTACTATTAGATTTGATTTGCTTTGCTTTCAGAGTGTCACAATGCCTTTGCCCTGCTATGTAAACCTCCTATGGATGTACTAGAGAGGACAGATCGTCTTTACATGTTTGCAGTGTCTGGTGATGAGAGCTGTAAGGTAGAATGGCTGAAGACCCTATGTCAACACATGGCCAACGCAACATGTAAAACAGATGCTGTGAGTATAGAGACCTGGGTTGTTATCAATAACAAGTTGCAGTAACTGTTATAAGCTACTGAAATCCTTGCATCTGATTGGCTTGGAGTAGATTTGTCTTAATAATGTGGCAGTTGTTACTGATAACAAGTTTTATGAAACGGGACGCAGTGGGATAGAATCCCTTTGACAGGCAGGTTAGTGATCCTGGGTTTACTAGAAACTCTGGGAAATGAAGAATGTTTATATTTTAAACAAAAATATGTTCGAGGGAAGTCTCTTCACACTTATGTTATTTGGGTCATGGAACATTTACATTAATTTACAATTTTCAATGGACTTCTTTTAAATCTAATTTCATCCAAATAGCAGCTGAAACATGAACAAAAAGTGTTATTGTGAGGCAGTTTACTATGACTTTTGAACAAAATGGAGAGAACTGCCAAATTTCTGCCTGTATTTTGTTGAAAAATTCAAACTCTTGTTAAGAAATATTTGAATAGCCAAGTATAAATGTACAAAAAACTACGTACAGCCCTCCCTGTTTAATATTATGTATTCACAGTCTTACTGAGAACTGCTTTAGTTCTCCAGTGAGGTATTATATGATTAAAGACAATAATGTCTTTGATTATAAATTTAAATATCAGAATTATTAAAATGGAAATACATGTTTGGAAAAAAAATTATTAGAACTGATGTGAAATAATACAGGCTTAATGAACTGAATCTATTCCTTGTTTCCTTATTTGCAGGATAATTTCTTGTGCAAGATTTCACCAGAGGATCTTGAGCTGTCTAAGAGTGACTTTGATGTGAGCAGAAAGAACAAGGCTGTCAGGTAAGGTTTACAGAGCTGAATAGAATATTTTGCTGTAAAATCAAATACACTGAAAAGGATGAATACATATTTGCATATAAAGGTCTATGTATTGTATTTTACTCCTGTCCGGACCAGATATATTCATCTTTGTTAAGTACTTGGCTTTGATAGACTTTTTACTCAAAATCATATGGCACTTTCATTGAATTTGTATTTACAAGTATATATTAGATGTATTTGAAATTATTATTCAGCAAGAATTTTACGTTTGTCATACCAGAAATTGAGACTAGCATAAACAAAAACTACATTACACCATAAGTGGATAACTACGTGATACTCTGATTCTGGCTATTCATAGATTATATTCTCTCTCTGGTTGTTCATACAGGGCAGCAAAGAGGGCCACCAAGAAAGTGTCCAGGACGTTCTCCTTCAACAGGACGCCACGGCGGTCAATCCAGAAGGCGGTCAACAACGTCACGTCCACCTTCAGCCCCATGGTGTCTGGGGAGGGGGTGAGCCCCCAGCAGTTTGGCAAGATGGGTGCTAGGCTTGCTGGTACCATGACACTCAAGGTAAACAATAGTAATAATATAATGTTTGCAAGAGGACAATTCTGCATGGGAAGAATGTGCACAATTGCTTTTCGTCGGGGGGGGGGGGGTGGAGTGGAAATTCTATATGTTTAGCATCCCTGCCTACTTGCCTTTATTCAATCAAAATAGAATTGTACATTCAAACTTGCTATACTGTGGAAGTGATGTGAGAATTCTTTGGCACAAAGGTAGGCATTCTTGTAATATAAACCATCACTCATTTCCTTTGTACAGTAGCGGTTCATTATGTGCAATGCATTGATGACATCTTGCCACCTCCATGCACTTTACGATCAAGTATGTGTGTACACACTGAACGAGTGGTGGCTTATTTTGTCTAAATTTCAAGAAAATTCTCTCCCCCCCCCCCCCCCCCCCCCACACTTATAAGTCTGTAACAAATCCAGTGCACTTTTAGCTCTGTAAATCTTTTCATGAAGGTCTGCACATAATGTAATGTACACTCCAGCAGCAGCTGTGTGTATTAATATGATTGGGCCTCCCTTGTTGATACATGTAGGTACATGTAGCTTTGGTTGATAAGTGCAGTTATATTATGAAAAAATAAAATAATATCAATAAATTCAGTATGCACAAAAGACATCTTTGTGAAACAACATATGATCAGTCTCCCACAAAATATTCTCATAATGGATTTTACAAACTGATAAAACTGGTCCTGAACCTGCAATCTATTCGTTCTCTCCACTCTCTTTTTTTTCATAGGCTCTGTCTCCACTGGCAAGAAGAACACCTCTCACACCCCGTCACTTACAGAAAAGTCTTACTATGGGTCCGTCAGCCAGTCAAAAGCTTTGAAACTCATCATTATCAGGGTCCATACCACCAAGCTTGTTATCAGTCAGTGTCCACATAAGAGAAATTTATTTGCAATTACTTCTTATAGAAGTGGTCAATTCTTTTACATGTATGCTGAGCTTCTCAAAAACATGTCTTCTGGCATGTATTCTGATTGGTTGTTTGAAGGATTGCAGTCGAAATCGAATTGTGTAACCTGAATGTGGTCGATGATGCAGATTTGTACACTTTCACAACTTTCACATTTGAATACACAAATCATAAAACGGAGATGCCTGTGAGATTCGGCCCCTTGATTTAACATGAAGTTGATTTATTAGAATAATATGAAATATTTTCTCTAAAAGACAACAACCAAATTGTATCATTACAGTCTGAGTTCCAAATAAATAGTTCCTGCATGGCACATTGTATTCAGCGATGACAAGTTATATTTGAAAAATTTAAAGTTATTTCAACTCTCTTGTGTATTCACTTGATGTAAAGGTAGCACATTTCCTCTATATCCAGGGCTTCATGCTAACTTTTTTTTTTTTGCTTGGGGGGGGGGGGGGGGTGGGGGAGAGTCAGGAGCAAAATATTAGACATCCTTGTCACTAGGCTCCTGTTTACATTCCAATTTTTTGGGGCCCAGAGTGAATTTTTGGAGGTGTACCAAACCACTGTTTAATAGTGCCAAACCCTAAGAGATGGAAAGAATCGCTCTGCATTTCCTTATTATTGTGCTACTTGCCATACAAAAAAAGTGCACTATTCACTGAGAAGGAAATATTTGTTCCTGGAACTTGTCACAACAAAAGATTTACACATACACATGTATTACCTTATTTTATTGCTTGTTATCTTTATAGAAAAATGGGTTCTTATAATTTATGGTATATATTGCAGGTAAAACTATTGCTTTGATAGATTGATTGTCTGTTTGAGATTTTATTTTATATTTTACCACCTGTACTTTAAAATTACGTATTGCTATATCCTTTTGCTTACTAACTGTAGATAGTTAATGTGTACATTGCATTCAAAACAGCGAAAAACAGCAATAAACAAATTTGATTACACGAGAGTTAGGAGAATTAGCATCCCAGTCTCCAAACTGCGTAGTTACCAATAAAACGTACATTCATTCATGCTTTTAACAATGCAGTAATCAATGATGCCAATTGTACCTGCTGTTTTTGTTGATCTTTATCATTACTTTGTGTAAGTTACTTGTTAGTTTGCAAAGCAAGGCTTGTAGTTGTTGCCAGTAGCAATGTGCATACATGTAGGTACTAAAAATATGGGAATAGGGAGAAACAATTAGTTAAACAGACATCTAATTATAGATTATTTATATTTCTTATGTCCATCTCTTGTTGCTGTATTCAGTTCTTGTGCCTTGCATGTCAGGTTGTCTGTCTGTCCGTCTCTCTTTGCATAGGCTCTCACTTCCTATAACTCATGTAAATTTGTAATATATTTCATCGCTTACACGTTGTAGATAATATATTAGCCTTTATTTGCTTTCTGGAGTGGTCAATCCTTGCTAAATGTAAAGAGAAAAATATGAAGCTCATCTTGTTATAGACCTAAGTTTTTAAATAATGTACTTAGATTCTCTTATTGCTTTTTATACAGTACTATACTTGTTCTCGCTATCTCTGTCAGACGAAACTTTCCCCTTCCCCCGTATGTAAAGAAAAATGAAAATACACTGTAGATAATTACATATATGATGAATGATATGAGATCGTTGTCCCAATATTTGTTGATCTTGAAAATGCATACAAATTTTCCAGGTCTGTCTATGTCTGAGCAAATGAAGAAAAAAGCTCTTTGATAATTGCAAAGTTGAAGTATAGTTATTCAATTTTTTTAAAATCTGCACTTTAGAAAATCCTTAACAATTTGATTACCTGCACGAAAATTTATCTGGGAATCTATTTAAAATGAAAAATGTAACTTCTAGCAGCATTATAATGATAATCTTATCCTATATTGCATTATTTGATTCCTATCAATGTGTTGATGAAAGGATATTATTATAAAGATATCAGTTGATTCAATGAATATTATACACTTTGAAAACTTGTATAATACTGCAAATGTTATGTCAAAATAAAATATGCCTGTTTGTATCCACAAGCATACATAATTATTTGATCAATCATAATCTTTCAAATATCTACAAATATTTGAAAAAAGGTTTTTTTTTTCATCATATGCAGTGACTGTAGCTATTTAGTGGGGGGGGGGGGGGGGGGAGGCTATAGAAAATTGTTTTTATGTGTACCTTATCTTTGTACTTAATTCATTTAATCCAGCTTTAAAAAAGTCCATGTAACTATGTATAATAAAATATAGGGGTACAAGTCATGTAGACTGATATCTTGTTCCTAAGTCACAGGTGAAGGCTGTAGTAGAACTAATGAGAAAAATGTCTTATTTTTACCATTTATTATCATCTAGCTAGAGTTTGTCAAAGGAGTCAATATTTTGATTGATGTAGTTTCTCCTGTAGTATGAAATCCATATACAGAGCTGCCAAGTAGTACGGATTTCCCGTATTTCGTACGGAAATCAAGTTAAAATATGGGAGTACGGTTTTTCATGTTGAAATACGGAAATGTACAAAATCAGTTATGTATATAGTCTATTGCCGGTGCGTGCGCCGTGTCAATCATGTATTAGTCTGTGGCATGGCTGGTGCGCACTCCGCGCGCTAACGGGTAGACGTACGTACCGGATATCCGTTCGTATGCCAAGTATGTTTACTGTGTGCTTTGCTTATGCTACAACATGATTGACTACGTGTGGGACTGAAATGTAATCAGTGATCGAACTGTGCTGATATACATGCATTTATTTGCCACGCGGAAAAATACTGATTTTTTTGCCAAAATACTGATTTTAGGGGTTAAGAATACTGAAATTGCAAAATAGAACTTGGCAGCTCTGCATATACTGTAAAACCTGAAACTTTTGCGACATAAAACTTCCACGAATTGTTAATGACAGCCAATTTTGCAGCAAGAAACTTTTGCTCATTACAGTAATTTTATGTTGTTTCAATTATGATTTGGTTATTTCGCAGCATGGAACTATCACAAGTCTCGACCACTCTCGAAATTCGCGAAAGTTTCATGCCCGCAAACATTTTTGGTTTTACAGTCTGCCAGAGTGAAGATATGGTCTGGTCATACATATACATGTACGTAGAAATTGTATGCATGATTTATTAAAGAAGGTCTACAAGTATAATCCGCTCATCTTATTTTTAATTTTTCTCTTCCAAAATGGCTTTCCATTTTTAAAAAAATCACACTAGGGGGCAGATCTAACTTGATATTAAAGCTCATATTTTATGCCGCATCATTATATCCATGTAGGGATGGAAGTGTAGTGTACAGCTAAATACCTTCTAAAGTACACTTTGTTATCTATTCATATTATTATAATTATTTTCTAAAAAACTAATTAGTCATATTCTCCATACACTGAAAATCAATGAGATATTAGAACTGTTAATGATTCTTTCATTTATAATCCCGAGATATTCATTAATTCCCTTTGAAAATGATATGTAAAGGCTACTGAAATACATAACTATTTACTTGTACTAAATATATAATCTCTTTCTGCAGATTGGCTTAGAAAGAGTTGGTAGTTGAAGGCTGTCTAGGTACTCACTTTGTAAACAAATTGACCAATTGTTTCTTTTCTTTTCAAATGATAAGGCCTATTGTGTCCATGTATGATGTACATGTACCATGAACATGCAAATTATGTCATGTGTTTGTGTATATACATTGATATGAAATAAAATGTGTAATTATAATAATGTGATTCTAAAAGTCTCTCACTTTACTTATTTACATGTACATGTGCAGTTGAAACTCAGTATAAAGAGGTCTGATATAACAATATTCCTGATATAACAAGGTAATATTCTGGTCCCAGTTCTTTATATTCTATTGTGTTTTTTTTACCTGATAAAATGAGATTCCTGCTATAACAAGGTAATTTTGATGGTCCCAAGGACCTTGTTATACTAAGTTTCCACTGTACTTATAAATGTAATATCCAGGCTTCAGATTGTGTTAACATGACCTCTTTGAATTTTTTTAATAGACAAATTCTTAGCGATGGTGTCCATTTAGAAAGTGAATTCTCTTTAATTAAAAGCATCAGCATTTTGTTATGATACCAAGTTTCCATTTAACAATTTCCCAACCATCTCTACATCTCTAAAATTGAGCTCATCTGCTATTTCAGATTGCTTGATACAAGGTTTGAAAGTGTACCAATCACATTTAGAAAATAATTTGTGTACAGCTAGAAAGTATAACATCAACCTCAAAGAACTTCACGTCGCATTCTATAGGTCAACAGTTAAAGAAAACGACGGAAATAAAGAATAACATAAAAATGCGCCCTATTCTTTACAAGCGCGTATGGGTGCATCAACTAGTTTGCCTTTACATTTATTGAAAGTGTACTTGAATTTGATTTGCAATATATTTCTACAGAAGAGTTACAATAACATGTATGGAACCTCGAACGTAAAGAGCAAAATATTTTTTGGTGATTGGTACCCATGAAAGAATGTGTGTAGAAACTTGTCAAGTAATCAAAATCTCAGAATAATCCAATATTGTCCTCCAACATTAATTCAAAATCTTAAAAAATTATGTGATTTGATGGAAGACAAAGATTAATCTTCAGTTCTGTTTTTACTGAAATAGACACATTTTTCTTTCCCCAAAACTCTAGTAACACTTTGAATCAAAGGGGTTTTTTTTAAGTTGTCTATATCTATAGGTTGGTTAGTCTCTCCTTTACATCTTCCCTGTCTCTCTTTTGTCTCTCTCCATCTCTCCTCTCCCTCACTCTCACAATCTCCACCCTCCAATTCTTCTCTTCCCCTCCTCTCTCTCTCTATACCCCCCTCCCCTCCCCCACTACCACCTCACTTTCTACCCTCCCTCTCTACCTCTCTTTCTACCCCCTCCCCTCCCCCTCTCTCTCTCTCTCTACCACCTCTCTTTCTAACCCCCTCTCTCTACCACCTCACTTTCTACCCTCCCTCTCTACCTCTCTTTCTAGCCCCTCCCCTCCCCCTCTCTCTCTACCACCTCTTTCTAACCCCCCTCTCTACCACCTCTTTCTAACCCCCCTCTCTCTACTACCTCTCTTTCTACCCCCTCCCCTTCCTCTCTCTCTACCACCTCTTTCTAACCCCCCCCCCTCTCTCTACCATCTCACTTTCTAACCCCCCCTCTCTTTCAAACCCCTCTCTTTTTATCCCCTCCCTTTCTACCCTCTCTCTCTACCACCTCTTTCTAACCCCCTCTCTCTACCACCTCTCTTTCTAACCCCCCCCCCCTCCTCTCTACCACCTCTCTTTCTACCCCCTCCCCCTCCTCTCTAACACTTCACTTTCTAACCCCCCCTCTCTACCACCTCTCTTTTTACCCCCCTCTCTCTCTTTCTACCCTCTTTCTACCCCCCTCTCTCTCTACCACCTCTTTCTAACCCCCCTCTCTCTACCACCTCACTTTCTACCCCCCTACCCTCTCTTTCTACCCCGGGGGGGGCACTCGAATTATATTTTGACGGGGGTGTGCCTCACGAATCCCCGAAAAGGGGGTCTAAGGAATTGACTTCAAGGTGTAAAATATGGGGTCTTGGGAACTATGATCTATTGGGCAGAGTGAAAAACAGGGTCTAGGGAACTACAAAACTAACCGGCAGAGTGAAAATAGGGGGTCTTAAGAACTGCATATATGTAGGGGCCTAAAACTAGCAAGGACGAAAGGGCCTAGGGCGCGAGACCAGGTCGAGCGACCACTGCCTCCGCCACGCTCCCGGCCGCATGCGAACGGATATGTTTCATAACAGGGGTCTTCAGAGCGGGGCTGAGCGGCTCCTGAGCGGAACTGAGTATCTAGAGAACGGAAATCGGGGTATGAAAAAGGGGGTCATCAAAGCGGCACGTCCCCGTACCACCAACATACGTGAGTGCCCCCCCCCCCCCGGGCTTTCTACCCCCTCCTCTCTCTCTACCACCTCTTTCTAACCCCCTCTCTCTACCACCTCACTTTCTAACCCCCCCCCTTCTACCACCTCTCTTTCTACCACCCCCACCACCTCTCCTCTCTTTCTACCCCCCCCCACCACCTCTCTTTCTACCCCCTCCTCTCTTTCTACCACCTCACTTTCTCACCCCCCTCTACCACCTCTTTCTACCCTCTCTTTTTACCCCCTCCCCCTCTCTTTCTACCCCTCTCTCTCTCTCTCTCTACCACCTCTCTTTCTACCCTTCCCCCTCTCTTTCTACCCACCTCTCTCTCTCTCTACCACCTCTTTCTAACCCCCTCTCTCTACCATCTCTTTCTACACCCCCTCTCTCTCTCTACCACCTCTCTAGCCCCCCCCCCCTTCTCTTTCTCTCTACCACCTCTCTTTCTAATCCCCCGTTTCTCTTTCTCTACCCCTCTCTCTTTCTACCCCCCCCCCCCCTCTCCTGCTCCTACTCTTTCTCTGTACCTTCCATTTCCCTCTTTCCAGTTTTTCCAGCCTTCCTCATTTCCTCATCTTGTGTATCATCCCATTCCTTCTAACTTTCAACGAACTTATCCTCACGGGCTAAATTGTCCCTGTTAAGCAAATTACACGTCTGGCAACTACACTTCTTCTATTCCTTGCTCATTAAAACACACAGAAAACATTACAACTGTCTTTTAAGCAGTTTTATTGCATCATGTTACATTTCAAATATGTGTACTAAAATAAATATCACTTGGAATTTATCAAATAACAGATTTTGTTATTAAAGAATACCCCATTTTGGGGGAAAAGTACTCCAAGTATTTGGTATGTGAAACAAAAAAAAAATAACTACAACTGTGAGGACATTTAAGCAGCATAAACTCACATGTACACACAAACAAAAAATTCACACACAAAGTGGCTCTAAAATGTAGTACATGATATGCAATGATTTGTCTTTGATACAAGGAGACTCCATGTATATATGCATTACCCAGAAGGTTAAAAAAAGTACCAGGGAACCGGTTTGCGATTTCTACTTAAAATCATACATACATGTATATGTATCTTAGAACTGTATGTGACAGAATGATTGCCTTACAGCTCTTACTCTATCAATAAGATTACAATGTTCAAGTACAAATATGAATACAACCATCATGAATCAGTGAATATAATATATACAGGGCCGTTGCCGAAAGCAGTTCTGAAACTGACAATGTTGCCCTGCATAAGTAAAACTGCAAATGAATAATATATTACATCACAGGCCCATCAGAAGGGATGGGGGTGCGTTGGGGGTGACCATTTTGGGGGGGAGTGATATGAGCACGGAATTTTTGTTTTTGTTTGTCAGAGAGATTTTTGCCCATTTGAATACCTGTATTGGTGAAGAATGAAAATGCACCCCCCCACCCCCCCTTTTCAAAAAGCTTCTGATGGACCTAGTACAGGTGCATGAAGATATAGCTCAATACATGTATGTACAGTGGAAACTCACTATAAAGAGCTCCGATATACTGAGATTCTTGATATAACAAGGTAATTTTGCTGGTCCCATTTCTTTGTACTTTTTTTTTTTTCACCCTAATATAAAGAGATTCCTGATATAACAAGGTAATTGTCATGGTCCAAAGGTCCTCGTCAGAGTGGGTTTCCACTGACAAATCAATACAACTAATATCCCATGTTCTCTAACCATTGTAAATAAAATTCTATGCATACTATCAGCTCTCATACACAAACAGGGGCAGATCCAGCATTTTGTAAAAGAGGGGGCCGGAGCCGGAAAAGTACACAATAAAGGAGGCAATTCCTTTTATTGTGTATGAAATGGAAATGAAAGCCAGTTAAATCATCTCCAAGATAGAATTTACTTCCTTCCTATAGGTCAAAGGGCAATTTATCTGTCATTTCCATCCAATCATAGACCTTGTTCTCTGCAGAGCTCTTGCCATCGATAGCGGAAGACATCACTCCACTGAACAGATCAAACCATCCTCCTGACGAAATAAAATAACCATGATAACATGGTAACATCAATCACACCACAGAGTCGTAAAGCTCCTTCGACTTCATAATATGAGATGTGGTATATCATTCCCTATCACATTACAAAATTATATTACGAGATAGTAATAGAGCAGGAGAGGAGAACTTTCTGTGTTTGGTTTGGTAGAAATTCATGTTCATTTTCAATAAGAATTCCATTTGTACCATGGTAAAAAGAAACCTAAAAAAAACAAGATGAATGTGACTGCGTCTCCTATATGCCTCTGCCTAAATTCAGTTGATGGCTCAAACTGTTCTGAAATTTCAGAAATTGGCCTCTGTGACCTTGACCTTTGACCTACATACCTCAAAATCCAATCAGATCGTCTTCCTATTTCCTATGGTGATACATACTAGCACTAAGTTTGAAGTTCATACCTCAAATGGTTCTTGAGTTATTGCTAGAACGAGCCTAACACCTGAAATTTCAGAAAAATTGGCCTCTGTGACCTTGACCTTTGAACTACGTACCCCAAAATCTAATCAGATCATCTTCCTATGGTGATCAAATGGTTCTTGAGTTATCGCTAGAACGAAGCTAACACCTGAAATAGCAGAAATTGGCCTCTGTGACCTTGACCTTTGACCTACGTACCCCAAAATCTAATCAGATCGTCTTCCTATGGTGGTACATACTAGCACTAAGTTTGAAGTTCATACCTCAAATGGTTCTTGAGTTATTACTAGAACGAGCCTAACACCTGAAATTTCAGAAAAATTGGCCTCTGTGACCTTGACCTTTGAACTACGTACCCCAAAATCTAATCAGACCGTCTTCCTATGGTGATACATACTAACACCAAGTTTGAAGTTCATATCTCATGTGGTTCTTAAGTTATCGCTCAAACAAGAAAGCGGGATGAACAGATGGACGGACGGACAGACGGACGGACGGACAATCCAAAAACATAATGCCTCCGGCACCACCTTCGGTGGGCGGAGGCATAAAAATCATCAACAGTCATGCGAGGAGCAATTTCAAAGGAGTTCCACAGTACGCAGTTATCACCATTTTGCATGTGTCCCAGCATTTTTTGTACTGATTTTTCAACATGTACTGCCAAAAAGGTGAAAATTAATTTGTGAGCTTTCTCATGCATTTTATGTCATTTTGGAAGAACATCACAGCAGAATGTCCCCTAAAATGGATTGCTCTTCAGATACCTTCATATTTGAAATATGACGAGAAATAACTGAACTGTTCAGGCCGAACATTCATGCCACATCTGTGTGCAGTCCCATATAACCATTTCTGTGTGCAGTGCATGTGCATTTCAGCGAGATTTGGGTCAATTTCTTATCATTTTGATCATTCCAAAACCTCAGAGTAAACATTAATTCTTATGTAGACATGACCAGAAATCAAAGTAATCTTTAACACTACTTACCTGTATGAATAAAGGGAATTTTCTTTCCGTAGAACCTAGCTGGATTTTCTTTCATGAGATTCAAGATGTAAAGAAGCCTAGATAGCTTTATATGTTGACATAATACTATTTACATGTAGCACTGATTTTATTAATTTCGTCTCATATACCTAAGGTGGCCTCGTCAGTGGTTAAAACACTGTTTTAAAAGAGCGGCACTGCACAAATACACAAAAATCATTAACGTGTACCAATCATCTAAAAAGAACATAAAACTCCTTTGCACAGAACCCAACTCTCAGTAACTCTTATTCTATGCGAGCACGTACGGGTGCGTTGACGAGTCTCCTCACACAAGTCGCTGTATTGTATATAGGGCGCATCGTCCAACTTGCAATATCTCTCTATAGAATCAACATTTGAAGGTAATATTTTGAATATAGTATATCGACATAGAACCCCTTAACAACCAGAGCAAAACATTTTTTGGTGATTGGTACACTTTAAGTAAGATATAAAAAGTATAACTTACCGGTATGAATAAAGAGGATTTTCTTTCCCTGGAACCTGGCAGGATTCTCTTTCATGAGTTTCATGGTGTGGTATGTCGCCTTCCCTGTGTAGCAGGGATCTACTAAGATACCTGTTGTCATGGCAACCTCTTGAATACATTCTAAACATATCAAGACAGAAGTTAGAGAGTATGAAGGATATTCTTGCTTTTGTGTAAATGCATTTGACAGACTATCTTTAAAAAAAGGAGCATTAAAAAAGCTCCTTCAAACACAAATTTACTCCAATGTGTTGAGATAGTGGACAAAAAGAAAAGAGACAACTAATTGAAAGATTTTGAACATAACATGAGAGGTATAAGGCTTAACATATTATCTTTACTGATTTATAAAATGTGCTTAATAAAAAAATCAGGAACTATCAGAAACAATATCAGAAACAGGTAATGTAGGAGTGCCACCACATGATGGACATGAGTGCCTTACAAGAAGCAATTATTATTATTACTGAATCAAGTACCTCACTAAATCATATCATCTCTTGAGAGCCAAAAGGGCACTAACTCATATCATGTAACAGAGAGTTGATGCCCATCTGGCTCTCAACAGACACAATAATCTCCAAAAGCAATATAATCACCTAATTCCTCTGGCGTGGACAGACCATAACCTATGCCCTTCACTCCTTCCACGATGTCCATGATGTCCGCAGCCTTGACCCCTGATGAACCATCACTGCCCTGCAAGCCTAGGTCTCTTAAGATAGCATCAGCTTCCTCATGGAAGTATGCAGCGTCTGCAATGACTGCCATACCATGCACTCTGTAAAAACAGTTTGAAATGAGAAGTGGATATGTGAATGACTTTTGACCCTTGATATAATTAATCCAAGATCACCCAAGATAGCATCAGCTTGTAATTATTGATACTTGGTGCTCCTCCATCAGTCTCTGCACAAACTTTTGTCAAAACGTACCGATATCAAAGGATGTGTAAATACCGACTGAAGGAGCCTGCACTTTGAATCTTTGTTGTTTTTGTTTTTTTACACAGAAATATGGCACCATACAAATGCTGTGAATCAGCATTATCATTATCATAACCTTTTGTTACATAATTCACAACTGCTGCTTTTAATCTGCTTAGGATGTCACTTACCATTAATTCATATATGTTTGATTGTTTCAATTATAAAACAAACTACTATTCAAACTGAAATAAATAGCATTTAGTAGATATTGTCACCACACTTCTGCCCTACTTACTTGACTTTGTTTCCAGTCAGATAGTTCCCTATAGCTAGGCCAGTAACGGATCCAGTGCTTCCTGATGCTACAACAATGTCTGTGAATCTCTCATGTAAACCCTGAATAGTAAAAAATATTTAGGGGGAAATAGTACCTATTATGGGTTTCTGGTTAAAAAGTTCCCTATAGCTAGGCCAGTAACGGATCCAGTGCTTCCTGATGCTACAACAATGTCTGTGAATTTCTCATGTAAACCCTGAATAGTAAAAAATATTTAGGGGAAAATAGTACCTATTATGGGTTTCTGGTTAAAAAGTTCCCTATAGCTAGGCCAGTGACGGATCCAGTGCTTCCCGATGCTACTATAATGTCTCTGAATCTCTCATGTAAACCCTGTATAGTAAAAAATATTTAGGGGAAAATAGTACCTATCATGGGATTCTGGCTGGATAGTTCCCTATAGCTAGGCCAGTGACGGATCCAGTGCTTCCCGATGCTACTACAATGTCTGTGAATCTCTCATGTAAACCCTGTATAGTAACAAATATTTAGGGGGAAATAGTACCTAGCATGGGTTTCTGGTTAGATATTTACCTAGAGTTAGGTCAGCTCCTAACAATAAATTATACCCATGAATGGAAATTTCTTTTTCAGCCAGGCACTCTTCTTGAACACAACAGGGAACATCTTATTATTCCTCTATATTTTTGTCATGCAAAGTCTTCTCCCTATATTAATGACATATTTTCAACTTACACGATTCTGAAGAGATATTCACCTGTTTCATAAGTTCATTGAAGCAGTCGATATACCCCCACACTCCGACAGAGCTTGAGCCACCTAGTGGTATGGAATAACATTTCTTCCCAGTTGTTTTCCTGCAATGAAAACAAATCAGATGACAAAATATCTATAAATAGCATTTATTCATTTACTGCAGGAAAATACATCTGACAAAGCAACAGAGATGCCTGTCATACTGTCAGGGAGGGTAGCAATCCTTGAGGCAGAAAAGCCTAGTTGACTTGACTTCAGAAAAAAAAAATTACTAGAAATCATGTTCAATCAACTGCACTCATCTCACTACCTGCATGCAAAACTAATATGATTTACTGAACATTTAGTAAAAAATGTTAATGGATTAGCAAAATGTCTCTTAAGAATAATTGCAAAAGCTTCCTGAAAATCATTGAAAAAATATATTCACGTATGGGACTACTGCACATGATTCACTCAAGGGAGATTATTATTACAGGGGAAACTCGATATAACAAGGCCGTCGGGACCAAAGGATTTTCTTTGTTATAGCTGTTTTCTCGTTATATCAGAACATACATAAAAATGCACATAGGGGACTATATTTTACATGTACACTAATAATGTACCTAGTTCTGCTGCCGCCACTGCTTATATACTCATTTGAAAGCTATGAAGACATTAATAATATGTTAATTCTCGATCTGAATTAGCTAATAAAATGTCGGATCATGTTGGAAAATGCGTTAAAAGCATTATTTTCAGATGCGAAGTTACCGACTAAGGGTTAAATTCGTCACACTTCCACATCGAATATATACGTATCGCGATTGGGACATCCTGCACCTGTAATGTCAGCATAGCGCATACCCATGGTATGAAGAAAAAAAAAAGTCCCATTCATACTTCAGGAGTCGATCTCCCTGCGCTGTAATATGAATAGAGAGACGCTCCCTGCACTGTGATACGAATAAAAAGACGGGGCCTGCACCATGTTATGAATAAAAAGACGGGCCCTGTGTTGTGTGTGTGTGTGATACGAATAAAAAGAGACACCCGCATCGCATTGGGATGCCCAGATATATCTTTACTATATGCTCGTGTGTGTGCAGATTCTGCAGCTGAATGATTTTTGTCCATTTGAGGTGCAGTGAAATTTGCTTGCTTGTTATAACGGGAATGATTAACAATCTTTAACTTTGTTTTAGAGGCACGAGATTTAGCTCTTTATAGCCAATATCTCGTTATAGCCTACCTCGCTATAAAGGTTTGTGCTGCCATAGAATTACATGCAAGTAAATTTGGGACCATGACAATATTCTCGTTATAGCCGTTACCTCGTTATAGCCGATCTCGTTAAGTCGAGTTTCCCCTGTATTTGGTTATAACTAAGATGAATGATGAATGTACCATACATTTTCATCAAATCTAGGAGGAAGAGTTGAAGTATATCTTTAACTTCTAGTGTTAGATCCTGGGATAATATTTTCCATCATTATCAGTTTCAAATACACTCACTGTACTGACTCACATTATATGCTCTTGGAGCTGTTGCATTCTGGGATAGATCTCCTTCTGGAATGAGCACTCAGATGGAACAAGATAAAAGTTGGCCCCAACCATCCTGTCTAAAAGAGTGTTCCCAGTGAATTGGCTTGTAAGGTCCTACAGAAAAAAAAGAAACAAAATAAAAAAGAAAATAAAAAAGAACATAAACACCCATTTAATCTTTAGATTAATCTGTATCTCCCAAGAACCTCTGGTAATACACCTCTAACCTTTATGTATAATAGCATCTCTGTGAATGGAATTCGACTTGCCTTAGTTGTTCCTATGTTGGGCAAGTTAAGTTTTCATATGATCATGTGCAGTCTATCTACATGTATGTTGGGGGCTATGATAAAAAAACCAAAAAAACTTTCTGATAGTGGTCTCATAATGTTCCATATGTCTCAAAAGATACAATCCAAAGATGATTCCATCTTTGATTACCATTCAACTTGAGTGTAAATATCTGAAAGAAACCATATTTTAGGAAGTGCTCCACACTATCTGAACAAAAATAGCCCCCCAAATAAAAACCATGGACTTCCAATGGCAAATGCTCTAGATCAGAGAAAGAAAGCTTTTGGAATATCAAGATATAAGCCCTGGACTTACCCGTGTTCTGGACCAGAGAAACAGATGGCAATCTAATCCGAGCTGACGAGACGAGATGGCCGTCGCTCGGCAGTGATTGGATCTGACTCCTCCGCAGGTCAAGATGACCTCACAACCTTTATCTACAGCATCAGCCAAGAGGAACTCAAGTTTACGGATCTGTCAAGAGGAGAGAGCATCATATAGATAATATCGTCTGTTTAGAGCCAGAAGTGCATTAACTCTGTGTTAAAGTATGACTTAAAAGTGACAGTAAACTGAAGCTCCTAAATAGCACCATCTTTCAACAGGATTTGATAAGTGTCTGTGCCTCTCATTTTCCCATCATGCCCCATTCTACTTTGTGAAAGCTTAGAATGTACCTGCACACAATTTTCCACATTGCCAAGTAAAAAATGATAGTTTTAAATATAAAATTTACCTGCTATCCAAACAAGCTGTTTGTCAAAATTCAAAATAAAATGCAATTAATTTTCAAATCTTAAAATCTTAATTTAGCAATGACTGCAAGATGGTGCTGTTAAAGTTCTAAGGGTATAATGCCACTTTAATAATGCCCTTCTGGCTCCAAACAGACGATACAGTGACGGGGCCTTGCCTGAATATCTTAACCTTTTCAGGACAGGAATTATTTAAGAAGCTAATTTGATCACATTTGTTCTTCAAATTGGCAACAATAATATTTTTCTTTTCACGCTACGCGGTTCGAATAAATTGTAATGTATTTGAAAACAATATACATGGTTACCAATATTTTTGAAAAGTTGAAAAAATTGCCAATTTTGTTAAAAAACAATGATTTTAAACCTCACAATGTGTTGCCAATTTAAGGATTTTAAAGCTTGTTCTCCTTTTTTAAATTCCTGACATCAAACGCAATATGGTCATGCAACAAAAATGGACATAGTGTGTGCAGAATTTTTTTCTCTTTCTACTATTGCATCTGGTATATTTTTTAGAGCTCTGAATAAAAAATTATTGAGCCAAACCACAAAATGTGATAAAGTGTCTTGAAAGGGTTAAGCAGGGCTAATGGGACCCACCACAAACGGGCCCCAAAATTAGGAAATATAAACAGGGGACCCCACGGATCCATATCCTGTGAAAAAAAAGGTGGCACTGGGCCCTGCCTAAAGTCTCAATTTTGACCTGTAGTATAAGTGTTAGAAAATTCTAAAGACTGTAATCATTAAAACTGTGATTGACACGACAATTTGAAGCTAGAATTTGGAAGTTGGGGGAGGGTGGCTCAAGTAGGTGCCATTTTTTCATATATAATTCCTCACAAAAAAACCGAACCACACTTCTTAGCATATTTACACTGGTTATGTCCACTTCCAAGTTCTTAAATATTGTTAGAAAAATGTTATTCCTACACTCTCATTATCAAGAAATAGCTCAATGAGACCCTGCCTGTAGGAAAGTGGTTCATCATTCACATAATATTCAGCTGAGAGGTTGAAGGTTAAAATCCTTGCCCACAGGTGATTAATGTCTTTATTCAATGCACTCCATCCCAAGTACTGTTTCTATTGCCTGATGTAATCAATTGAAGGTACCTGGTAGGAAGAGATTCCTAGTATGTAGGCAAATCCACAACCGCAGCTCACCCCCCCCCCCCCCCCATAACTCCACTAAAAAGCACTTTATCTAGTCATTCTTCAAATACAAATAGTATTTCCATCCAACCAGGTGCCCACTTACTGTACACAGTGCACCAATGATAAGTGTCTATTGCATGCAATTTCAATTTGTTACGACAATTAACATTGTTTTCGTTAACAATATAAAGTATAATTGTTTTCAGAATACGGCCCCAGGCCTCGATCAGCACAGATTTTCCTAAAAGACAGCATTATACATTTTAAGTTCATATCATTATGATTATCAAAATGTCCGAGAGGAGTGACCCTACCTTGTTGCCTGACAGTACACTTCCTGTCATGTCATCCCTCTTGACAAACACCTCAAAATCTTCTGGGGTCCTTGGAAGACGCCATTTGTGGATAGGGGTGTTCAGGTTAGCCAGCTGGAGGGAAAATTTCATACATGTAATATCTGATACAGGATTACATAATACAGTGAGAAATATTTAATTACAGGGTGTATCATTTGTTGGCCTCACAATCATTATAAATTTGGTTGATTATATTTTACAAGGCACAATGCTAAGAATTTTAACTTAATTAAGAGGGATCATCTCTTCTGAAAATTCTTTCCACATCCAAAGTCCAGATCTAGACTTAAATTAACAGTTAAAGGGTGATCATTTTGTATACCATTTGTAATGTTACTCGTTACATCTAAAAGTTCTATGGATTAAATCAAGAGATATGGCCTCTGAATATATATAGGCTTAACTTAGTTATCATCACTTTATTTAACAGTCAAATCAAACAACCTGAACAAAGTCAAAGGAACATAGTCTCAGATAGAGGGTCTATTTACATAGATACGTGTAGTGAACAGAAAATACAGTTAACTTTGCCTTGCTTTATATAGTCGAATCTGTTGAGACCACCAAAAATAGTTTGACTTATGCAAAATTTGACTTAGGAAATGTAAATAACACGTTTTGCATAGTTTGGTCAAAAAAACTGTCTGAAGTTGATTCGACTTACAGGGAAAGTTCGTCTTTTGCCACATCGAGTTACTAGTACTAGTAGTATGCAAGGTTAACTGTATATGATCTGCAGTTTGGGATTATACATTATCTACTACTGTCTATTGGATTAGTACATGTATAGACAAGGATTGTATTTCCGAACAGATTGTATTACCGAACGTGTACAGTTAAGCACCTAAAATGGGTTTTCATACGCGTGAGATTACGCGTATGAAAACCACACTATTGAAACAAAGTTTGTCTTTTTCCCATAGGTTTCACACGTTCGGAAATACAGTACCTTTTAGAAGGGACCAAAACGCCGCGTCGTTGGGAAGGGGTTCACTCGGAAGGGAATATCGTATTAAATCTACGTTCTTTTTAAAATTCCATCAACTTCTTTTTCTGTAGGACTTTGAGCATTCATTATGTAAGTTTGACAGATATTCGTTTGATATTTTATTTGCTATCGTTGATTTTCTGAAAAGTGTTCGGACACTGGATCCACCACCATACATTATGCCATAGATATGAGAAATTCAGTCTCCCCCCCCCCCCCCCCCCCCCCCTTCCCTTCGCCATCACACAACCAGACGGTCTCATGCCCAACATTGCATGCACTAGTTAAGTTACAGTAACAGTTGGGTGCAGCTACACCGAACGCCTGCATGTCATACTACGCCTATAGTTACTGGAGGGGAGTAGAGTAGGTTTACCTAGTCCCTCCTGCAATTGTGTTAACACACCTGAAATTTATACTTTGGAATCAAATCCAAATTGGCAGCCCAGCTCGGAGGCTCATAAGGCAAGAATGGATAATCCGACTTCTGCATGATGACTTCAACTGGCACTGTTAGTGTTATAGGAGTCCTTTTACGGAATCAGAATATTCACTTCTTTCTTTTTTTCACTTCAGTTCTGTTTTTAATCGACTGGCTTGCAAAGGCGCTGTGAGATACTTGCGGAATTGCTAGCGTACCGCCGCACAGTGGGCCAGAATGGCTCCAAAGTGCGCCAAAATTCATATTCACTGAGTTTTACCTAAAATTTGAATTTAAATGATGGGTCTATGGGTTTTCTACGAAGCCCCGTTAGGGCCAAATTGACAACGTAAAAAAAAAAATATATTACGTACGTACGTAATAATTATTACGTACGTACGTGATAATACTACGTACGTACGTAATAATTACTACGTACGTACGTATTATTTATTACGTACGTACGTAATAATACTACGTACGTACGTAATAAATAATACGTGAAAAAGGTCTATATCCACATTTTGAAATTACACAGCTGCCTTATTATTATCCGTCGATTCCCGTTGATTTGCCACAATATTGTGAGCTTGTGGGCTGTAGCTTGTCTAGTGTGAAGAATCCTCAACATTTGTGTGATGTGTGTGTGACGTGTGTTGGTGGATATGGTGGATATGTGTGTGTGTCGCTTCATTTTCCCAGCGGCAAGTCCGGTCCCGATACAAATCAAAACAGAATAAAGCAGTTCGACTTTGTTCGCGAGTAAAATCGAACAAAATGAAGTTATGAATCTTTATAACTCTAAAAACTATCTGACACTGTATAGTCTGAAAGTTATGAAACGCTGAAAACTACTGAAAACAAAGAAAATCACTACACAAACTGACCACTTTGTCATGAATTTGTAACATCTGATATCCTCATCACAAGCCGTCAATTGGCCTTCATATCCTCAATTTATGTCCCAGAATATGATTTCCTCATAACTTGAATCTAATTATAGACGATTATAGTAATATGTTTTTACATGTATCCGGGGAAAAGGTCAGTGAGACTGCTTTCAAAATATTACATATTTCTAGTCATTGTTTTGTTTTTTTTAATTTATATTTTCATGCTGTTAATATCAAGAAATTCATTTTTTCTGTATTAACACACACATGCAAAAGTATATGAGTAAAATATAATTGCATTCAATTTATGAAGAAATCATAGGCCTATTCTTGGACAAAACGTAAAATGTTTCATTAATAGGCCTGTAGTAAACAGAGAATTGTTTTTTCGTCAGCACTGATCTCTATATAATTTTTTTTTTACGTAGAGATCACTGAGTGGTCGTGAGGGAAAGACGTCAAAACTCATGACTAAGTTGTCTAGTGATTTTCATTTTTGTTCATATTTATTCATGTCTTTAAAAAAAATCACATGTTATTTTGTTATATGTCCGATTTTCGTCTAACCTTTTTTTTTTTCTTCACAAAATCTGCTTTCTCCCCTAATTTTTAAGTTCTGCGCCAGGGGCAGCGGAGTGTCTTTCAAAGTGGGGGGGGGGGGTACCAACAGAAAAGGACACCTGAGGGCACCTGCAAGGGGTGCATATAAAGCAACATTGGTATTATTATCAAGCACCTTCTTATGGTGGTTCTGCTTCAGCTTGAGTTTCCACAATTAGCAGTTGTGTGTGCAATTGTCTAATGATGCACGCGCGAGTCACTAAATCTTAACTAATGTTGTTCATGTTGTTATGCATTATTCAGAGCGATATAATGAAAATGACAACAAATTAATTTGGGTGAAATGTCGAATGATCTTGAAAGATCTTTCATTTCTTACATTAACCCTGTCGTTTTTTCTTTAGGAGATATCAACATTATTATGGTATCTGCTTGATTTCATAGGCCTACTAGTCTTGGGACATTTTCTGAAAATATTGACCTTATTTTGTGTAAGTTACGGAATATGAATTCCTTTGCGGGGGGGGGGGGGGGGGGATGAGCATTGTCCCACTCTGCTTCCAGCTCCGCTGGCTTACATTGTAGTTGTAGTAATATGGGTAGGTACATGTTGCTACATAAAGCCGCACTGATTCTTGAAGCTAGATATGGCACTTTTTGTAAGAAACAAAGGGAAATATAGGGATAAGGGTACACTTATTAGATGAGGAAAGTGCGCTTATGAGAGGTGGAAAGGGGCATTACAAGGGGTGAAAATTGGGCACTTGTGAGAAGAGGAATAGGGCATATATTAGCTAGTAAAAGTGGCACTTATCAAAAGTAAAGTGGGGGCTCTTATCAGATTTAAAAAGAGGCACTTATCAGAAGGGGGAAATGTGAACTTATTGGGGAAAAGGAGCACTTAACAGATTTAGAATGAGGCACTTATCAGAAGGGGAAAATGCGCACTTATTGGGGAAAGGGGTACTTCCAGTAGTAAAAAGGGCACCTATCAGAGAGAAAGGGGTATTTTAAAAGTGTGGGGGCACTGTGCCCCCTGCCCCGGGTGCGCCATTTCTGATTTAAAAAAATTGTTTCTCAGAAGAACTTGACTTTTACTTATTGACGCTGGAGCCCCAAAGATTAATTTTTGAATTGGGCCTAAGGAGATTGAACTGTTTTGTCTTGCAAAATACATGTAGCAAACATGAAAATATTTACATAATTCAGTGTCAGACTGAGCCTGACATTCCCCCCCCCCCCCATCTGAAAAATTGAATCAGCGCCCCTTTTGGGGCTTCGTACATATGCAACCATAACCGGCATGCATACAAAATGCAGGCAAATTGCGAGGTTTCCATGCAATCAACTTCAGAGTGAGTTGTCAACTTTAAAGCTACAATTTAAAACAGTTTGGCATGTCAATCAGTCAACTTGTTAACTTGTATATCAGTTCAATTGTCCATTGTTTGAGAAATATCTCTTGAAATTTTCAAATCGAAGAGATTTACAAAGGCAAAGATATGAATGAAAATAGAAGGAAAATATTACCGCGAAAGCGCCTCATTAGAAACGCTCTCACAGAAAGTCAGATATCTTCAATGTAAGACAATTTTTCGTAGACTTTTTATGTCAGTTCCTTGCACACACAGTACAGACACATCAGATTACCAACAGTTCAATCCTCAATTCAGCAGGTTTGCATTTCACTCACCCTAAGACAATGGTAAATAGTATATGTAAATGTAAATGTTTTAAAAATAACATGCTGCACAAATACTCACAAAAACATACACTAATAGCATAAAGATTTAATATATATATATATATATATATATATATATATATATATATATATATATATATATATATATATATATATATATATATATGTATATATTGATAATGAACGTGAATATTAGAGCTCTTTGTAAAGACACAAAACATAGAAGTTGTACATGGCAATCTGCATTTGGGTAATTCTGTCCGAAATATTACATTCCACACTCTGTTTCTCTAATTGCCCCATCAAATAGTGAACATGTATTTCATGGAATTGTTCCAACACTGCAGTAAAACAATAGTGACAATGGACAGTGATTTATCCCTTTCAACTGAATTAGATGAATTATGCATGTCATTTGGGACAAACAGATGTGCCATACTTTTCTTTACATTTCACAAGAAAACAGACAAATCTTCTACTGTTCTTCAATAACCAATCACTATTTTGTCTACAAAAGAGATAGGAAGACACTAACATTACCAAAAAAGAACTAAAAATCTGATCTGCCCTTACTACTATTTAAAACAAAACAGACTAGAGTTTTCTCAGTAGAAAGTGTTCTGAGGCTAAACACACTTTAAAAAGATAAAAAGGAAAAAAAATGAATGGATGTACTTCAGGCGTACGTTTCCTTTAGACAGGGGCGTCGATCTTGGGGGGGCAGGGGGGGGCGATTGCCCCCAAAGAAAACATATCATTTTGCCCCCCCCCCCCCAATAAATCCGGAGGTGTAAGATAAAATAAGGAAAAAACTGATGCAAAACTCAGGAAATGAAACCTTCCAAACAATGAAATACAAAAGGTTTTACACGATCAGACTTCAATTTCGCCGCGCACTCCGCGCGCAAATTCTCTAATCTTTACTGCGTCATGTAACCGTGGAGAAGCTGTTTTTAAGAGGCGTTCCAAAAAATCATGACGCTATTAAAAAACGTTCTGAACATACATAATTCAATTCAAAGTTTAAATTTTTATATTTATTCAGTTTTTCTCTATTTTTTCATATTTTATTAGTGTTTATTTTTTTTCCATTATTTTGTGTTATATCTTCTCTACTCAATTTGCTGTTATGTAAAATATATTTTCCCATCATTTTGTCGTTTTCCATGTGATCTTTAATTCCATTTTCTGTTCATGATATATGCATACTTTACTTAAGTTCAAATTACCATCATATCTTTATCAATGCTATGATGATCAGAGGTAGCGCTCCGGGGAAGGGGGGGGGGGTGGGCAGAGGCACAGTGCCCCCCTCACTTTTTCAAGTACCCCAAAAGTGCCCCTTTTCATAGCTGATATAAGTCCCTTTTTCTTCGTATAGTGCCCCCCTTTCTTTCTAATAAGTGTCCTTTTTACCTTCAGATGAGTGCCCCCTTTCAACCTCAGAAATTAGCGCCCCTTTTGTTTTCTGATAAATGCGACATCGGTAGATACTGGTATATAAAAAAAGTATATGGGTATGTATGAAGTCCACAAAGGAGCCTTATACATATAGCTCCAAATAATCAGAGAGGCTTCATAATAATACATTCCTCTACTGATATCAGCACAATAGTGAGGCAGTAGAGCAGGGGGTAGGAGGGGCCCAATGCCCTAAATTATACAAGAATGAACAGTGCTCCTAAATTATAAAAGGAACGAAGACAAATTTTTTCTAAATTTTTTCTAAAGCTCACTCGCTACGCTCGCTCGCATTTACTATTATCTTCTTATCATATTAGGAAAATCGCTGTATATAATTCAACACCCGTTGCCTTCAGCGTTAGAAATAAATCTTAAATTTTTTGCTCGCTCGCAAATGAATAATCAGGCAATTACACTCAACTGCAAAGTAGTTTTATCTAGAACCATGTTAAGATAGAAACAATAGCGTGTCGAAAATGATCCTCGGTTGTGTATTGATCAGAATGTACCGGTATACTAATGTATCGAAGTGGTATTTTCCGCCTTGTTTCCACCCTTTGTAGGTGCCCCTTTTTGTTCGTCCCCCCCCCCCCCCACTTTGAAAGACGCACCGCCGCCCCTGTTGATGATTGAATTGAGTGCGGAAATGATCATCGTTACGATAGACTGTCTTACCCCCCCCCCCCCCCATCCGAAAAACGGATCGACGCCCCTGTCTCTAGATACATCAAACATTTTGCGTGCATCCAACGATATCCGTGCAGTATTTGATAGGATGTTCAATATGTAGAGTGCAACGTCAAGGATATTTGAAGGTTTTCTTCGAAATAATGCAAGGCTTTTTAAGACGCACTTTAGGGTTCTGTTGCTTATTACTATTCTATGCTTGGAAATTAAATAATACAGTATTTCCCTCTGAGTAAATCCAATTTCAAAATGTAAACGCACGAGTCTGTCCCTCTCTGCCGCCACCATATTGATCGTCATCAATACTACGTACGTACGTAATAATACTACGTACGTACGTAATAAATACTACGTACGTACGTAATAAATACTACGTACACTTTGTGTACGTAATAAATACTACGTACGTACGTAATAAATACTACGTACGTACGTAATAAATACTACGTACGTACGTAGTATTATTACGTACGTACGTAGTAATTATTACGTACGTACGTAGTAATTATTACGTACGTACGTAGTATTTATTACGTACGTACGTAGTATTATTACGTACGTACGTAATATATTTTTTTTTTTTACGTTGTCAATTTGGCCCTAACGGGGCTTCGTAGTTTTCAGACCCGTAGAATCCAATGAAAATATTTTCAAATACCTATGACGTCATTAAAATACCGATTTCTGATTGGCTACCAAAATCCAATGGAAAAAACACATTTCTCGTATTACAATGATTTTCCTACTTCAGAAAATTGATAATGCGATCTCTAAGCTTGTATATCAGAAAGTGAAAAAGGTGTTAACTTAAAGCTCAGGCAATATGATACATAAGAGAGACTTAATGGGGCGCCCTACTGGAAAATATTTGAAATAATGAGAAATTTGCAATGTATTGCAAAGTATGATGTCATTACTTGAAAGTAACATTGATAATGCATATACTAATAAAATAATAATATTCAGCTAACTAAAAAATGAGTTATTAAATTTAGTTATTAGTTATTAGTTATTAAAGTTTTAAAAAAATGAAAGAGCGCCCTCTGTAGCATTGATAACTTTGCGAAAGAGAAACGTACCTGTATCACTAAAAAGTAATTCTGTAGGTACTATCGAGTTATCAAACTCATAGTACTGACTCATAAAGTCCATGCATATTCTAAGTCCTTTTGCCCTATTGTTTATATTGTGAGAAGAGTGAATTATTTCGAAAAGCCTTCGCCTTGAAATGTTCACTGAAGCCCTTGTGAATTACTCAGAATGTTGGGTCTGTTTAAAAAAAAAAAAAGATAGAGAACATTTTGAGAACTTTTTTGGTGTTGGACAAATTATGATACAAATTATACTTTCTCCAATGGTTTCAAAATTCTATAAATTATAAACAACCGGTATGAATTTTAAACTACATGACAGTCATTAATCGCGCCCTCTCAACAATGGGTCTATATGTCCTAACTAAACAGTTCCAAAGCATTGAAGAAAAAAATCGAATAGTAGAGGGAAAATGTACATGTAGGTCTATACACTAATTAAAAAGAAATTATAAATAAGAAACATGCTTATATATATATATAAAGATATACAAATAGAGGAATAGATAGATAAATAGATGGACAGATAGAGGGGTGCGTGTATGAATAGGTAAATGGATAGGCCTATAGATAGAAAGATGGGTGGGATATGTGTAGATAATTAAAAATAATTAATGCACTCAAAAGGCGAGCGTAATCTTGCCTTTTGGACTTCATTCATTGAAGTAAAAAATAAAAAAAAATTGTACAGCCCAGCGCATTTTTCAAAGAAGAGAAACTTCACATTGTTTGACAAGTGTAGCTCCTTAACAGAATTCTGGCTTGGAAGCAAGGAATATTGTTTATTTATACAAAATAGGAGCATTCACGGACAGTGGAACTTAATATCAGATCTTCACCTTACCCTACATCATAACAGAAGCCTATTCTATTCATATAGCAACTGCACGAACATGAACTACATCTACTCTTAAAGGATATTAATAACAACAGGATAAGTTTTACCTTAAAAGAAGAATATAACACATTAAAACAATTTTCTCGGGATATAAAAAGTGCAAAAAGTTGAGCACCCCTTAGAATACTGAACAACACTGAACATCTTTGGCATCAAAATGTAACTGCGATGTTTGAAAGTAGAAACCAGATCAATTTAGGCAGTAGTGGTAGTCATTTCACCCGTTTGATGTAAACATTAATTTTTAAATCCTATCCACAGATTGTGATGAACATGACGCTCCAGTCGCCCATTCTCTTCTCATTCTCTCTTTCTCTCTTTCTTTCTTTCTTTGTTTTTTTTCTCTCTCTCTTACTCCTTCTCCATCTCTCTCTATATCTTATTTTTCTATCTCAGTTTTCGTTTTCTGTTATGATTCCTTCCACTGTTTTGTTTCCGAACTTCATTGAGGAAACTTGGGAATCTCTTCTTGACCGACGAGTGTTCTACCACTGAAGACTGGACTAAATATTAAAATGCAATCCATATGTGGGATATTAGTTGTTTTCTGACATGTCCCATCATCTAAAACGAGCCAGAAGACTATCATTAAAAGCTTCTTTCGGTACTAATGTCAAAAAGCATATTGAACTTTTATTCTTTGTTGTGTGTGCTTTGCATGCGCATTTTCACGAACACAGTGCGCGCTTCTATCGCATGGAAGATTTAGGCAAAAAAAGAGGCGAACATGCGGTGGAAAATGGGTTCTTACTCAAAAAGTTGCAAAAAGTAGCAGGCAAATTTGGTAGCAGTGTAAAGCATGAACTATAAGAAAGGCGATCATGATATTTTCAGCGCGGAAATCGACGGAAATGTTGACCATCTTTGCGCTTGAAAAAAAATATGCTATTTTCCGCCCAATATTTTGTGTTTCATCCAAAATTACTTTCGAGAGGAATAAGAGTTTGTCTGTAAACTCTATCATTATTTAAAATAACTATTCTGAAATAAGCATGTTAAATTTGAAGTGCATTAAACAACCCGTTTGGCAAAAACCTTTAATAAAACGCAGTATTGCATTTTACACAATGCATAACAAATAATCCAAGTTTCGGGTCTTTTTGAATAAAAATGACCCACTTAAAATTAATTCCAAGAAGAAATACTGCTCAGAGGTGTTCTACACGTTGTAATCTTTGCTTAGAACGTGAAAAAATTTGATTTTGTTTCATTGACCAAATCCCTATTTTGGCGCACTTTTGCTGACACCTGGCCCACTGTGCGCCGCCCAATCACTCGGCCGCGCCGCGCCGCCGGCCGACCCTAGCCCTGCATGCACTGCACTGCATTCCCATATGCAGATCAGAGTTCCCGTCAAAGTGTGGCCGTATACATGTACGTCCGTGCATAATTATAGTCTAGTCGACCATGGCGGTTAAGGTTGCATGCATGCAGCGCAGGCTAGGCGCGCGTATCGTACCGTCACATCACAGAGAGACAAGGTCAAGGATAAAACTTTCAACCAATTAGGATTCGATTAGGGACAAAAGTTTTTACTAGTGGGGGAGGGGGCGAGGCGGAAGCTAATAAGATACTGGACTACATCAAGTGACCATTTGATGATGATGCATGGTGAAGAGGTGTATTACTTTTATTATCATCTTTCTCAATCATGCTCCTTTTATAACGAGATAATATAAACTACAGCATAAGGGCCTTTGATTGGTGCATCGTGAAGAGTTGTCCTACCATCATTATCATCGTTCTCAATCTGTTCTCCTTTACTAATAAGATACTGACCTATACATTAAGGTGACCATTTGATGATGATGCATGGTGAAGAGGTGTATTACTTTTATTATCATCTTTCCCAATCATGCTCCTTTTATAACGAGATAATATAAACTACAGCATAAGGACCTTTGATTGGTGCATCGTGAAGAGTTGTCCTACCATCATTATCATCCTTCTCAATCTGTTCTCCTTTACTAATAAGATACTGGACTACATTAAGACGACCATTTGATGATAATGCATAGTGAAGAGGTATATTACTTTTATTATCATCTTTCTCAATCATGATCCTTTTATAACGAGATAATATAAACAGCATAACGGCCTTTGATTGATGCATCGTGAAGAGGTGTCATACCATCATTATCCTTATCAATCTGTGCTCCATTACAGAGGAGATATCGAATTACGGCTAGATGACCATTCTCTGATGCATTGTGGAGATTGAAGAGTGCTTCCTCTTGTATCTGATCCATTTATCGTATAATCCCTTGTATCATCTTTTTCCATTTCTAAAATGGACTTTAATTTCACAAGGTTACCCGTTGATGCTGCCTTGTAAAGTTGAATTGTCGACGCGCGCCAAATATTTCAGACTATTTCTAGGTCACGTGTATGCAAGGCCAAAGGTAGCACGAATAAACGATTCCATCAGTCAAGCACTTTCATTCTTTGATTTTTATAGCAGATTGATCTGATTTACGATGATAATTTTATCCAAAGACCAATCTGTCTCGAGAAATTAATTCCAATGATAATAAAACCTTGGACTTCACGATAAAACTGACCTTTATATCTAAAGCGAATATTCCTTTATTGTGATCATTTTCTACCTATTCAATTCGCATTAGCTGTCACCCTATAATACCCTATAACGAAAGCGTCGATTCACTCAAATCAGTTTATGGCACAGTCGCTAACTCATCTTAGTAGTAGTTATATATGGAAGGCCATCGACGCCATAAATCGTATCGGATACGTATGCTCTATTTAACGTACGTACCGGATACGTATGCTCAAATAGAGCATACGTATGCAAACGGACCAATCATAGAGCTGCATTTAATCATACGTATGCTGAGTAAACTTGCATACGTATGCAATTTAGTTTAGCATACGTATGCTCTGTTAACTCGAGTACCGCCCAAGCAGCTGTTGTTTTGTCACTGCGGCGGCAGTGGGTGGTCCGTTATCAGTGTAGCGAAGAATGCCTAGTCTCAGCCATCAGTCTAGATATCAGTGAGCTCATCAATGAGCACCCAAGCCTATTATAATCATCACAAAAAGATATTAAGGCAGAATTCTGAGAGGCGTCGATACTGGGGGGGGGGGGGGGGGGCAGGGAGGGCAATTGAGAGAAAGATAACGGTTCGTATCACCTTTTTTTAGGTTGAAAGTTAGTTCGACGCCCGGACTGCTTTTCAGTTATTTGGACGCAATACTGCTCTGTATATAATAGGGATGGGTGTAGGGAGGGGGAGTTTTTCCCCTCCTGCGCGAAGCGCGAAAGCTCTGACGTTTTATAGCAAATTGAGAGAAAGATAACGGCACCTTTTTTAGGCGGAAAGTTAGTTCGACGCCCGGACTGCTTTTCAGTTATTTAGAGGCAGTACTGCACTGTATGTAACAGGGGTGGGTGAAGGGAGGGAGGGGGGGGGGGTTCCCCCTTCCCGCGCAAAAGCTCTTAAGTTTTATAGCAAATATGAAACATAACGGCTCGGAGCACTATTTTTAAGGCGGAAAGTTATTTCGACGTTCAGGCTGCTTTTTAATTATTTGGACGCAATAATGCACTGTATCCAGGGGCCGGTGGGTGCAGGGAGGGGGGGGGGGGGGGGTTCCCGCTTCCTTTCCCCCCCCCCCCAGGATCGACGCCCGTCAGAATTCTGCCTTAATATCTTTTTGTGATGATTATAATAGGCTTAGGTGCTCATTGATGAGCTCACTGATATCTAGACTGATGGCTGAGACTAGCATTCTTCGCTACACTGATAACGGACCACCCACCGGCGCCGGTGTGATATAAACAACAGCTGCTTGGGCGGTACTCGAGTTAACAGAGCATACGTATCCGGTACATACGTTAAAATAGAGCATACGTATCCGGTACGTACGCTAAAATAGAGCATACGTATCCGGTACGTACGTTAAAATAGAGCATACGTATCCGGTACGTACGCTAAAATAGAGCATACGTATCCGGTACGTATCCGATACGAATAATGGCATCGATGGCTTTCCATAGTTATACGTACCTTTCGGCACCGGAGAGGATCGGGAGGATCCAAACACGCAACACAATGAATATGCATGAGGTGACGTCATAGCGATGAATAGGCATGAGGTGACGTCATCGAGTTGAATTATCAAGAGGTTCCTCGATATACCAGCATTGTATACGACATTAATACAATGCAACGCGTGTAGGACTAATACAAGGGGAAGCTTCGTGAATCAAGTTGTCAATCGTTGCTGTTGTTCGTATATATTATTGGTTGCTAGGCAACGGTTAAGTTTTCTCAGTACCATAAAATGCATTCTTCAGTTTTGTAAACACCTATTACGTCTGATGGTTTAATGAAAAGATCCCTCTAGACCTTTCATTGCTTACAGTTCTGAACCTCATAGTCGTAAGCTTCGCTGTTATTTACTGAATATGTATTACAGTCATGAATATGCACATGACGTATACTGTTTTTAAGGTAGAGTCAAAAAGTGAAGACTGCTTATATATATACGAAATAGTATACAAAATGCTCACTACCGAGTGAGTAGAGTCACTGACATAGAGTAAGAACAAACTGCGATCACTATGTACAACCGAGTATCTGTAAGCAAACATGTCATTCTAAAATGCTTAATTACTTGTTATAAAACTTCCGTGTTATGACACAAACAATTCACCATCTTACAATAACAAACTCAATGAATCCTTTCTTCTTAGCGAAAACATAGCAACAGCACAAAAACCAACAAAAACACAAAAATTGAACGTAAAACGTAAAAACAAGAAAATCAGTGAGATGAACAACAGAGTGTTGAAATCAAATATTAATCAAAATGGTCAAACATATTTTTAAGTTTATAATGAAATCCAGTGCACTGCGTTTTGTACGTACTATGTAAAGAGAAAGGTGTACATGTAGATGTTACACCGTACCGCGGACAAAATTCTGATTTTGAGTCTTCCCTTTCCAATAGTGATAAGTATCATTTCGTAATCAAACACCGTATGCGTAACAATACAATGGAAAGCCAAACAACTTTATTTAAAAGAGACTTTGTAAGACAAGTGTATAGAAGAAACGTGTTTTGTATTCTCTACATCTCACATTTAAAAAAAAATCAGGACTTGCTTTAATGTTTCTTTCAACATCTCGTTTGTTTAATGATGTTTCATCAACTGATATATCATTCAATAACATAATCATAGATTAATTAATTTTTTTAAAGCTTTTAGGCATGTAATATACGAGCCCACTTTTTTTTTTAGCATGTCCTATCATTTTCAGAGAAACAATTATCCCTAAGGTCATAACTGAATCATATATATTGTGAATTTATTAGTGTATTCTTTACTGAGATTTACGAGAAAATTTGAAAAATCATTCTCATTAGAAATGTATTTATGTTATGTACTGTAAGTTTGTATGATTGTTTGAAAATGTTAAATAAACGAATCTGAATGTGAAGCTAAACTTCATTTGGTGAAAAAAAAAATCCTGTCCTTTTTCCGCCCTTCTTTTTGGGGTAAATTTCTATTTGCCTACACAGAGTCATATTGATTATAAATGTATATTCCCACGTATTGACTTATCATACCAAAATACATATTGCACATGGACCTGTTTCTATTCTTGCTTCTATTTCGTCCTGCTGATGTTTTGAATCACAGACTTTGATCAATATCTTTGTCTCGAGTGACATGTAAACATACACTAGACCTACGTGTACAAACTCAGACTTTGCACAGGTACTTCGAAGACCAATGCACGTTACGATTTGTCTCGTTTTGGCAGTCCCCTCTCTGATTACGTCATGTTTAGAGGTTCATCGCGGTTTATTTAAACGGGTGAGAGGTAAGATCAAGACTTATTCGATCATTATCGGACGTTAGGAGAAGATACAAGCAGAGTTACCAATCTTTCAACAAACAGAGTTGTATACAAGCTTTTAAGTGAGGTAACATCATTGAAAGACAGCATGGACTCCACAAAATTCAACTGTGATAATTGCGAGGCAAAATTTACCCTCAAGTCCAATTTGATGCGTCATAAACGTATGATTCATGGGCAACGTGTGTCATACATTTGTGATGATTGTGGAAACACCTTCAGTCGGCAGGATAACTTGAAACGTCATCGGAGAAATCATAAATCTGACCCCAAACGTCAGCCCGGTGAAGAACCACAGTTCGACTGCTCCAAATGTAAGGCTCAATTTCTGTGCAAACGGGATTTGGAAAAACACAAGAAAACCCATGCATCACCTGAAGAGACATATTTGTGTCATACTTGTGGAATGGTTTTCAAGCAAAGAATCATATTTCTGAAACACCTCCCCCTGCATCGAACAACATCGAACATCAATCAAAGAAAACGGCCAGGAAATGTGGATCATGGTCCATCACCAAAGAGTAAGTTCAAGAACTGCTGTAATATATGTATTTTATTGTTAGGTTATGAATGTAAAGAAAACAATAACGAAATATATTGTATGCAGTCAGGGAGATAGCCGAATCTTAGGCCGTCCCGTATAGTCCCGCGTTTTAGGTACACTGAAGCGCAAGAGACCGTTATGTATTGGCGCGAAGCGAACTGGTCACAGGCATGGGCGTCAATCCGAATTAGACCGTGGGGGGGGGGGGGGGGGGGGGGGCACAAGTTCAGTGAGGATTAGGGGGGGATGGGGTCGGAGGACATAGAATGCGGTGTTTGCAGGGTATGGTGTGGCATAAAGGTTAACACCCCCCCCCTCCCAATATAAATTTAGTATCGGAAACAGAGAAATATATAGACTGAATAAAACAAAATAATATACGAAAGGTTTAATGTTTGCATTTTTTTCCTAAAAAGTGAAAATGTTCCATAATATATAACTTACTTTTAATTAACAGAATTTCTCAATAATTTAGAAACCCTTAGATCTATAGGGGAAAAACTGAGGGGCATATTAAAGCAAGGACCGCAATGGCGCGCTCATCTTGGTTTCATAAAGCCCCCATCACACCAGACTCGTTCAGTCGTTCTCATCACTATACGTTCTGAAAAAACATGATGCCAAACGGGTTACAACTGTGGTGAACGCGAACGGAGTGGACGTCTCCCCTCTATATCTCTCTTTCTCTGTATTCTATCCATCTATCTCTCCGTCTCTCTATATCTTTATCTCTCTCTCTATCTCTCACCCTCTCTTTATCTCCCCTCTATCTCTATCTCTCAATTTATCTCTCCCTCTATCTCTCTCCCTATTTCTCTATAAACTCTCTCCTTCTCTCTCTCTATATATCTCTTTCTATCTCTTTATCTATCCCTCTCGTACATCGTTTATAACATTATTCTGCCAAAAGGGGGTTTGACGGCATGGATTATCTTAATTCAGAGAAACTCAGAAAAATAATGTTCTCTTAATCTCTGTGAACACCTGTAAGGATTCAGAAAAGGCTAAAAAAAAAAAAACACTCATTCGTGACTTTGATAGTGTTTATGATAGGCAAGTGACGACACTTGGTATATTTCTATACTTCGCCCAAGCATTTGACATGATTGATCACTGATCATATTTTTTTGCAAAAAAAAAAATAAATAAATAACAACATTACACTATATATGCTGTTCCATTCAAATTTTATGATTGAACTAGTCAACAGTTATATTATTACATTCTATGATGAATCATCAAAATGAATTAATATCACCCTCAAAACAAAACAATGCATTTTAATTATTTTTATATTTTAATAAAGCAGAATATGATACTCAGAAAGACACAAAAGTCCCACACAAGGTAGTCAATGTTACATATCTTACATGTGATTTCTAGAAATACAATACACATAGTTCCCTACAAATTTGGCGTTGATATCATCCTTTCTTAGCATGTATAATTACATTTCCTTTTTTGCATGGAAAATGTGGTGAAAGTTTCATTTTATTCTTCCAAATATTCGTTCTCTGCTTTCTGAGTTTTGAACAAATGCAGCAGCTATGTCCCTGGCTTTGACATGTGCAAGTCGCTCCCTATGGACATGGCACAACATGACATGGTTCAATCTCTACTGCTACATGGTATTTCTGAGCCATGTTTTTACATGTCTTAGGGCACTGAAAGATCTCTCTGCTTGGCAAGAACTTGCTGGTGAAACAAGAAGCAGTCTCAGAAGTTGCTCAACATTTGGGAATATCCCCCTAACTTCCGGAATCATGCCCTGAAATGCCTTCCTGCATTCTTCCACAAAAGAATATTTGAACTGATGTCGGAAGAAGACCAATTCACACCTAAGACCATCCCCCAATTCAAACTTGTCAATGAGATCATCATCTATTGATCCACATGGATGCCAGTCTTTTCTGTTCTTCTATGTCTGTTGAGGTGAAGTAGATCCTGAAATTGGAACGGGCACTGTCTATTAGCTTGAAGAACTCTACACGATACTTTTCTTCTAGAGATTCTGAAACATATTGCTGCGATCCCTCAGTGTATCTAGCTGGACATGCTGGAATTCTTTCTTTGCGTGACATTAGGGGATCAATACTCTAATTCAATCATTAAACTTCTCTCTTGGATCAGTTGCGCATTTTTCGTCAATTGTATTATTTTTGTTTTTATTTCAAACTAATAAAATGCATCTATGTATGAATTCAATTCTCCCCCCCCCCTCTCTCTCTCTCTCTCTCCCTCTATCTCTCTATTCCTCTTTCTTGCTCTCTCCTTTTTTTCCCTCTCTCTTCCTCTAACATTTTTTAGCTATTTTTTTTCCTATTTTCTCTTCTTTCCTTGTGGACACATATGTAACTGTAGTGTTACATTTAATTTGGACTGTGGACATGATACAAAATAGAAAATCTGATCCTATTTTGAAAGTTGAACAAAATTTTGAATGAAAATATGGCCACCTACTACTATAGTACTAGCCTAACTTATTATTAAGTTAGAGAATCTACTAGTAAAAGTTACTATGGTAGGGCCTACTTAATACTCAAGAGTGACAATTTGGGCTTCTTGGCAAGGCCTAAACTTAATAACAGACCTACACTACAGTTAAGTTAACAATTAACTTTAGCCCTAACGTCAAGCCAAGGCTAGGCCAGGGCAAAAAGCTGGGACAGGGCTTACTCAGTCTCAGACTGAGTCTAAATAAGGGGGCGTTGCAAGAAACTTGCAATCAATTGCAAGTCAATTTTAGATCCAAGAATCAATCATAAGTCTTGTAATTTATCGAAAATTTGCAATTGATTGCTTGTCTGCTTCCTGCAATAGGAAGTATAAAGTGATTTGCTGTAGTTGAAATTGATCTATCCATTGACTTGTAAATTTAACTGATAATTGCTATCGATTGCATATAAGTTTCTTGCAACACCCTCTTACTTAGACTCTCACAATCAGACTAAGATGACAGCTAGAGAGCAAGAGGAAATTTGGAATTTTAGTTAGGGTCTAAGCTTTATAATTACCTTTTTTGCCCTCGATGTTCTTGCCATGTTGATGTTCTCAAAGTTCAAAAGTTGTAATGCGTGCAGTGCCGTGCACATGGCCAGCCGGCGCAGCAGGGTATAGGGCGCGGCGCGGCAGGGTATAGGGCGCGGCGCGGCGGATGCGTACTGTATGTACGGGCACTGAATGCTGGACCGTGGCTGGCCGATCGTACGTATACTCGCGTTACACATCTACCGTAGATTTCATTGAGCAAATCCGGGGGGGGGGGGAGATGAATGGTCCAAAATAACGTATAAACAGTGGGAACACTTTAGTTCAGCTAGCAACTTTTGGAAAGTAAAAAAAAAAAAAAAAAAAAAAAGTCAACACAGAGAGAAAGAGAGAAAGAAAAAAAGAAAGAAAAGATTTTAACCCCAAATCGTGGGGGGGGGGGGGGGGGGACATTTCGCCACCTGAAAATTCGTGGGGGGACGTGTCCCCCCGTCCCCCCCCCCCCCCCCAGGATTGACGCCCATGGACTCACAGGGAACCGTTATAAATGTTCTTTTATTCCAGTCGATACGAGAATAATCACCGAAGCGAGCAAAAGAGAGAGGGAGAGAGAGAGAGAGAGAGAGAAAGAAACACACACACACACACACACACACACGCACCCACACCCGTGTGTGTATGGTGTACACACAGTCTATGCATAGGGCATTACAGGCATCGTGTGTTTCGTTGCATTGCTGCAGCAAACTAAGAACGCCTTGAACGAATCTGTGACACGTAGATTCCAAAAATACATTTTCGAATCGCGTTTTCATCCTTCTATTACGAATTTTCCTCATGGCTTGTGAATCCTTTTTGGGGGAGGGAATAAACTTTATTTATCCATCTTTCATTGACTGAAATTTCAAAATCAACATTCCTTGAGGGTTTTTGGTGGTGAATATTTAAAGATATGTATGTCAAAGCGGTGTATGATTGTCATTCACTTTACATGTCGATCAACGGTCAGAAAGCGGTGAAAGGTCATGAATGATTCATTGAGGCCAATCATCCCTTTTAATGGGGACTTTGATCATTCCCGAAATCTCGGTACTCTCCCTGACTGGTATGATGATTGTTAATCGTTGTAGTATGCTGTGAATTGATAGGTTTGCCTTTATATTGTTCATGCCGTGTTTGTTTAGCATGTAAAGTCAAATACTGAAACAAGTTTATAGAAATGACTGAAATGATTTTTGGCAAAGGGGAAAAGTAAGATCTTGGAACAACATTGCACACAATATTTGCACGACATAAAAAGAAAATACAGTCACACTATTACATTAAGAAATGTTGAACAGCGCACTAATATGTCTTCATTATATATTCCTATTCTCATCGTAAGCTAAGCTTGTCCTTGATTTCATGTGGTCCACCTACATTAGGTAATCAGTTGATTTGCTTCTAAGTGCAACAACAAATCCACTCCTTGTGAGATGTATCGATTCAACTATATACGTAAAATGGATTATGTAGTATAGTATCTTATTTTTCAATTATCTTGTACTTAATCTAAATTTGTAATGTGGTAACTGAAATGCATTCATCTTCTTAAGCTTTATTAACGAGCATCTTTTTTTTTCCATTCTAAAACCAAGAATGCCTACAACAACTTAGTTTGACGCCGTTCGAGCTCCCTCCACACGTAGACCCGAATGGCTGCCTCGGTGAGATGTACAAAGAACACTGGCTATAGCTATCAAAGACAGACAGACCTCAGGCAGAGTTTACCGATGGTACAACTTTCATCTCCCAACACTCAACAACGAGATCCTTGGAGAAAAGGCTCAAACAGTGTTCGACCACCAGTCTACCGCCTTCAAGATCAACGCCTCTTACGGCTTCGTACTTCGAAACAACGAAACTGAGGAATACCGGTACTACTATGCCAGCCGAAACACCAAGATCCTCGATTCACCCATGCTGATTACCAACCAGGCCTCGTTTCAAGACTTTGTCAGAACCCTCCAACACGAAGATGTATTGGAATATGCCCGTACGTTACGTCCCAATTCAAAGTGGGTGGTACAACACATCACCAACGTCAAATTTTATATCTTCCGTCTCACCGAGCATCCCATCGGTAGAGGAATAGAACTCCCTCCTTATGTCCAGGATAACCAATCCATCATATCACTCATTAAAAATCGAGACAAAGGACAGACCTACAATGATAGACTCTGTCTTTTCAGATGCATTGCTCTGTACAGAGGTTATGATAGCAAGGGGATGGAACGCATGACCAAATCACTCTATAGGCAATACCAATCGGATATTCCGATAAACGATTTCGAAGGGGTGACTCTCGATGAGTTACATCGAGTAGAAGAATTGTTCAAAATCAACATCACCGTGTACGAGCTTGCAACTGTGGGTATTCATGGTGAGGATGACGGTGACGAGATCGAAACAGAGACACTCCCTGCTACTGAAGAGAAGATAGTAGCCCGACTTGTTCGGCGTGGGTTGGAGAAATTCCCCGACACTATGTACGTAAACCTGTACGAGGACCATTTCAGCTACATTACGAACATTGAACGTTATTGCCAGAGCTACGAATGCCGCAAATGTCGAAAGCTTTGGAAGACGAGGAAAGCTCTTCATCGGCATGAAGCGATATGCACGGCGACCGGAACCACTCATGTCTTTCCCAAAGGGCGTGACAACCTTTCACAATCCACCAACTATCTGGGAGGAATTGGCTGATGAAGGCATCTTGGTAGACGAAGAACGCAAATACTTTCCATTTTTTGCCACCTTCGATATCGAGAGTTACATGGAAAAGACAACGGAGACGGTGGGCGAGAATTCGGCAAAGTTAAACTACATTTCAGTACACATTCCAATGAGCGTCAGCGTCAATTCAAACGTCCCTGGGTATGATGAAGCATTTTGTCTGGTTTCTGAAGGAGATCCTAACAAACTGATCGACGACATGGTATCGTATCTACTGGAAGTGAGTGAACGCTCCTTCTCGTTACTCGAGTCAGCCTATGCTGACATTTTGGGAAAGATGGAGGAGAAGGAGCAAGAGGTAGCCCGATGGATGCAGCAAAAAGGTGAGGAAGCAATACCGTCCATTAAGAAGAATCACGTGACTAAACTGAAAGAAAAACTTCTCAGCTACCTCAGGGAGCTACCCGTCGTTGGTTTCAACTCGGGTAAATACGACATTAATGTACTCAAACAATTTCTCTACCCAACCCTCCTAGACAAAGATCCCGTCGGCTATATCATCAAGAGGAATCACAAACACATGGCCATCAAAACTCAACATCTTCGGTTTGTCGATATCTTGAATTACTTGGCGCCTGGTTTTTCTCTAGCGTCGTTCCTCAAGGCGTACGGGTGTAAAGAAAGCAAGGGTCATTTCCCTCACGGCTATGTTGATTCATTAGAGAAACTAGAATTACCCTGTCTACCTCCCATTGAAGCTTTCAGTAATGCACTCAAACGCACACCCCTGCCATTGGAGGAGTATGAACACTGTCAACGTATCTGGCGCGAACAAGGGATGACTTGTCTACGAGACTACCTGATTTGGTACAACAACCTGGACGTCACCCCACTCATCGAAGCAATCCAAAAAATGAGATCATTCTATTTGGAAAGGGGTATTGATCTTTTCAAAGACGGTATATCGGTTCCCGGGCTCACCATGAAGTATCTCATGAAATGCAGCCCCGATGCTCACTTCACTTTGATTTCAGACAAAGACAAAGATCTTTTCTACACCTTCCGAGACAACCTAGTGGGCGGGCCTTCCATCGTCTTCCATCGCTTCCACGAGAAGAATGTAACCAAGATACGTGGTGGCAAGACATGTCAAAAAATCATCGCCTTTGATGCCAACGCCCTCTACCTCTTTGCAATTATGCAAGAAATGCCCACTGGTCATTACATCAGACGAAGAGCCGAAAATAACTTTAAACCTGAGAGCAGACGACACCTGGCCCAGGAATGGTTAGAGTTCGAAAGTTTTAACCGACAAATCTCCATCAGACACACTGGAAACAACGCTGAAAAGAGAATAGGTCCGCTTCAATTACCCGTTGATGGATACTGCGCCGAAACGAAGCAAGTGTTTGAATTCAATGGATGCTGGTTCCACGGAGACCCCTGTCACTTGAACAATGGAAAAACTGAAAACGAGAAACTAGGAAAATCTATGGCAGAATTGTTGAAGAAAACAAAAGAAAAACAACGGTACATAGAATCACTTGGTTACGAGTATGTATCCATCTGGGAGTGTGACTATCTTCATCTTCGTAAACACAATGCGTATCTCAAAACTTTTCTATCTCAACGTTTTCCTCCGCCCAAGTTTCAATACGGCGTGACTCAATTAGACAGCCTGCTGTCTGCCATTTCAAACGATGAAGTGTTTGGATTCGTGCAATGTGACATTCACGTTCCTGACCATCTAAAAGCTAGATTCTCCGAAATGTGTCCTATCTTCAAGAATGTGAACATATCACGGGAGGACATCGGGGACATGATGCCAGTTTACGCAGAAGAACGTAACATCATGAAAACTCCCCGTCGCAGTCTCATCGGCAGTATGTTTGGCAAAGATATATTGATCTACACACCTCTCCTGAAATGGTACCTTGCTCATGGACTGGTGGTGACATACATTAAACAAGTCATCGAGTTCCAGCCCAAATCCTGTTTCAAACACTTTGGAGAGGCGGTATCAGACGCTCGTCGCTCCGGAGATGATGACTCTTCCAAAGGCATCATCGCAGACACGATGAAGTTGATTGGAAACTCGTCCTATGGCAAAACGATCACCAACAAAGAAAGACATCGAAATGTCAAAATTTCCAACGAGCAAACTGCCCTCAAGCAAGTGAATAACATCCTCTTTCGTGATCTAAACCCCATCTCAGAGGACTGCTACGAGGTGGACATGGCTAAAAACAAGATTTCAATGGATCTCCCCGTTCAAATTGGACACACAGTCTACCAATTGGCAAAACTGCGCATGCTCGAATTCTACTACGACTTTCTCCTCACTTTCATTGACTCATCCGACTTTCAAATGTGTGAGATGGATACAGATTCTGCTTACATCGCCTTATCTGCTGATTCGATCGAGGATGTTATCAAACCAGGCATGAAGAAAGCGTACCAAGAAGACAAGTTTAAGTGGTTTCCACGTGATGACACGCCTAGCAACGCTCGCTACGATAAGAGAACACCAGGGCTGTTCAAAATAGAATGGGAAGGAGACGGCATCGTGGCACTCTGCAGCAAGACATACTACTGCTTCGGGGCCAGTGACAAATTCAGTAGCAAGGGGATCAACAAAAGACAAAATGACATCACCAAGGACATCTATTTGGATGTTCTAAATTCTAAAGTAGCGGCTGGAGGAATCAACAGAGGGTTTCGCGTTGTCAACAACGGGGTGTCGACATACACACAATTCAGGGACGCCTTTACTTACTTCTACCCCAAACGTAAAGTCTTGGAAGACAATGTATCCACAACTTTCCTCGATATCTAAGCAGTGTTCAACAATACAGTAATACAAATCTTCTAGTCAAATCCATATACCTAGGAATAAAATATTCTCATTTCGATATAATGTATGCTGTAAAGGACCAAAATTATGGGTTGAATAATCTGTTCCTTATCCGAACAAAGTTTTGCCCTTAAACTTAAGTATAGTTTCATTGCGAACTATGCATTCGAATAACTACACAACTTGTACTTTTTCTTAGTTAAAAATTTAATCTCTCAGCAAAGCAGAGTCCGTATAAGTAGATTAAAAAGTTGTTTTTTAGCGAATGCACTAGTTCTTTTTCTTTTTGTTGTTTTTGTTGTTTTTTTTTAAAGATATAAATCATAGTTTGACCTCTCTAATTACTATATTTGTCTTTGAAATTTACATGTTAATTAGCCTTGTTTCATTCTAAAAATACACGTCAGTATTCATATTGAATGTATACTTATTTGCACTAGATTTATAGGAATTAACAGTGATCAGTTTATGAATTTTCAAACATATCTTTCACATTGTTCGTGATATTATATCCTCTATCCTTTCTTACCTTCTTTTTATCGCATTCCCTCTATAGCTTTCTATCCTCTTATAAATATTGTATATATCTACTTGACTTGTTTAATGTTTGTCATTTTAATTTGTAAACGGGCATCCCCAATCACAAGCATTGTTATGTTTTTCAGGGACCATGCCTCATTCAATTGTACTTGAACTTTGTTTTGTTGTTTGTTTGTTGTTGTTGGTGTGTTTTTTTTGGGGGGGAGGGTGTAATTTCATGTATGTAACCAATCAGAAGGAAATAAATGTTGATTTGAATTGAAATAAAAAAAAAAAAAATCCATGGATGTATACCAGTATGTTGTATTTAAGACAAAAATATGAGTAAGATTATCTTTATATATTACTGAATGCATAACATAGATGTAGATGGATCAAAACTTATAAAAGTTACAAAAGTTACAATTTAACTCCTCACACAATCTATATCACTTGTATTTATGTGTATTACTTGATTCGTTAACTTCAAATGTTGAATTTGTTGTTTTTTCGGTGTGTATATTGCTACATTATAGATAATTATGTAGTTCTTTGAAATGTATACATACGATTGAAGTTTCTTTTTAAATTTGGATGACATGTCGACAAAATATATTCACTGAGCGTCCGCTACTTTTTTACGTGGAATGTTGATATACCATTTAACCAAGTTTTATACAATGATTGTATAAACGACGAAATTTAATTAATCATGAGTAAAACAGAAAGAATATATTCCAGTTACGATAGTTAAAATGCTATATGTTTTTCTCTATACTAACCCATTTGATCATGTGTATAACCGATAAACATTTCATAGGTATTTGGTATCCAAGAGGAGGAAATGTTTTATGACTATAATCTTGTCGAAGCCAAGATCTAGTGATTTCATTGTACGATGATACTGTAACCTGAATGCAGTTTGTTGTGTCAGGCAATGCCCTGTCATCAGAATAAAGTCAAATGCGTGTACAGTGTAAATTATCGAGTGAAGAGTTGTTTTCATTCTAAGTATGAAAATGAGTATGAAAATGAGAGTGAGGTTGATTGAAGACAAGACTTTGAAAAGTGAGGAAAGTTTGTGTGTTGCATGTACTTGATGATGATGATCATGCGAAGGCGTTGAAAGAGAATACTTGAAATCAGTATGTGTGTACAAGAGAGAATGATAAAGAATGGAGTATAAGAGAAGGAGAGATATGAGTCAGTGCATAATGAATAATTATCAGTGATATTAACGTGAAACTAAATCAGAAGAATGAACGTGTAGGACTAATACAAGCTTCCCCTTGTATTAGTCCTACACGTCGTTGCATATAATGTCGTAAACAATGCTGGTATATCGAGGAAGCTATATTGGCCGGAATTCACTAAGGTCGTTTCAATTCAGACCTTGGTTTATGCAGATATCATGGTATAAATACGCTTGATTTAGCGCATACACTTAAAAAGATCCAATAATGAACTTTTTGGTTGGCAAAAGAGCTAAATTCACGCTAGTTGCCATGGTTCAGGTTCAGACCATGGTTTATTCAGATTAATGATTAGAGAGAGAATGATAAAAAATGGAGTATAAGAGAAGGAGAGATATGAGTCAGTGCATAATGAATAATTATCAGTGATATTAACGTGAAACTAAATCAGAAGAATGAACGTGTAGGACTAATACAAGCTTCCCCTTGTATTAGTCCTACACGTCGTTGCATATAATGTCGTAAACAATGCTGGTATATCGAGGAACCTATTGGCCGGAATTCACTAAGGTCGTTTCAATTCAGACCTTGGTTTATGCAGATTTCATGGTATAAATACGCTTGATTTAGCGCATACACTTAAAAAGATCCAATAATGAACTTTTTGGTTGGCAAAAGAGCTAAATTCACGCTAGTTGCCATGGTTCAGGTTCAGACCATGGTTTATTCAGATTGATTAAAATAAAACATGGTCTGAATTTACATAAACCATGGTCTAAACTATGGCACTAGCGTGAATTTAGCGCTTTTTCCAATCACGCGCGACCGGCGCGCGTTCATTATTGGATCTTTTTTTTATTTTCTTGCTAATTCAACTCGATGACGTCACCTCATGCCTATTCATCGCTATGACGTCACCTCATGCATATTCATTGTGCGTGTTTGGATCCTCCCGATCCTCCCGATCCTCTCCGGTGCCGAAAGGTACTTATAACTACTACTACTACATACTCTGTGTTAAAGTATATGACTTAAAAGTGATAGTAAACTGAAGCTCCGAAATAGCACCATCTTTCAACAGGATTTGATAAGTGTCTGTGCCTCTCATTTTCCGATCATGCCCCATTCTAATTTGTGAAAGCTTAGAATGTACCTGCACACAATTTTCCACATTGCCCAGTAAAAAATCCATATCCCGTGAAAAAAAGGTGGCACTGGGCCCTGCCTAAAGTCTCAATATTGACCTGTAGTATACATGTAAGTGTTAGAAAATTCTAAACACTGTAATCATTAAAACTGTGATTGACATGACAATTTGAAGCTAGAATTTGGAAGTTGGGGGAGGGTGGCTCAATTAAGTAGGTGCCATTTTTTCACATATAATTCCTCACAAAAAAACCCCAACCACACTTCTTAGCATATTTACATTGGTTATGTCCACTTCCAAGTTCTTAAATATTGTTAGAAAATGTTATTCCTACACTCTCATTATCGAAAAATAGCTCAATGAGACCCTGCCTGTAGGAAAGTGGTTCATCATTCACATAATATTCAGCTGAGAGGTTTAAGGTTAAAATCCTTGCCCACAGGTGATTAATGTCTTTATTCAATGCACTCCATCCCAAGTACTGTTTCTATTGCCTGATGTAATCAATTGAAGTCAAGCACCTTCATTCTTTGATTTTTATAGCAGATTTATCTGATTTACGATGATAATTTTATCCAACGTCCAATCTGTCTCGAGAAATTAATTCCAATGATAATAAAACCTTGGACTTCGCGATAAAACTGACCTTTATATATCTAAAGTGAATATTCCTTTATTGTGATCATTTTCTACATATGCCTGTTCAATTCGCATTAGCTGTCACCCTATAACGAAAGCGTCGATTCACTCAAATCAGTTTATGGCACAGCCGCTAACTGATGTTAGTAGTATTGCATTAGTTATACGTACCTTTCGGCACCGGAGAGGATCGGGAGGATCGGGAGGATCCAAACATGCAACACAATGAATATGCATGAGGTGACGTCATAGCGATGAATAGGCATGAGGTGACGTCATCGAGTTGAATTATCAAGAGGTTCCTCGATAGTAGTAGTTATACGTACCTTTCTGCGATCACTATGTACAACCGAGTATCTGTAAGCAAACAACATGTCATTCTAAAATGCTTAATTACTTGTTATAAAACTGCCGTGTTATGACACAAACAATTCACCATCTTGCGACAATAACAAACAGCACAAAAACCAACAAAAACACAAAAATTGAATCTTTTTTTTTCCATTCTAAAACCAAGAATGCCTACAACAACTTAGTTTGACGCCGTTCGAGCTCCCTCCACACGTAGACCCGAATGGCTGCCTCGGTGAGATGTACAAAGAACACTGGCTAGCTATCAAAGACAGACAGACCTCAGGCAGAGTTTACCGATGGTACAACTTTCATCTCCCAACACTCAACAGCGAGATCCTTGGAGAAAAGGCTCAAACAGTGTTCGACCACCAGTCTACCGCCTTCAAGATCAACGCCTCTTACGGCTTCGTACTTCGAAACAACGAAACTGAGGAATACCGGTACTACTATGCCAGCCGAAACACCAAGATCCTCGATTCACCCATGCTGATTACCAACCAGGTCTCGTTTCAAGACTTTGTCAGAACCCTCCAACACGAAGATGTATTGGAATATGCCCGTACGTTACATCCCAATTCAAAGTGGGTGGTACAACACATCACCAACGTGAAATTTTATATCTTCCGTCTCACCGAGCATCCCATCGGTAGAGGAATAGAACTCCCTCCTTATGTCCAGGATAACCAATCCATCATATCACTCATTAAAAATCGAGACAAAGGACAGACCTACAATGATAGACTCTGTCTTTTCAGATGCATTGCTCTGTACAGAGGTTATGATAGCAAGGGGATGGAACGCATGACCAAATCACTCTATAGGCAATACCAATCGGATATTCCGATAAACGATTTCGAAGGGGTGACTCTCGATGAGTTACATCGAGTAGAAGAATTGTTCAAAATCAACATCACCGTGTATGAGCTTGCAACTGTGGGTACTCATGGTGAGGATGACGGTGACGAGATCGAAACAGAGACACTCCCTGCTAATGAAGAGAAGATAGTAGCCCGACTTGTTCGGCGTGGGTTGGAGAAATTCCCCAACACTATGTACGTAAACCTGTACGAGGACCATTTCAGTTACATTACGAACATTGAACGTTATTGCCAGAGCTACGAATGCCGCAAATGTCGAAAGCTTTGGAAGACGAGGAAAGCTCTTCATCGGCACGAAGCGATATGCACGGCGACCGGAACCACTCATGTCTTTCCCAAAGGGCGTGACAACCTTTCACAATCCACCAACTATCTGGGAGGAATTGGCTGATGAAGGCATCTTGGTAGACGAAGAACGCAAATACTTTCCATTTTTTGCCACCTTCGATATCGAGAGTTACATGGAAAAGACAACGGAGACGGTGGGCGAGAGTTCGGCAAAGTTAAACTACATTTCAGTACACATTCCAATGAGCGTCAGCGTCAATTCAAACGTCCCTGGGTATGATGAAGCATTTTGTCTGGTTTCTGAAGGAGATCCTAACAAACTGATCGACGACATGGTATCGTATCTACTGGAAGTGAGTGAACGCTCCTTCTCGTTACTCGAGTCAGCCTACGCTGACATTTTGGGAAAGATGGACAAGAAAGAGCAAGAGGTAGCCCGATGGATGCAGCAAAAAGGTGAGGAAGCAATATCGTCCATTAAGAAGAATCACGTGACTAAACTGAAAGAAAAACTTCTCAACTACCTCAGGGAGCTATATACCCGTCGTTGGTTTCAACTCGGGTAAATACGACATCAATGTGCTCAAAAAATTTCTCTACCCAACCCTCCTAGACAAAGATCCCGTCGGCTATATCATCAAGAGGAATCACAAACACATGGCCATCAAAACTCAACATCTTCGGTTTGTCGATATCTTGAATTACTTGGCGCCTGGTTTTTCTCTAGCGTCGTTCCTCAAGGCGTACGGGTGTAAAGAAAGCAAGGGTCATTTCCCTCACGGCTATGTTGATTCATTAGAGAAACTAGAATTACCCTGTCTACCTCCCATTGAAGCTTTCAGTAATGCACTCAAACGCACACCCCTGCCATTGGAGGAGTATGAACACTGTCAACGTATCTGGCGCGAACAAGGGATGACTTGTCTACGAGACTACCTGATTTGGTACAACAACCTGGACGTCACCCCACTCATCGAAGCAATCCAAAAAATGAGATCATTCTATTTGGAAAGGGGTATTGATCTTTTCAAAGACGGTATATCGGTTCCCGGGCTCACCATGAAGTATCTCATGAAATGCAGCCCCGATGCTCACTTCACTTTGATTTCAGACAAAGACAAAGATCTTTTCTACACCTTCCGAGACAACCTAGTGGGTGGGCCTTCCATCGTCTTCCATCGCTTCCACGAGAAGAATGTAACCAAGATACGTGGTGGCAAGACATGTCAAAAAATCATCGCCTTTGATGCCAACGCCCTCTACCTCTTTGCAATTATGCAAGAAATGCCCACTGGTCATTACATCAGACGAAGAGCCGAAAATAACTTTAAACCTGAGAGCAGACGACACCTGGCCCAGGAATGGTTAGAGTTCGAAAGTTTTACCCGACAAATCTCCATCAGACACACTGGAAACAACGCTGAAAAGAGAATAGGTCCGCTTCAATTACCCGTTGATGGATACTGCGCCGAAACGAAGCAAGTGTTTGAATTCAATGGATGCTGGTTCCACGGAGACCCCTGTCACTTGAACAATGGAAAAACTGAAAACGAGAAACTAGGAAAATCTATGGCAGAATTGTTGAAGAAAACAAAAGAAAAACAACGGTACATAGAATCACTTGGTTACGAGTATGTATCCATCTGGGAGTGTGACTATCTTCATCTTCGTAAACACAATGCGTATCTCAAAACTTTTCTATCTCAACGTTTTCCTCCGCCCAAGTTTCAATACGGCGTGACTCAATTAGACAGCCTGCTGTCTGCCATTTCAAACGATGAAGTGTTTGGATTCGTGCAATGTGACATTCACGTTCCTGACCATCTAAAAGCTAGATTCTCCGAAATGTGTCCTATCTTCAAGAATGTGAACATATCACGGGAGGACATCGGGGACATGATGCCAGTTTACGCAGAAGAACGTAACATCATGAAAACTCCCCGTCGCAGTCTCATCGGCAGTATGTTTGGCAAAGATATATTGATCTACACACCTCTCCTGAAATGGTACCTTGCTCATGGACTGGTGGTGACATACATTAAACAAGTCATCGAGTTCCAGCCCAAATCCTGTTTCAAACACTTTGGAGAGGCGGTATCAGACGCTCGTCGCTCCGGAGATGATGACTCTTCCAAAGGCATCATCGCAGACACGATGAAGTTGATTGGAAACTCGTCCTATGGCAAAACGATCACCAACAAAGAAAGACATCGAAATGTCAAAATTTCCAACGAGCAAACTGCCCTCAAGCAAGTGAATAACATCCTCTTTCGTGATCTAAACCCCATCTCAGAGGACTGCTACGAGGTGGACATGGCTAAAAACAAGATTTCAATGGATCTCCCCGTTCAAATTGGACACACAGTCTACCAATTGGCAAAACTGCGCATGCTCGAATTCTACTACGACTTTCTCCTCACTTTCATTGACTCATCCGACTTTCAAATGTGTGAGATGGATACAGATTCTGCTTACATCGCCTTATCTGCTGATTCGATCGAGGATGTTATCAAACCAGGCATGAAGAAAGCGTACCAAGAAGACAAGTTTAAGTGGTTTCCACGTGATGACACGCCTAGCAACGCTCGCTACGATAAGAGAACACCAGGGCTGTTCAAAATAGAATGGGAAGGAGACGGCATCGTGGCACTCTGCAGCAAGACATACTACTGCTTCGGGGCCAGTGACAAATTCAGTAGCAAGGGGATCAACAAAAGACAAAATGACATCACCAAGGACATCTATTTGGATGTTCTAAATTCTAAAGTAGCGGCTGGAGGAATCAACAGAGGGTTTCGCGTTGTCAACAACGGGGTGTCGACATACACACAATTCAGGGACGCCTTTACTTACTTCTACCCCAAACGTAAAGTCTTGGAAGACAATGTATCCACAACTTTCCTCGATATCTAAGCAGTGTTCAACAATACAGTAATACAAATCTTCTAGTCAAATCCATATATCTAGGATTAAAATACTCTCATTTCGATATAATGTATGCTGTAAAGGACCAAAATTATGGAATGAGTTACCAGATTGAATCATCTGTTCCTTATCCGAACAAAGTTTTGCCCTTAAACTTAAGTATAGTTTCATTGCGAACTATGCATTCGAATAACTACACAACTTGTACTTTTTCTTAGTTAAAAATTTAATCTCTCAGCAAAGCAGAGTCCGTATAAGTAGATTAAAAAGTTGTTTTTTAGCGAATGCACTAGTTCTTTTTCTTTTTTTTTTTTTTTTTTTTTTAAAGATATAAATCATAGTTTGACCTCTCTAATTACTATATTTGTCTTTGAAATTTACATGTTAATTAGCCTTGTTTCATTCTAAAAATACACGTCAGTATTCATATTGAATGTATACTTATTTGCACTAGATTTATAGGAATTAACAGTGATCAGTTTATGAATTTTCAAACATATCTTTCACATTGTTCGTGATATTATATCCTCTATCCTTTCTTACCTTCTTTTTATCGCATTCCCTCTATAGCTTTCTATCCTCTTATAAATATTGTATATATCTACTTGACTTGTTTAATGTTTGTCATTTTAATTTGTAAACGGGCATCCCCAATCACAAGCATTGTTATGTTTTTCAGGGACCATGCCTCATTCAATTGTACTTGAACTTTGTTTTGTTGTTTGTTTGTTGTTGTTGGTTTGTTTTTTTTGGGGGGGAGGGTGTAATTTCATGTATGTAACCAATCAGAAGGAAATAAATGTTGATTTGAATTGAAATAAAAAAAAAAAATCCATGGATGTATACCAGTATGTTGTATTTAAGACAAAAATATGAGTAAGATTATCTTTATATATTACTGAATGCATAACATAGATGTAGATGGATCAAAACTTATAAAAGTTACAAAAGTTACAATTTAACTCCTCACACAATCTATATCACTTGTATTTATGTGTATTACTTGTTTCGTTAACTTCAAATGTTGAATTTGTTGTTATTTCGGTGTGTATATTGCTACATTATAGATAATTATGTAGTTCTTTGAAATGCATATATACGATTGAAGTTTCTTTTCAAATTTGGATGACATGTCGACAAAATATATTCACTGAGCGTCCGCTACTTTTTTACGTGGAATGTTGATATACCATTTAACCAAGTTTTATACAATGATTGTATAAACGACGAAATTTAATTAATAATGAGTAAAAGAGAAAGAATATATTCCAGTTACGATAGTTAACCCTTCCAAGACAATTGACCACATTTTGTGGTTTGGCTCAATAACTTTTGATTCAGAGCTCTAAAAAAATATACCAGATGCATGAGGTGAAAGAGCAAAATTTTGTACACACACTATGTCCATTTTTATTACATGACCATATTGCGTTTGATGCCAGGAATTTTAAAAATGAGAATAAGCTTTAAAATCCCTAAATTGGCAACACATTGACAGGTTCAAAATTATTGTTTTTTCATCAAAATTGGCAATTTTTTAACTAATCGACAAAATATCTAACCATGTATATTGTTTTCAAAGACATTACACCTTATTAGAACCCTGCAGCACTAAAAGAAAAATATTATTGTTGCCAATTTGAAGAACAAAATGTGATCAATTTAGCCCTTAAATAATTCCTGTCCTGAAAGGGTTAAAATGCTATATGTGTTTCTCTATATACTAACCCATTTGATCATGTGTATAACCGATAAACATTTTATAGGTATTTGGTATCCAAGAGGAGGAAATGTTTTATGACTATAATTATGTCGAAGCCAAGATGATTTCATTGTACGATGATACTGTAACCTGAATGCAGTTTGTTGTGTCAGGCAATGCTCTGTCATCAGAATAAAGTCAAATGCGTGTACAGTGTAAATTATCGAGTGAAGAGTTGTTTTCATTCTAAGTATGAAGATGAGTATGAAAATGAGAGTGAGGTTGATTGAAGACAAGACTTTGAAAAGTGAGGAAAGTTTGTGTGTTGCATGTACTTGATGATGATCATCATGCGAAGGCGTTGAAAGAGAATACTTGAAATCAGTATGTGTGTACAAGAGAGAATGATAAAGAATGGAGTATAAGAGAAGGAGAGATATGAGTCAGTGCATAATGAATAATTATCAGTGATATTAACGTGAAACTAATTCAGAAGAAGTAGACATATAGTCACAAAAGAAACGTGATGACGTGTGCGAGTAAGAACGAAAAGTGAATAGAGAAAGATATAAGTGCACTGCGTGTGTGACGAGTCAACATATTTAAAGGAGAATGAAATCATGGGGAAATATTCATTTTAATGAAAAGAGAGGATAGAGAGAAACAATTTAAAAAAAAGTTCCATAACAATCGGTTACGAAATGAGAAAGTTATGAAAGTTTGAAAAGTCTCAATTTACTTTCTATGGCGATCCTCAAATTGGCAATGTTGCTTTAAAGTGACAGGTTTAATAGTACAACTCTCCATATGTTTTGTACACAAAATTTCATATTTTCCCCGTTCTATATCCTCTATCCTCTTAACCGTTGCCTAGCAACCAACAATATAAACGAAAAACAGCAACGATTGACAACTCTTTTGATCCACGAAGCTTCCCCTTGTATTAGTCCTACACGTCGTTGCATATAATGTCGTAAACAATGCTGGTATATCGAGGAACCTATTGGCCGGAATTCACTAAGGTCGTTTCAATTCAGACCATGGTTTATGCAGATTTCATGGTATAAATACGCTTGATTTAGCGCATACACTTAAAAAGATCCAATAATGAACTTTTTGGTTGGCAAAAGAGCTAAATTCACGCTAGTTGCCATGGTTCAGGTTCAGACCATGGTTTATTCAGATTGATTAAAATAAAACATGGTCTGAATTTACATAAACCATGGTCTAAACTATGGCACTAGCGTGAATTTAGCGCTTTTTCCAATCACGCGCGACCGGCGCGCGTTCATTATTGGATCTTTTTTTTATTTTCTTGCTAATTCAACTCGATGACGTCACCTCATGCCTATTCATCGCTATGACGTCACCTCATGCATATTCATTGTGCGTGTTTGGATCCTCCCGATCCTCCCGATCCTCTCTGGTGCCGAAAGGTACTTATAACTACTACTCATGTTGCTGACAGCATCATCATTGATGATACCAGGGGCGTAGATAGCGGGTATGCATCCCCTCCCCACTAACTTTTCAAGAGGGAGGGGGGGTGGTGTGTACAAACATCCCCCCCCCCCAGGTTTCATCCCTTCAACAACAAAAAAAGACAAAAAGAGGAAAATCTACATTTCTATTATATGTAGATAAATATAATATATGTGATATATTATTTATTAATATTATTCAAATTTATATATTCTTTATTTCGATATAGATATTATTTGTTTATGTACAATATTGTAAATTTATATGAATTCATTCATATTGATCTACAATTATGTCGTTGCTTCTGATTTTTCTCGATATATTTTTACACTACTAGAAAGTGAAAACCATCTACAGTCCGACCTCGTTTATCCGGCCGCAATGGGACCGGCACCCATCCGGATAAATGAAATGGCCGGATATGAGAGAAATGTA